>WQNJ02000042.1:1293666-1606233 GCA_016584745.2 Phylloscopus trochilus trochilus | reverse complement strand
CCAGCCCCACGGACACCTGGAACAGCAGGAAGAGCCCGGTGCAGGCCAGGAACAGGAACAGCAGCACCTGCCCAGGGGGGCTCAGTGAGGGACCCCCCCCAAACCCCATCCCCCCGAGCCCCTCATGGCCCCCCCAAACCCCCCCACAGCCCCCCTGGGACCCCCAAACCCCCCCACAGCCCCTTCATGTCCCCATCCCCCCATGTGTCCCCCAGGAACCCCCCCAGACCCCCCCACTCCATTTCTCACCCCACCCCACCCCCAAGCCCCCCAACCCCTGGTGCCCCCACGCCCCCCATTCCCCCCATAACCTTGTGCCCCCCATTGTCCCCACTGTCCCCAATGCCCCCCACTGTCCCCAATGCCCCCTGCTCTCCCCGATGCCCCCCGTGCCCCCGGTGCCCCCGGTGCCCGCAGCCCCTCACCACGGCGGGCCGCACGAGGCGGTGCAGCAGCACGGGGGTGTAGTAGCGCTCGAGGAGGGGGCGCAGCAGCCCCCGGCCCCCCCCGGCCGGGCCCCCCTTGCCCGTCCCGCAGCAGCAGCAGAGATCGAAGCGCCCGGCCTGGGGGGCACGGGGGAGGGGGGGGCTGGCACGGCAGCTCTGCAGCCCCCCCGGTGCCTCACGGGTGACCCCTGCCCACCCCGGGCACAGCCTGGGGGCATGTCCGTCCACCCTGGGGACCCCATGTCCACTGTGTGCCCACCCTGGGGACCCCACACCCACCCTGGGGACACCATGGCCAACCTGTGCCCACCTTGTGTCCACCCTGGGGACCCCACACCCACCCTGGGGACCCCACACCCACCCTCTGCCCACTCTGGGGTCCCCATGGCTACCCCGGGGACTCCATGGCCACCCTGTGCCCACGCTGGGGTCCCCAGGGAGACCCTGGGCCCACCCTGGGAACTCCACAGCCACCCTGGGGACCCCATGGCCACCCTCTGCCCACCCTGGGGACCCCCATGGCCACTCTCTGCTCACCCTCTGTCCATCCTCTTCCCACCCTGGGGACCCCAAACCCACCCTGAGGACCCCCATGGCCAACCTGTGCCCACTCTGGGGTCCCCACGCCCACCCTGGGGACCCTCTCCCTCAGCCCACCCCCCCCCTCCCCCGGCCCCGCGGTGTCCCCCCGGTGTCACCTCCTGTCGCCGGCTGTCCAGCGCCACCAGCGCCACGAAGCCGGACATCTGCAGCAGGAAATCCAGCGCGATGGCCAGCGCGGCCGTCAGCGCGAAGGTGCGCACGGCGGGCATGGAGGAGAGGGCACCTGCGGGAGCCCCCGGGGGTCACCGGGACGGCCCCGGAACCACCCCCGGGGTCACCGGGACAGCCCCAGAAACCCCCCCCGGGGTCACCGGGACAGCCCCAGAACCACCCCGGGGTCACCAGGACCGCATGCCAGCCCCCCCACACCACACCACTGCCTCCCCCGCCCGACCCCCGCGTCCTCTGTGTCCCTGTGTCCCTCTGCCCTCCGTGTCCCCAATGTCCCCAATGTCCCCATGTCCCTGTGCTGCCCCCTGCGCCCGCTCCTTGCCCCCTGTGCCCGCAGTGCCCTCGTGTCCCCTCATCTCCGCTTGTCCCCCCTGTCCCTGTGCCCCCCATGCCCCCTGTGTCCCTGAGCCACCTCCATTCCCATGTGTCCCCCGTGTCCCCCGTCCCCCTGGTACTCCCAGTCCCCCCCGGTTCCCCGGAGCCCCCCGAACGCACCGAGCAGGAAGCAGACGGTCTCGGAGAGGCTGCAGAGCAGCATGCTGGGGGCCACCTGTGCCAGCACCCGCCCCAGGTGCTGCTCCCGCGTCTCGCCCGGCTCCCGCTGCGACTGCTGCTGCCCCGGAGGGGGTCAGGGGGGGCCCGGGCACCCCCGGAGCCGGGGGGACACCCAGGGCCACCCCCGGCTCCAGGGGACAGCCAGGAGCACCCCCAGATGTCCCCAAGGTGTCCCCAAGTGCCCTCTCCCATGGGTCCCCTGTCCCCCAAGGTGTCCCCATGACCCCGTCCTGCAAGGACAACCCCGAGCCCCCTGAACCCCCCCGAGCACCCTGAGCCCCCTGAGCCCCCAGTGCCCCCCGAGCCCCCAGTGCCCCCCGAGCTCCCAGTGCCCCCTGAAACCCCCGAGCCGCCGGTGCCCCCCGAGCCCCCCGAGCCCCCAGTGCCCCCTGAGCCCCCTGAACCCCCCCGAGCCCCCAGTGCCCCCTGAGCCCCCTGAACCCCCCCGAGCCCCCTGAGCCCCCCGAGCCCCCTGAGCTCCCCGAGCCCCCAGTGCCCCCTGAGCCCCCTGAACCCCCCCGAGCCCCCCGAGGCCCCCGCGCCCACCTGCAGCTCCTGCACGAAGATGAAGATGTTGTCGGCGCCCACGGCCAGCACGAGGAAGGGCACCACCTCGAGGATGATGAGGGACGAGGGCAGCCCCAGCAGCGCCAGCAGCCCCATGGAGGCCAGCACGGAGCCCAGGACCACCGCGATGCCCCCCAGGGCCAGCGTCACCTTCGACTCCACCTGCGGCACCCAACCCCCCCTGCATCAGCGCCGCTGTCCCCACCCCAGGGACCCCCTGAACTGCCCAGGACACCCCAAACAGATCCCCCCCCGGGCTCACCGGACCCCCCCAAACCGCATAGGACTCCCCCGAACCCATCCCCCGGGGCTCACCAGGATCCCCCAAACCGCATAGGACCCCCCCGAACCCATCCCCCGGGGCTCACCAGGACACCTGAACCACCCAGGACACCCTAAACCGACCCCCCCAGGGCTCACCAGAACCCCCCGAACTGCCCAGGACCCCCCAAATCGACCCCCTGAACCCTCCTGGGGCTCACCGGGACCCTCCACCACCCCCGAATTGCCCAGGACCCCCCAAACTGCTCCCCCCGGGGCTCACCGGGACCCTCCGGGTCCCCCCAAACCGACCCCCCGAACCCAGCCCTGGGTGCCTCAGGACCTTCTGCCAGCCCCGAACCGCCCAGGGCCCCCCCAAACCGCTCCCCCCGGGGCTCACCGGGACCCCCCCGGTCCCCCCGGTGCCCCCCGGGCTCACCAGGACCCTCCTCCAGGCCGTGTACTCGCCCAGGGCCAGCGCGATGTAGGCGAACACCAGCAGGTAACTGGTGGCCAGCACGGGCAGGTCCTCCCCGCTGGTGCGGTTGATCTCATCCTCCAGAGAGCGCTGAGGGGACAGCGACAGTGACAGTGACAGCTGAGGGGGGACACCGGGGGACACCGGGGGGCACAGGGACACGGGGGCACTGGGGACACGGGGGGCATGGAGAGGGAACAGGGACGTGGGGGACATGAGGGCACTGGGGACACAGGGACACGGAGGGACACGGGGGACATGGAAGGGGCATGGGGACATGGGGGGCACTGGGGACGTGGGGGACATTGGGGACACAGGGACATGGGGAGGACAGAGAGACACGGGGGGCACAGGGACATGGAGGGGACACAGGGGGGGATATGAGGACACGGAGGGCACATGGGGACACGGGGGGCACAGGGACATGGAGGGGGCACAGACACCTGCGAGGGCACAGGGATGTGGAGGGGACACGGGGACACGGTGGACACAGGGACACCGGGGACATGGAGGGGACACGGCGTTCCCTGGAGCCTGTAGGGCCCCAGCGACCCAGCTGACACCAGGGGCAGGGAGGTGACACGGAGGGGACAGGGGCGCACCTCGGCCATGTAGGTGACCGAGAGGTTGTGGCGGTGCTGGCGCTGGAAGTCGCGCACGACCTCCAGGAAGCGGCGCTCCCAGCTCAGCGCCCACTCCAGGCGCGGGTCCCCCTGCGGGAAGTTGTTCAGCGAGTAGGTGACAATCAGCGCCTCGGCCTCCGTGTACTCGGACTCTGCGGGGACACGGCGTCAGGGACAGCGCGGGGACATCGCGGGGACAGCGCGGGGACAGCCCCGAGCCCCGGCCCGTACCGCGGTAGCCGCCCAGGGCGATGTAGGGGAAGACGGGCCCGCCGTACTCGGCCATGCAGCTCAGCTCCAGCGCCGTGATGTCCTTGAAGGAGAGCGGGGAGCTGGTGGGACACGGCCGGGCCGTCAGCGGGGGCTGTGCCCGCCCGGCCCCCGCCCCGCGCCCGCCTGGCATGGGGACACGCGGGTGGCACCCCAGAGTGATGGGGACACGCGTGTGACACCCCAGAGACACAGCCTGGCACCCCAGCTGTGATGGGGACACGCGTGTGACACCCAGAGACATAGCCTGGCACCCCAAATGTGATGGGGACACGCGGGTGGCACCCCAAAGACACAGCCTGGCACCCCAGCTGTGATGGGGACACACAGGTGGCACCCCAACTGTGATGGGGACACGTGTGTGACACCCCAGAGACACAGCCTGGCACCCCAACTGTGATGGGGACACGTGTGTGACACCCCAGAGACACAGCCTGCCACCCTAACTGTGATGGGGACACGCATGTGGCACCCCAGAGTGATGGGGACACGCATGTGGCACCCCAGAGACACAGCCTGGCACCCCAACTGTGATGGGGACACGCGTGTGACACCCCAGAGACACAGCCTGGCACCCTAACTGTGATGGGGACATGCATGTGGCACCCCAACCTCCCAGCCCAGCACCCCACAGGCACCTGGATGTCCTGGGGGACACAGGGGTGACACCCTGGGAGCAGCAGGTGGCACCTCGGCCCCCCCACCCCACAGAGAGCACCCGAACCCCCAAATGTGGCACCTCAGGGGCAGCATCACCCTGACCCCACAGGCGCCCCATAAAGAGCGCCCCAGCCCCACAACCGGGAACCTCACAGGCACCAAATCATGGACAGAGCCCCATGGGCATCACCCCAACCCCACAACTGTGCCCCCCATATGGTCACTGTGCCATGATCACCCCAACCCCGTAACCGTGCCCCCCACGGTCACCCCAGCCCCACAACCGGGCACCTCACAGGCACTACACCATGCCCAGCACCCCACAGATGTCACCCCAGCCCCACAACTGGGCACTCCACGGGCCCTGTGCCATGTCCAGAGCCCCACAGATGTCACCCCAGCCCCACAACCGTGCCCCCCATATGGTCACTGTGCCATGATCACCCCAACCCCACAACTGTGCCCCCCACTGTCACCCCAACCCCACAACCGGGCACCTCACAGGCACTACACCATGCCCAGCACCCCACAGATGTCACCCAGCCCCACAGCTGTGCCCCCCACGGTCACCCCAGCCCCACAACCGGGCACTCCACGGGCCCTGTGCCATGCCCAGCACCCCACAAATGTCACCCAGCCCCACAACTGTGCCCCCCATATGGTCACTGTGCCATGATCACCCCAACCCCACAACCGTGCCCCCCACGGTCACCCCAACCCCACAACCGGGCACTCCACGGGCACTGTGCCATGCTCAGCGCCCCACAAACGTCACCCAGCCCCACAGCTGTGCCCCCCACTGTCACCCCAGCCCCACACCCCCCTGCCCCGGTGCCCCGCGGCACCCACCTGACGCAGTACATGAGGTGGTCGTGCCAGTCCACGGTGCCCTGCTCCTTTCCGTCCTGCTGCCATGCGCTGAGCGCCAGGCGGCTGCGGTTGTTCTGGAAGTACTGGGTGACGCTGGACACGGCGCAGTCGCCCACGCCGGGCTGGCCGGGGTTCAGCGGCGCGTAGCAAACGTCGCGCAGGCTGACGTTCCTGCCCGAGCCCGGCGCCCAGGCCGTGGCGGCCGCCAGCTTGTCCTGCAGCTCCAGCAGCGCCAGCAGCACGTCCTGGGCCAGCACCCCGCTGAAGTTCTTGCTCCCCAGCACCACCGAGTCGTAGGTGAGGCCGGCGCGGCCCGGCGCCGTCACGATCACCTGGTTGGTGCGCAGGAAGGGCCCGAAGTGGCGGTCGTGGAAAGCCTTCTCCTGCCTGGCCTGGCTGTCGGGCGCCGACCACAGCTCCACGGGGTCCGTGGTCAGCCGCAGGGTCACCAGCCCAGCCGACAGCCCGCCGGCCACCGCCACGGCCACCAGCAGCACCGCCACGGGCCACGAGGCCACCGCCGTGCCCCAGCGGCGGAAAGCCCGCTCCAGAGCGCCGTGCCAGGCGTCGCCCACCCGCCGCGAGCACCCGCCGGGTTTGGGCGCCGGCTCGGCGCGGCCGCGGCGGCACAGCACGGCCACCAGGAAGGTCAAGGCCAGCACGGTGAAGAGCAGAATGCAGATGACCAGCACGCCGTCGGCCCGGCCCAGGCGGAACGGCGGCGGCGGCCCCGAGGGCGGCACCACGGGCGGGCAGGCCAGGGCGCAGTCCTGGCACGAGCAGGGCTCCTGGTCGGCGGCCGGCGCTTGGTCGCAGCGCCAGGTGGGCTCGTCCAGCGGGATCAAGCCTTGGCCGGGCTGGGCGCCGTCGGGCAGCAGGCGGAAATCGATCTGCAGCGGCGCCAGCCCGTTGTTCTTGTCTCCCTGGAAGTCCAACCAGCGCTGGGCCGTGCAGAGCTGGGCGCCGTAACGCCCGCACATGGTGGCGATGGCGTAGCCGCCCGTGGCCGGCAGCCGAACGCCCTGGCAGGAGGCGAAGGCGTCCTCGGCGTAGCGCCGGCGGTAAAACACTTGGTACTCCAGCACGGCCAACCGGCCGCCGGTGGCGTTGGCCACGCGGGTGACGTTGGTGAAGAGGCTCTGGTCGGGGCTGCAGGTGTTGCGGCAGTGCATGGCGGCGAAGTTGCGGGCGCAGCTGGGGCAGCGGGCCAGCACGGCGCCCGACAGAGCCACGCTGAGCTGCAGCGCGGTCAGCTGGGCGAGGGTGCAGCAAACCAGCGCGGTGTCGTTGTCGCCGCCGGCCAGCTCGGGGCAGACGGAGCGCAGCAGGGAGAGCAGAGCGCCGGTGGCCACCCGAGCAGGGGTGTTGGACAGGCAGGGCACCGTGGGCGAGATCAGGGAGCCGTTGATCTCGGGGTTGCGGCCGCATTGGCCGTAGAAGGCGCAGACGCCAGCGCGGTGCGTGGGGGTCAGCGAGGGCGAGGCCTGAGGGGACAGGGAAGGGGACGGGGAGGGGTTGGTGGCGGCTCGAGGGGTCGAGGGTGGGCGCTGGGGAGGTGTCGGGGGAGGTCGGCTGCCTTCAGCGGCTCTGAACGGCACCCAAATGGCACCCAAATGTCACCCAAATGGTGCCCAAATGTCATTCAAATGGCACCCAAATGGTGCCCAAATGGCACCCAAATGTCACCCAAATGTCACCCAAATGTCACTCAAATGGCACCCAAATGGTGCCCAAATGGCACCCAAATGTCACTCAAATGGGACCCAAATGTCACCCAAACAACACCCAAATGGCACCCAAATGTCACTCAAATGGCACCCAAATGTCATTCAAACAGGACCCAAATGTCACCCAAACAACACCCAAATGGCACCCAAATGTCACCCAAATGTCACTCAAATGGCACCCAAATGGTGCCCAAATGGCACCCAAATGTCACTCAAATGGCACCCAAATGTCATTCAAATGGCACCCAAATGTCACCCAAACAACACCCAAATGGCACCCAAATGTCACTCAAATGGCACCCAAACGGCACCCAAATGTCATTGAAATGGCACCCAAATGTCACTCAAATGGCGCCCAAATGTCACTCAAATGGCACCCAAACGGCACCCAAATGTCATTGAAATGGCACCCAAATGTCACTCTAATGGCACCCAAATGTCACTCAAATGTCACCCCGTGGCACCACAGCAGTGTCCCCACTGCTCTGCCACCCCCAGCCCCTCCAAATGTCCCCCAATCGTCACCCAAAGGGCACCACGGAGTCCCTCGCTCTGCCACGCCCAGTGGCCCAAAACATCACCCAAACGTCACCCAAACGTCACCCAAAGGGCACCACAAGGGTGTCCCCTGCCCCTCAGGGGGCTCTGCCACCCTCAGCCCCCTCAAATGTCACCCAGGTGTCACCCAAGGGCACCACAAGGAGCGGCCCTGCCACTCCCAGCTCCTCCAAAGGGCACCTCCGGGGTGTCCCCAGTGCTGCCACCTCTGAATGTCACCCAAAGGCCACCACAGCCGTGTCCCCCTCAGCCCCTCCCAAGTGCCACCAGGCGTCCCCTGCTTCTGCCACCCCCAAACCTTCCAAGTGCCACCCAAGTGCCACCAAGGGGGCACCACAATGAGGCTGTGCCACACACACCAGTGTCCCCGCGGCTGTGCCACCCTCAGCCCCCCAGACGTCACCCAACGGGCACCAGTGTCCCCTGAGCCCCCCAAATGTCACAAATGTCACCCGACAGGCACCGGTGTCCCCTCAGCGCCCCAAATGTCACAAATGTCACCCGACGGGCACCGGTGTCCCCCCGGCTGTGCCACCCTCAGCCCCCCAATTGTCACAGTTGTCACCCAATGGGCACCGGTGTCCCCAACCCCCTCCCCTCCCCCCCATGCCACTCCCCCTGCCCGCCCCCCGCGCCCCTCCCAGTGCCACCCGCGGTGTCACCTGTCCCTTACCAGCGCCAGGAGCGCGGCCAGGAGGGCTCCGGGCAGTGCCAGGGACCCGGCCATGCTGACGGGGGCTGTCCCCAAGTGCCACCCGCGCCTTTAAACCCCCCCCCCGCCCCCGCGGTGCCACCCGGGGAGGGCCCTGCTGGCCTGATGGCACCGCGGCCAATCCCGGCAGGGCCGCATCGATCATTAATTAACCCGCATCGATCGTTAATTAACCCGCATCGATCATTAACCCGCGCCGATCGATCGATCGGGGCGGGGCCGCGCCGGCGAGGGCGGGGTGGCACCGGGTGGCACCGGGTGGCAGCGCCAGCAGGGGCCACCCACGGGCACCGCTTTGGGGACAAACCCGGGAATTTGGGAGCGCGGGGTGGCACAGGTGGCAGTGCCAGCAGGGGGTGATCCACGGACGCAGATTTGGGGACAAAACGGGGGATTTGGGAGCTCAGGGTGGCACTGGTTGGGGCAGTGGGTGGCAGCTGACGTCACCCACGGGCACCTGTGACAGTGCCACTTCCTGGGGGTGACGCCCTGGTGTCCCCCAGGCCGTGGGCAGGGACCTGGCAGTGCCACTGTCACATCCCGGTGCCATTCCCGTGTGCCAGGGCCACCCCATGTGACAGGGCCATCCTTTGTGTGACACTGCCATCCTGGTGGTGACAGGGCCATCCTGGTGGTGACACTGCCATCCTGGTGGTGACAGGGCCACCCCAGCGGTGCCAGTGACGTCCTGGTGCTGCCGCTGCCATCCCAGTGCCACCCCCGTGTGACAGTGCCAGTTCCAGCGTCATCCTGGTGGTGACAATGCCACACCCATGTGACAGAGCCATCCCAGTGCCATCCCATGTGACAGTGCCACCCAGTGCCCTCTGTCCCCTGTGCCTGGCAGGTTCAGGGCCCTGGTCCCTGAGGTGGCCGGGCAGTGCCACACCTGTCCCCGATGTCACCGAAATGGGGCAGTGCCACACCCACCCCGATGTCACCAGGACAGGACAGTGCCACCCCTGGCTCCCAGTGCCACTGTCCCCGAGGCGGTGCCAGCCCCCCGATGCCATCGGTGCCACCCCCGCGTGTCCCTGACCCGCTGTTTATGGCCCTGGTGGCCTTGGGGACGATAATGGGGGACAGATAGTGGGGACAGGGGACAGATAATGGGGACAGGGGACAGGTAACGGGGACAGATAATGGGGACCCCGCCCTGGCACCTTTGCCCACGTCTGCTGTCGTCACCAGCCTGTCCCCAGGTGTCCCCAGGTGTCCCCTGGCAGTGTCCCCAGCCCGGCCCAGGGACACCAGAGTGGCTCCTTGGCACCTTTATTTGTCACCAGCGCCCCGGGGGGGACACGGGGTGACCCCGGGGTGACATGGAGGGGGTCCAGGGGTGGCCGTGGCGGCCCCAGGGTGGCACAGGAGGTGACAGTTGGGTCCCCACGGGGATCAGGGGGTGGCCCAGGTGTCCCCAGGGGCTCAGAGGGTGACACCGATGTCCCCTGAGGTGGCACAGGGGGTGACGGCGGTGACCTCAGGGGGGCACCTGGGGTGTCCCTAAGGTGTCCCTGGGGACTCAGGGGACATTTTAGGGCTCAGGTGTCCTTAGGGGTGTCCCCAGGTGTCCCCAAGGGTGTCCAAATATCCCCAGGGGTGTCCCCAGTTGTCCCCAGGGGGCTCAGAAGCTGTCTCAGGTGTCCCCAGGTGGCTTGGAGGTTGTCCCCAGGTGTTCCCAGGTGTCCCCAGGAGCTCAGGGGGTGTCCCAGGTGTCCCCAAGGGTGTCCCAGGGGCTCAGGGAGTGTCCCAGGTGTCCCCAGGGGGCTCAGGGTGCGTCCCCAGGGGTGTCCCAGATGTCCCCAGGTGTCCCCAGGGGGCTCAGAAGCTGTCTCAGGTGTCCCCAGGTGGCTCGGGGGTTGTCCCCAGGTGTGTCCCAGATGTCCCCAGATGTCCCAGGTGTGTCCCCAGATGTCCCCAGGTGTCCCCAGGTGTCCCCATCTCAGGCTCTCTTCCCTGTGCGGGTGAATCTGAAGCTCTGCAGGGGATTCCCAGAGCCGCGCGCCTGAAACACAAACGGGGGTTGGAGGATTTTGGGGGGGATTTTGGGGGATTTGGGGAGGGGTTTGGGTGATTCGGGGAGATTTCAGAGGGATTTTGGGGATTTCAGGGGGATCTGGAGGGGTTTTGGGAGGCGCTCGGGAGATTTGGGGGATTTTGGGGAGACTTAGGGGAGGATTTGGGGTGTTCAGGGGGGGTCCCTCACCTTTTCCCCTCCCCCCAGCAGGATCCCTGGGAATGGCAAGGGAGGGAATTTGGGGGGATTTTGGGGGATTTTGGGGTTCCTCACCTTGTTCCCCCCGCGTCGGGCCCCGGCCCCTCGGGGACATTTTCTCTTTTTGGGGTTGGGGTTGACGATGCCGCGGAGACTGGGGGGCACTGGGGGGGGCAAAACCGGGCTGATTGCACCCCAAAACCACCCCAGACCCCAAATTACCCATTTCCCACCCCAAAACCACCCCCAAGACCCCAATCTACCCCATATCCCACCCGTTTTTTCCCATTTTTTCCCCAATTTCCCCCCAATTTTTCCCATTTCCCAACTATTTCTTCTTCTTTTTCCCACTTTTCCCATTTTTATTTTTTTTCCCTTTTCCTCCCAATTTTCCCAGTTTTTTTCCCATTTTTTGCCATTTTATCCTGGTTTTTCCCATTTTTACCCATTTTCACCCCCTTTTATCCCAATTTTTCCCAATTTCCCTCTTTTTTGCCCCATTTCTGTACCCAGGTACCCGAGGACGTGGCCCAGGTGTGGCTGCAGCTGCCGGTCCAGGACCTGCCCCCATTCCCCATTTCCCACCCATTTTTACCCCATTTTTATCCCGATTTTTATCCAAATTTTTCCCAATTTTACCCATTTTCAGCTCATTTTTTCCCCATTTTTTTCCCAATTTCCCCCTTTTTAGCCCCATTTCTGTACCCAGGTACTTGGGGACGTGGCCCAGGTGTGGCTGCAGCTGCCGAGTGCAGGGGCTGCTCCCTTTTCCCATTTCCACCCATTTTTACCCAATTTTCTCCCCAATTTTCCCCATTTTTACCCCTTTTCATCCCACTTCTCCCCATTTTTTCCCAATTTCCCCCTTTTTTAGCCCCATTTCTGTACCCAGGTACTCGGGGACGTGGCCCAGGTGTGGCTGCAGCTGCCGAGTGCAGGGACCGCTCCCATTTCCCAGCCATTTTTCCCATTTTTACCCCATTTTTTCCCCAATTTTTCCCAATTTTACCCCTTTTCACCCCACTTTTCCCCATTTTTTTCCCAATTTCCCCCTTTTTTGCCCCATTTCTGTACCCAGGTACTCGGGGACGTGGCCCAGGTGTGGCTGCACGCTGGCCGGGTGCAGGGGCTGCTCCCATTCCCCATTTCCCAGCCATTTTTCCCATTTTTATCCCAATTTTACCCCTTTTCACCCCATTTTCCCCCCATTTTTTTCCCAATTTCCCCGTTTTTAGCCCCATTTCTGTACCCAGGTACTCGGGGACGTGGCCCAGGTGTGGCTGCACGCTGGCCGGGTGCAGGGGCCGGTCGTGCCTCAGCGCCTGCAGGTCGCGGGGGTTGTCCTCAAAATAAACCTGGAAACACCAAAAATCCCCGATTTTCCCCCAATTCCTTCATCAGTCGTTAATTAATTGCTAATTACTCGCTGACCCCTCGTTAATTTGTTAATTGCTGCCCCAAACCTCGGTGGGTGGAGGTAAAACGGTAAAAATTGGAGTAAAACTCGGGGTTCAGGGGAGGAAATCCCAAAAGGATTTGGGGTTTTTTGAAGGGGTTTTGGTTTTCTTTAATGGGATTTTGGGGGTTTTTATGGGAAATTTGGGGTTTTTTTAAGGGATTTTGAGGGGTTTTACAAGGAAATTTGGGGGTTTTTTTTAAGGGATTTGGGGGTTTTAAAGGGATTTCGGGATTTTTAATGGGAAATTTGGGGGTTCCATCCCCATTTTGGATGTTTCTACTCCCAATTTTGGGGTTTTTTTAACCCAAGGTTGGGGGTTCTATCCCCATTTCGGATGTTTTCACCTGATTTTGGGGTTTCCATTCCCGTTTTGGGACTTGATCCCCATTTCCAGATGCTTTAACCCCATTTTTGGATGTTTTTCCCCATTTCTGGCTGGTTTTCCCCATTTTGGGGTGTTTTTTTCCTCTTTTGGGGGTTTCTCTCCCCATTTTCGGACGTTTTTCCCCATTTCTCGACGTCTTTCTCCGTTTTTGGGGTCTCTCTCCCCAATTTCAGATGTTTTTCCCCAACTTGGGATGGGTTTACTCTGTTTTTGGATGTTTTTCCCTGGTTTTGGGGTCTCTCTCCCCGTGTTTGGATGGTTTTTTCCCCATTTTTGGATGTTTTTACACCGTTTTTAGACGTTTTTCCCTGTTTTGGGGATGTCTCTCCCCATTTCTGGATGTTTTTACCCCATTCCGGGGTCTCTCTCCCCGTATTTGGATGGTTTTTTCCCCATTTTTGGACGTTTTTACACCGTTTTTAGACATTTTTCCCCATTTTGGGGATGTCTCTCCCCATTTCTGGGTTTTTACCCCATTCCAGGGTCTCTCTCCCTGTGTTTGGATGGTTTTTTCCCCATTTTTGGACGTTTTTATACCGTTTTTAGACATTTTTCCCTGTTTTGGTTTTGTCTCTCCCCATTTCTGGATGTTTTTACCCCATTCCGGGGTCTCTCTCCCCGTATTTGGATGGTTTTTCCCCATTTTTGGACATTTTTACACCGTTTTTAGACGTTTTTCCCCGTTTTGGGGATCTCTCTCCCCATTTCTGGATGTTTTTCCCTGGTTTTGGGGTCTCTCTCCCCAAGTTTGGATGGTTTTTTCCCCATTTTTGGATGTTTTTATACCGTTTTTAGACATTTTTCCCCGTTTTGGGGATGTCTCTCCCCATTTCTGGATGTTTTTACCCCATTCCGGGGTCTCTCTCCCCATGTTTGGATGGTTTTTTTCCCATTTTTGGACGTTTTTACACCGTCTTTGGACGTTTTTCCCCGTTTTGGGGATGTCTCTCCCCATTTCTGGATGTTTTTCCCTGGTTTTGGGGTCTCTCTCCCCAAGTTTGGATGGTTTTTTCCCCATTTTTGGACATTTTTCCACCGTTTTTAGACGTTTTTCCCCGTTCTGGGGATGTTTTTCCCCATTTCTGGACGTTTTTATACCATTTTTAGACATTTTCCCCTGTTTTGGCGATGTCTCTCCCCATTTTTGGACGTTTTTACACTGTTTTTAGACATTTTTCCCTGTTTTGGGGATGTCTCTCCCCATTTCTGGATGTTTTTACCCCATTCTGGGGTCTCTCTCCCCGTGTTTGGATGGTTTTTTCCCCATTTTTGGACGTTTTTACACCGTTTTTGGACGTTTTTACACCGTTTTTAGACGTTTTTCCCCGTTTTGGGGATGTTTTTCCCCATTTCTGGATGTTTTTACCCCATTCCGGGGTCTCTCTCCCTGTCCCAGGGCCAGGGCTCACCTTGAGCTTCTCGGAGTTGAGCAGCTCCTGGCGCAGCTCCCGCAGGCGCGCCTCGCGCACGGCCTGCTTGGTGACAGAGCGCATGGCGTCCTGGGGACATGGGGACATTGGGGACATCAATGGGGACATTGGGGACAGCAATGGGACATTGGGGACATCAATGGGGACATTGGGGACAGCAGGGACAGGCCTGCTTGGTGACAGAGCGCATGGCGTCCTGGGAACAGCAATGGGACATTGGGGACATCAGTGGGACATTGGGGACATTGGGGACAGCAATGGGACATTGGGGACAGGCGTGCTTGGTGACAGAGCGCATGGCGTCCTGGGGACAGCAATGGGACATTGGGGACATCAGTGGGGACATTGGGGACATTGGGGACATCAATGGGACATTGGGGACATCAATGGGGACATTGGGGACAGGCCTGCTTGGTGACAGAGCGCATGGCGTCCTGGGGACATGGGGACATTGGGGACAGCAATGGGACATTGGGGACAGCAATGGGACATTGGGGACATTGGGGACAGGCCTGCTTGGTGACAGAGTGCATGGCGTCCTGGGGACATGGGGACATTGGGGACATCAGTGGGGACATTGGGGACAGCAATGGGGACATTGGGGACAGCAATGGGACATTGGGGACAGGCCTGCTTGGTGACAGAGCGCATGGCGTCCTGGGGACATGGGGACATTGGGGACATCAGTGGGGACATTGGGGACATCAATGGGACACTGGGGACATTGGGGACAGGCCTGCTTGGTGACAGAGCGCATGGCGTCCTGGGGACATGGGGACAGCAATGGGGACATTGGGGACATCAGTGGGACATTGGGGACATCAATGGGACATTGGGGACATCACTGGGGACATTGGGGACATCAATGGGGACATTGGGGACAGCAATGGGACATTGGGGACACTGGGGACAGGTCTGCTTGGTGACAGGGTGCATGGCATCCTAGGGACATGGGGACAGCAATGGGGACACTGGGACACCCCCGGGGACCCCCTCACTGCATCCTCAGGAGAGGACGCAGGGTGGCACCGGCCCCCTCCGTGTCCCCAGTGTCCCCTCAGTGTCCCCTCAGTGTCCCCAGTGTCCCCTCCGTGTCCCCAGTGTCCCCTGAGTGTCCCCTGAGTGTCCCCTCCGTGTCCCCAGTGTCCCCAGTGTCCCCTGAGTGTCCCCTGAGTGTCCCCTCCGTGTCCCCAGTGTCCCCAGTGTCCCCTGAGTGTCCCCTCCGTGTCCCCAGTGTCCCCAGTGTCCCCTGAGTGTCCCCTGAGTGTCCCCAGGCCCGTACCCGGCAGCGGTACCGCAGGGTCTCGATCTCCTCCATGCGGAACTCGTAGGGCTGCAGCAGGGACTGCCCGTTCTCTGTGGGGACACACGGCCACTCTGTGTCCCCAGTGCCACCCCAGTGTCCCCCCAGTGCCACCTCAGCGTCCCCAAACCCCCCCTCAGTGTCCCCAAACCCCCCAGTGTCCCCAAGCCCCTCAGTGTCCCCAAGCCCCTCCAATGTCCCCAAACCCCTTCAGTGTCCCCAAGCTCCCCAGTGCCCCCAAGCCCCTCCAATGTCCCCGGTGTCCCCAAGCCCCCCCAGTGTCCCCAAGCCCCCTCCAGTGTCCCCAAACCCCTCCAGTGTCCCCAAGCTCCCCAGTGCCCCCAAGCCCCTCCAATGTCCCTGGTGTCCCCAAGCCCCCCAGTGTCCCCAAGCCCCCCCCAGTGTCCCCAAGTCCCCACCTCCTGCCAGCGCGTCCTCGAGCCTCCGCAGTGCCTCCAGCTCGTGGGGCAGCGCCAGCGTCAGCGCCGTGCCTGGATTGTCCCCACGCGCCGTCCTGGGGACAGGGACACGCTGGGACACCAGGGGACAGCCCTGGGGACAGCCCTGGGGACAGCCCTGACACCCCTGGGGACACCCGGACAGCCCTGGGGTCCCCCAGCCAGGCGGGGACACTCCCAGAGACCCTGGGGACACCCTGGGGACCTTGGGGACACCCCTTGGGACACACCTGCCCATGCAGTGGATGCAGAAGCCCACTGAGTTGGGGACATCAGAGCTGTGACCCCCCTCCAGCCCCCTTGGGGACACCCTGGGGACATCAGTGACACCCCTGCCTGTGTGGTGGACGTAGATCTCCACTGAACTGGGGACATCAAAGCTGTGACCTCACAGGGGACCCCCCCAGCCCCCTGGGGACACCCTGGGGACACCCTGGGGACACCCTGGGGACACCCTGGGGACCCCGGGGACACGGGTGACACACCTGCCCACGCGGTGGATGTAGGTGTCCACCGAGGTGGGGACGTCGAAGTTGATGACGGCGGCGACGTTCTGGAAATCGATGCCACGAGAGACCCCGAACTCGGGGTCCTGGGGACACTGCGGGGACTGTCCCCTCTTGCTGTCACCCTTCCTGCTGCCAGCCTTCTTGCTGCCACCCTTCCTGGGGACACAGGGACACTCAGGGACACTCGGGGACATGGGGACACCACGGTGGCTGTCCCCTCCTGCTGCCACCCTTCCTGGGGACACAGGGACACTCAGGGACACTCGGGGACATGGGGACACCATGGTGGCTGTCCCCTCCTGCTGCCACCCTTTTTGAGAACATAGGGACACTCAGGGACATGGGGACACTGCTGCTGGCCCTTCCTATGGGGACATGGGGACACCAGGGAGGGACATGGGGACACTGCTCCTGCCACAGGGACAGGGCAAGGAGACCCCGCAGCACCCATGGGACACTGGTGACACCCACAGGAACCTGGTGGCACCTTCGGGACATCTCCAGGTCCACAGTGCCACCCCCAGACTCTGGTGCCACCCACATGACACAGGTGGCACCAATGGCTCCCTGGTGGCTCTCCAGCCCCCAGTGCCACCTCCTGTCCCCAGGGCTGTCCCCAGCTGACCTGGCTGTCCCCAGGGCTGTCCCCAGCTGACCTGGCTGTCCCCAGCTGACCTGGCTGTCCCCTGCTGCCGGGGTGGCTCCGCTGTCCCCTCCTCGTCGGTGGCCACGATGTAATCGTAGAGACCCCGGTTAAACTGGGCGATGACGTGGCACCTGGGACAGGGACACAGCTGTCACCAGGGTCCCCACTGCCACCAGGGACACCCCAACCAACGGGGACTGCCAGGAATGGAGACCCCAAACGGGAATTCCCAGGGACTGAGATCCCAAATGAGAATTCCCAAAAACTGAGGTCCTAAATGGGAATTCTGACAGATCCCAAACAGGAACTCCCACAGATCCCAGCCCATTATTCCCCAGGACTGACTCTAACCATGCTGCCAGCTTCAGGGTGAGGTCCCAAATAAGAATTCCCACAGATCCCACTCTGTTATCCTATCAGGGCTGACCTAGACCTGGCTGGCAGCTGCGGGTTGAGGTCCCAAAGGGGAATTCCCAAAAATTCGGATCCCAAACAGGAATTCCCATCCCACCCCATTATGCCCCCAGCACTGATGGTGACTGTGCTGGCAGCTGTGGGTTGAGGGCACAAACAGGAGTTCCCATCCCATCCCATCGATCCCATCCCATCCCACTGATCCCTTCCCATCCCATCCCACTGATCCCATCCCACTCCACTGATCCCATCCCATCCCACCCCATCCCACCCCACTGATCCCATCCCACCCCACTGATCCCATCCCACCCCATCCCACCCCACTGATCCCATCCCACCCCACTGATCCCATCCCACCCCATCCCACCCCACTGATCCCATCCCATTGATCCCATCCCATCCTACTGATCCCATCCCATCCCACTGATCCCATCCCACTGATCCCATCCCACCCCATCCCATCCCATCCCATCCCATCCCATCCCATCCCATCCCATCCCATCCCATCCCATCCCACTGATCCCATCCCATCCCATCCCATCCCATCCCATCCCATCCCATCCCATCCCATCCCATCCTACTGATCCCATCCCATCCTACTGATCCCATCCCATCCCACTGATCCCATCCCACTGATCCCATCCCACCCCATCCCATCCCACTGATCCCATCCCACTGATCCCATCCCACTGACCCCATCCCACCCCATCCCATCCCATCCCATCCCATCCCATCCCATCCCATCCCATCCCATCCCATCCCATCCCATCCCATCCCATCCCATCCCATCCCATCCCACTGACCCCATCCCATCCCATCCCACCCCACTGACCCCACCCCACCCCATTCCCCCAGCCCTGACCGTGACCGGGCCGGCAGCTGCGGGTTGAGGGCGCAGGCGCTGATCCCGAACTGCTCCAGGAAGAGTTTGAGGCGGAAGGCGCGGGGCAGGCTGCCCACGAAGAGCAGCGCCCGGCCCCGCAGCAGCCGCAGCTTCAGCAGCGCCGCCAGCAGCAGGAACTTGTCCTCCTCCGTGCTGCAGCGCACCTGCAGCTGCTGCAGCTGCGACACCCCGGGGAGCCGCGGCTCCGGGGGGACAACCTGCACCTGCAATGGGAATTTGGGGTCAGGGGGATGGAATTCCCAGCACGTGGAACTGCTGCAGCTGGGAAATGCAAAAGAAACACGGCTCTGGAAACAGCACCTACACCTGGAATGGGAATTTGGGGTCAGGGATGGGAATTTGGGGTCACAGAGATGGAATTCCCAGCACCTGCAGCTGCTGCAGCTGCGACACCCCGGGGAGACGGGGCTCTGGGGGGACAACCTGCACCTGGAATGGGAATTTTGGGGTCGGGGATGGGAATTTGGGGTCACAGAGATGGAATTCCCAGCACCTGCAGCTGCTGCAGCTGCGACACCCTGGGGAGCCGCGGCTCCGGGGGGACAACCTGCACCTGCAATGGGAATTTTGGGGTCAGGGATGGGAATTTTGGGGTCACAGAGATGGAATTCCCAGCACCTGCAGCTGCGACACCCCGGGGAGCCAGCACTCCGGGGGGACAACCTGCACCTGGAACGGGAATTTGGGGGTCAGGGATGGGAATTTGGGGTCAGGGATGGGAATTTGGGGTCAGGGATGGGAATTTGGGGTCAAGGAATTGGAATCCCAGCACATGGAACTGCTGCAGCTGTGACAGCCCAGGGAGCCGGGGACACCACCCGTTCCAACCTGCAACGGGAAATTTTGGGGTCAGGGATGGGAATTTGGGGTCACAGAGATGGAATTCCCAGCACATGGAACTGCTGCAGCTATGACACTCTGGGGAGACGGGGCTCCGGGGGCACCACCTGCACCTGCAACGGGAATTTTGGGGTCGGGGATGGGAATTTGGGGTCACAAAGATGGAATTCCCAGCACACAGAACTGCTGCAGCTGGGAAATGCAAAAGAAATGCGGCTCTGGAAACAGCACCTATACCTGGAATGGGAATTTGGGATTGGGAATAGGAATTTGGAGTCAGGGATGAGAATTTGGGGTCAGGGATGGGAATTTGAGGTCAGGGATGGGGATTTGGGGTCAAGGAATTGGAATCCCAGCACATGGAACTGCTGCAGCTATGACACTCTGGGGAGACGGGGCTCTGGGGGCACCACCTGCACCTGCAATGGGAATTTTGGGGTCGGGGATGGGAATCTGGGGTCAGGAATAGGAAATGGGGACAGTCCCCAAATTCTGGTGGGCGTCCCAAATCCTGGTGTTTCCCAACCCCAAAATGCACTCCTGGGAACACGGGTGTTCCCAAATCCCAAAGTTTCCCCACCCCAGGCGCCCCTGCATTCCCAAACCCCGGCGTTCTCCGTCTCTGTGGAACCCCCAGCCTCATTCCATCCCCCCCAATCCCCCCAGACTCACGGGGTTGTGCAGCACCAGCTCCTGCAGCGCCTCCAGCTCGGGGTTGAGCGTGGCTGACACCAGCATGGCCTGGTAGATCTTGGGCAGGTGGCTGGGGGGCAATGGGGGGGGGGTCAGGGGCACCCCAAAACCCTCAGCAGTGCCCCCCACCCTTCACCTGTGCCCTCCACCCCCCTGTCCCCTCGCTGTCCCACCTGTGTCCCCACATACCCCTGCACTGTCCCTCCATGTCCCCTCCTACTGTCCCCCCATATCTCCCCCTGCTCTCCCCGGTGTCCCCTCATGTCCCCTCCCATTGTCCCACTCATGTCCAGCCACGTCCCTCTGTGTCACCCCCACTGTCCCCTCGTGTCCCCTCCCACTGTCCCACCCACGTGCCCCCCATGCCTCCCATGTCCCCACCTCTACCCTGGCATTGTCCCCTCATGTCCCCTCCCACTGTCCCCACATGTCCCCTCCCACTGTCCCTCCCATGTCTCTCATGTCCCCTTCTCTACCCCAGCATTGTCCCCTCCATGTCCCCGTGTCTGTTTGTGTCCCCCACACTGTCCCCTCCCACTGTCCCCATGTCCTGCCCCGTACCCCTGTGCTGTCCCCTCATGTCCCCCAACTGTCCCCTCCCGCTGTCCCCGTGTCCTGCCCCGTACCCCTGCACTGTCCCCTGCTGTCCCTCCACGTCCCCCCTGCACCCCTGCACTGTCCCCTTGTGTCCCCCCAACTGTCCCCTCCCACTGTCCCCATGTCCTGCCCTGTAATCCTGCACTGTCCCCTCGTGTCCCCCACAGTCCCCTCCCACTGTCCCCATGTCCTGCCCTGTCCCCCTGCACTGTCCCCTCGTGTCCCCCACACTGTCCCACCTATGAACCCCCCACATTTCCCATGTCCCCTCTACCCCAGCACTGTCCCCTCATATCCCTGCCACTGAAGATATGTCCACTGTCCCCTTCTGCTGTCCCCCCATGTCCTGCCTCATACCCCTGCACTGTCCCCTCGTGTCCCCCCCAACTGTCCCCTCCCACTGTCCCCGTGTCCTGCCCCGTACCCCTGCACTGTCCCCTCGTGTCCCTCACACTGACCCATCTACGCGCCCCCCACGTCTCCCCATGTCCCCTCCTCTACCCCAGCGCTGTCACCTCCTGTCCCCGCCATGTCCCCCCCGTGTCCCTGGGTGTCCCCACCAGAGCAGGGCGCGGATGTCGTCCCCGCAGCCGAAGGACAGCAGCAGGTCGGCCTCGTCCAGCACCAGCACCTCCAGCCAGGGCCGCAGGCTCAGGCTCTGCCCGGCCACGTGCGCCAGGACACGGCCCGGGGTGCCCACCACGATGTCCGGCCGCTCCATCAGCACCGGCCTGGGGACACCCGCGGGTCAGGGACAGCCAGGGGACAGCCAGGGGACACCCAGGGAGGGGTCAGGGACACCCAGGGGACACCCACGGGTCAGGGACAGCCAGGGGACAGCCAGGGAGGGGTCAGGGACAGCCAGGGGACAGCCAGGGAGGGGTCAGGGACACCCAGGGGACAGCCAGGGAGGGGTCAGGGACACCCAGGGGACAGCCAGGGGACAGCCAGGGAGGGACCAGGAACAATGAGGGGACACTAAGGAGGGCTCAGGGACATTGAGGGGACGCGCAGGGGGTCACAAGGGCTTGGGGACACCTTGGGTATTGAGGGGACAATGAGGGAGGGGTCAGGGACACTGAGGGGACACTGAGAAGGGGTCAGAGACATTGAGGGGACACCCAGGGAGGGGTCAGGGACAAGGAGAGGACACCCAAGGGGTCACAAGGGCTTGGGGACACCTGGAGCATCGAGGGGACACCCCGAGGGGGGTCAGGGACACCAGAGTGGTCAGAGGAACCGGGGGCAGTCTCGGGGGACACCCAGGGAGGGGTCAGGGACACCGGGGCGGTCCCAGGGGACATGGGGGGTCCCGGGGGTGACACTGTGTGGGTCTCAGGTGACACTGTGTGGGTCCCAGGGGACACTGTGTGGGTCTCAGGTGACACAGGGGGGTCCCAGGGCACACAGGGGGGTCTCAGGTGACACAGGGGGGTCCCAGGGGACATTGTGGGGGTCCCAGGGGACACTGGGAGGTCCCAGGTGACACAGGGGGGGTCCCAGGGGACATGGGGGGTCCCAGGTGACACTGTGGGGATCCCAGGTGACACTGTGGGGGTCTCAGGTGACACAGGGGGGTCCCAGGGGACATTGTGGGGGTCCCAGGTGACACAGGGGGGTCCCAGGGCACACAGGGGGGTCCCAGGGCACACGGGGGGGTCCCAGGTGACACAGGGGGTCCCAGGTGACACAGGGGGGTCTCAGGTGACACAGGGGGGTCCCAGGTGACACAGGGGGGTCCCAGGGCACACTGGGGGGTCCCAGGTGACACAGGGGGGTCCCAGGGCACACGGGGGGTCCCAGGGCACACGGGGGGTCCCAGGTGACACTGTGTGGGTCCCAGGTGACACAGGGGGGTCCCAGGTGACACTGTGTGGGTCTCAGGTGACACAGGGGGGTCCCAGGTGACACAGGGGGGTCCCAGGGGACATTGTGGGGGTCCCAGGGCACACGGGGGGTCCCAGGTGACACTGGGGGGGTCTCAGGGGACACTGTGTGGGTCCCAGGTGACACAGGGGGGTCCCAGGGGACACTGTGTTGGTCCCAGGTGACACAGGGGGGTCCCAGGGCACACAGGGGGGTCCCAGGTGACACAGGGGGGTCCCAGGGCACACAGGGGGGTCCCAGGGGACACTGGGGGGGTCCCAGGGCACACAGGGGGGGTCTCAGGTGACACAGGGGGGTCCCAGGGGACATGGGGGGTCCCAGGGCACACTGTGTGGGTCCCAGGTGACACAGGGGGATCCCAGGGGACACCAGGGGGGTCCCAGGTGACACTGAGGGGTCCCAGGGCACACTGGGGGGTCCCAGGGCACACGGGGGGTCCCGGGGGTGACTGACCGCTGCTCGGCCAGGTCGGCGTTGCCGCAGAGCTCGGCCAGGCGCAGCTGGCGGCTGCAGAAGGTGCTCAGGCGGCGCAGGGTCTGCCCCACCTGCCGCGCCAGCTCCGCCGACGGCACCAAAACCAGAGCCCGCACCGCCTGAGGGACTGCTGGGGACGCCTGCGGGGACACACAGGGGACAGACAGGGGACACAGGGACACGGGGACAGACAGGGACACAGGGACAGACAGGGGGACAGGGACACAGGGACAGACAGGGGGACAGGGACACAGGGACACGGGGACACACAGGGGACACAGGGACACGGGGACACACAGGGACACAGGGGACAGACAGGGACAGACAGGGACAGGGGGACACACAGGAACACAGGGACACACAGGGACACAGGGACACACAGGGACACAGGGACACACAGGGGGACACAGGGGACACAGGGACAGACAGGGACAGACAGGGACAGACAGGGACACACAGGGGGACAAAGGGACAGACAGGGGGACCCACAGGGACACACAGGGACACAGGGACAGACAGGGACACAGGGACAGACAGGGACACACAGGGGGACAAAGGGACAGACAGGGGGACAGACAGGGACACAGGGACAGACAGGGACACAGGGACAGACAGGGACACACAGGGGGACAAAGGGACAGACAGGGGGACACACAGGGACACACAGGGACACAGGGACAGACAGGGGGACACACAGAGGGACACACAGGGACACACAGGGGGACACACAGAGGGACACAGGGACACACAGGGACAGACAGGGACAGACAGGGACACACAGGGGGACACACAGAGGGACACAGGGACACACAGGGACAGACAGGGACACACAGGGACACACAGGGGGACAAAGGGACAGACAGGGACAGACAGGGACACACAGGGGGACACAGGGACAGACAGGGGACACACACAGGGACACACAGGGGACACTGGGGTCACCGGGGGCACAGGGACACCAGCCCTGCCTGCTCTGGAGGACGGCTGGGGACACCTGGGGACACACCGGGGTCACCCCCCAGGCCCCTCACCTCAGCCTTACAGTGCCCCACAATGTCCCCCTTGCCCAGTGCCCCCAGTACCCACCCCAGAGCCCCCCAATGCCCCCAGAGCCCATCGATGCCCAGCACTTTGTGCCCCCCAGTGCCCCCCAATGCCCCCAGACCCCACTGATGCCCAGTAGCTTGTGTCCCCCCAGAGCCCCCCAATCCCCCCAGACCCCACTGATGCCCAGCAGTCTGTGCCCCCCAATCCCCCCAGACCCCATCGATGCCCAGCACTTTGTGCCTCCCAGAGCCCCCCAATGCCCCCAGTGCCCCCCAGACCCCACTGATGCCCAGCACTTTGTGCCCCCCCAGAGCCCCCCAATTCCCCCAGTGCCCCCCAGACCCCACTGATGCCCAGCACTTTGTGCCCCCCCAGAGCCCCCCAATTCCCCCAGTGCCCCCCAGACCCCACTGATGCCCAGCAGTTTGTGCCCCCCAGTGCCCCCAAATGCCCCCAGACCCCATTGATGCCCAGCACTATGTGGCCCCCCAGAGCCCCCCAGCCCCCCGTACCTCCTTGCTGGCCAGCAGTTTGTGCAGCAGGGGCAGCCCCACACCCCCAGTGCCCCCCAGAGCCCCCCCAGAGCCCCCCCAGCCCCCCGTACCTCCTTGCTGGCCAGCAGTTTGTGCAGCAGGGGCAGGCCGTACGCCGCCGTTTTCCCGGAGCCCGTCCTGGCCCGGGCCAGCAGGTCCCGACCCTCCAGGGCCAGCGGGATGGCCTGAGCCTGGATGGCCGTGGGCACTGACCAGCCCAGCTCGGCCACCGCCTGCGGGCACCGGGGGCACGGGCTCAGCTCGGGGACAGCCCCTCAGCGGGGTGACAGTCCCAGTGTCCCCACAGGGACACATCCTCCCCATGGTGGCAGTCGCCAGTGTCCCCTCCCAGCCACCCCTCATTCATGGCAGGATAGCCGGTGTGTCCCCTCCTGGACCCACGGCAGGGTCCCCAGTGTCCCCCAAGCCCGGGGAACTCCGGTGTCCCCTCAGGGCCCCCCACCCCAAAGGGACCCCAACGTCCCCCAAAGGGACATCTTGATGCCCTCCCCACTGAGGGACCCCGAGCCCTGACCCCTCATGGCCTTGTCCCCCCCACCGTGAGGGTCCCCAAAGGCACCCCACTGTCCCCGTGCCCTCAGAGGGACCCCACTGTCCTCGTCCCCTCCCCTCAGAGGGACCCGGGCTCCCCACACCCCTCACGCCACCCCGGCCATCGCTACTCCCCCGCTCCTCCCCGGCCCCTCCGAGGCTGCCCGCGCCCCGAGCCCCGTTCCCGGCACCCGCAGCCCCCCCGTTCGGCCCTGACCCGCAGCAGCCGCCCGTCCAGCCCCATGTGCTCGAAACCCTTCGCCTCCGTCTCCGCTGCCATCTTGGCCTCACAGAGGCAATTCCGGCCGCGCCGCCCACAGACACTTCCGGCCGCGCGCCCAGAGCGCCGCCAGGGCTGCTGGGGAGCTTACAGCGCCCCCTGGCGGTGGAGGACTAACAGCACCCCACCCGACACCCCTAAATCCCCCCGGGGTCGTTTTTTCGGGGGGGATTCACCCCCCGCCAGCGGGAAAACGCACCTGGGACAGGCAGCGGAATGCCCGCAACGCCAGAACCCCCTCCCCACTCCAAAAACGCACCGACAACTCTTGGTGGAACCAAAAAAAAAAAAATCTTTATTACTCTCCCAAAAAAAACCCACCTCAGGGGGGCGGCCCCTCTCTGCTCCCCCCATGGCGGGCGGGACCCGCCCACGCCCCCCGGGGACCCTGCAGGCAGCCAGGGTCCCTCCGAGCACCCCAGGGTGGGCGGGATGGGTTTGGGGGTCCTTCTGAGCACCCCAGGGTGGGCGGGATTGATCTGGGAGTCCCTCCCCAGCACCCCAGGGTGGGTGGGATGGGTTTGGGGGTCCCTCCAAGCACCCCAGGGTGGGCGGGATGGGTTTGGGGGTCCCTCCAAGCACCCCAGGGTGGGTGGGATTGATTTGGGAGACCCTCCAAGCACCCCGGGGTGGATGGGACACCCCCCGAGGGGGGCAAGGGTGGGTTTTGGGGAGCCCCCCGGGGGGATTTGGGGTGGGGTATGGGGGGGCTACACCAATTTCTTGGCCTCGAAGAAGCTCTTGAGGTGCCTCATCTGCCAGATGCCGGTGAGGATGAGGATGATGGTCTGGGCGATGGACCACCACAGCACGCGCTGGTTGGTGCTCTCGCTGGTCATGCGGAACCGCTCCTCGCGGTACTGCCGTGCCAAAAGCACACGGGGTCACCCCAAAAGTGCAGGGATTCACCCCAAAAGTGCAGGGATTCACCCCAAAAGTGCAGGGATTCAACCCCAAAATCGCAGGGATTCACCCCAAAAGTGCCAGGATTCACCCCCAAAAGTGCAGGGATTCACCCCAAAACCACACAGGGTCATCCCAAAAGTGCAGGGATTCACCCCAAAACCACACAGGGTCATCCCAAAAGTGCAGGGATTTACCCCAAAAGTGCCGGAATTCACCCCAAAACCACACGGGGTCGCCCCAAAAGTGCAGAGATTCACCCCAAAACCACACAGGGTCATCCCAAAAGCGCAGGGATTCACCCCCAAAATCGCAGGGATTCACCCCCAAAAGTGCCAGGATTCACCCCAAAAGCACACGGGGTCACCCCAAAAGTGCAGGGATTCACCCCCAAAAGCGCAGGGATTCACCCCAAAAGTGCAGGGATTCACCCCAAAAGTGCCAGGATTCACCCCAAAATCGCAGGGATTCACCCCAAAAGTGCAGGGATTCACCCCAAAAGTGCCAGGATTCACCCCCAAAAGCGCAGGGATTCAACCCCAAAAGCGCAGGGATTCACCCCAAAAGTGCAGGGATTCACCCCAAAAGTGCAGGGATTCACCCCAAAATCGCAGGGATTCAACCCCAAAAGCGCAGGGATTCACCCCAAAATCGCAGGGATTCACCCCAAAAGTGCAGAGATTCACCCCAAAATCGCAGGGGTTCACCCCCCAAAAGTGCAGGGATTCAACCCCAAAAGCGCAGGGATTCACCCCAAAAGTGCAGAGATTCACCCCAAAATCGCAGGGGTTCACCCCCCAAAAGTGCAGGGATTCACCCCAAAAGTGCCGGGATTCACCCCAAAAGTGCCAGGATTCACCCCCAAAAGCGCAGGGATTCACCCCCAAAAGTGCAGAGATTCACCCCAAAATCGCAGGGATTCACCCCAAAACCACACGGGGTCATCCCAAAAGTGCAGGGATTCACCCCAAAATCGCCGGGATTCACCCCAAAAGTGCAGGGATTCACCCCCAAAAGTGCAGGGATTCACCCCAAAAGTGCCGGGATTCACCCCCAAAATCACACAGGGTCACCCCAAAAGTGCAGGGATTCACCCCCAAAAGCGCAGGGATTCACCCCAAAAGTGCCAGGATTCACCCCAAAAGTGCTGGGATTCACCCCAAAAGTGCCGGGATTCACCCCAAAACCACACAGGGTCATCCCAAAAGTGCAGAGATTCACCCCAAAAGTGCAGGGATTCACCCCCAAAGTGCAGGGATTCACCCCCAAAATCGCAGGGATTCACCCCCAAAAGTGCAGGGATTCACCCCAAAACCACACAGGGTCATCCCAAAAGTGCAGGGATTCACCCCAAAGTCGCAGGGATTCACCCCAAAAGCACACAGGGTCATCCCAAAAGCGCAGGGATTCACCCCAAAAGCACACGGGGTCATCCCAAAAGCGCACGGGGTCACCCCAAAAGTGCCGGGATTCACCCCAAAAGCACACAGGGTCATCCCAAAAGTGCAGAGATTCACCCCAGAAGTGCAGGGATTCACCCCAAAATCGCAGGGATTCACCCCAAAATCGCAGGGATTCACCCCAAAAGTGCAGGGATTCACCCCCAAAATCACACGGGGTCACCCCAAAAGTGCAGGGATTCACCCCAAAAGTGCCGGGATTCACCCCAAAATCACAGGGATTCACCCCAAAAGCGCAGGGATTCACCCCAAAAGTGCAGGGATTCACCCCAAAAGTGCCGGGATTCACCCCCAAAATCACACAGGGTCACCCCAAAAGTGCCGGGATTCACCCCAAAAGTGCAGGGATTCACCCCAAAACCACACAGGGTCATCCCAAAAGTGCAGGGATTCACCCCAAAAGTGCAGAGATTCACCCCAAAAGCGCAGGGATTCACCCCCAAAAGTGCCGGGATTCACCCCCGAAAGTGCAGGGATTCACCCCAAAATCACAGGGATTGACCCCAAAAGTGCAGGTATTCACCCCAAAAGTGCAGGGATTCACCCCAAAAGCGCAGGGATTCACCCCCAAAAGTGCCGGGATTCACCCCCAAAATCGCAGGGATTCACCCCCAAAAGCACACGGGGTCACCCCAAAAGTGCAGGGATTCACCCCAAAATCACAGGGATTCACCCCAAAATCACAGGGATTCACCCCAAAAGCGCAGGGATTCACCCCCAAAAGTGCCGGGATTCACCCCCAAAATCGCAGGGATTCACCCCCAAAAGCACACGGGGTCACCCCAAAAGTGCAGGGATTCACCCCAAAATCACAGGGATTCACCCCAAAATCACAGGGATTCACCCCAAAAGCGCAGGGATTCACCCCCAAAAGTGCCGGGATTCACCCCCAAAATCGCAGGGATTCACCCCCAAAAGCACACGGGGTCACCCCAAAAGTGCAGGGATTCATCCCCAAAATTGCCGGGATTTACCCCAAAAGTGCCGGGATTCACCCCAAAAGTGCCGGGATTCACCCCAAAATCGCACAGATTCACCCCAAAATCACTTGGATGGATTTACCCCAAAACCGTGCAGGTTCACCCCAAAAACGCACGGATTCACCCCAAAATCATGCAGATTTATCCCAAAACCATGTGGATTTATCCCAAAACCCCCATGGATTCACCTCAAAACTGCACAGATCACCCTCAAAACCCCATAGATTCCCCACCAAACCCACAGGGATTCACCCTAAACCAAGAGAGATTCACCCCAAACCCCGTGGATCACCCCAAACCCACACAGATCACCCCAAACCCTCTGTGCATTCACCCCAAACCCTATGGATCACCCCAAATCCTGTGGATCACCCCAAACCCCGTCCATTCATCCCAAACCCTCTGTGCATTCACCCCAAACCCTATGGATCACCCCAAACCCCATGGATTTATCCCAAAATCCCCATGGATTCACCCCAAAACTGCACAGATCACCCTCAAAACCCCATAGATTCCCCACCAAACCCACGGATTCACCCCAAACCCCGTGGATCACCCCAAACCCCGTGGATCACCCCAAACCCTCCGTGCATTCACCCCAAACCCCGTGGATCACCCCAAACCCCCTGGTCTCCCCCCAGATCCTGCCCCTCACCCTCTGGTAGTTCTGCTCCTTCTGGATCTGCTCCACCTGGTCCAGCAGCTGCCGCGCGCGCAGCTGCAGCTCCGTCAGCTTGTCCTTGGCCGCGATCTCGGGGTAATTGTTGGTGTGCTCGCCCACCTGGATGTCCAGGTGCACCCGCTGCGGGGACAGCGCTGTCACCGGGGCTGGCACCGGGGCTGTCACCGGGGCTGTCACCGGGGGTGGCACCGGGGCTGGCACCGGGGATGGCACCGGGGGTGGCACCGGGGGTGGCACCGGGGGTGGTAGCAGGGATGGCACCGCCATGGGGAGGGCATGGGGATGTCACCAGGGATGGCACAGCCACACAGGGGGCACGAGGATGTCACCAGGGCTGTCCCCAGTGCTGTGGGTTGTCCCCAGGGCTGCCCCTGGGCAGTCCCTACACTGTCCCCAGTCTGTATCCAGCCATCTACAGCCATCCCCAGGCTGTCCCCAGCCATCCCCAGCTGTCCCCAGGCTGTCCCCAGCCATCCCCAGGCTGTCCCCAGCCATCCCCAGCCGTCCCCAGGCTGTCCCCAGCCATCCCCAGCTGTCCCCAGGCTGTCCCCAGCCATCCCCAGCTGTCCCCAGCCATCCCCAGGCTGTCCCCAGCCATCCCCAGCCGTCCCCAGGCGTCCCCAGCCATCCCCAGGCTGTCCCCAGCCATCCCCAGCTGTCCCCAGGCTGTCCCCAGCCGTCCCCAGCTGTCCCCAGCCATCCCCAGGCTGTCCCCAGCCATCCCCAGCCATTCCCACACTGTCCCCAGCCATCCCCAGCCGTCCCAAGCTGTCCCCAGCCATCCCAAGCTGTCCCCAGCCATCCCCAGCCTGTCCCCAGGCTGTCCCCAGGCTGTCCCCAGCCATCCCCAGCTGTCCCCAGCCGTCCCCAGTCTGTCCCCAGCCATCCCCACACTGTCCCCAGCCATCCCCAGCTGCCCCCAGGCTGTCCCCAGCCATCCCCACACTGTCCCCAGCCATCCCCAGCTGTCCCCAGTCTGTCCCCAGGCTGTCCCCAGCCATCCCCAGCTGTCCCCAGTCTGTCCCCAGGCTGTCCCCAGCCGTCCCCAGGCTGTCCCCAGCCATCCCCAGCTGTCCCCAGTCTGTCCCCAGGCTGTCCCCAGCTGTCCCCAGGCTGTCCCCAGCCCGTTACCAGCTTGCCCCCGGCGAACAGCGCCATGCGGGTGGAGTTGGAGTGCAGGCAGATCTGGTGCTCGCCCGGCGTGTGCGACGTGAAGGTGAAACGGCCCTCGGAGCCGTACTGGCGGGAGAGCACCACCTGGGACACCGGGGGACACTGTCACCGACCATGCCAGGGGACACTGGCACCGACTGGGACACTGCGGGGACACTGTCACTGACTGTGCCGGGGGACACTGTCACCGACTGGGACACTGTCACCGACTGGGACACCAGGGACACTGTCACTGACCATGCCAGGGGACACTGTCACTGACTGGGACACTGTCACTGACTGTGCCACTGATGGGACACTGTCACCAACTGGGACACCAGGGGACACTGTCACCGACTGGGACACCAGGGGGACACTGTCACCGACTGGGACACTGGGGACACTGTCACCGACTGGGACACTGTCACCGACTGGGACACCAGGGGACACTGTCACCGACTGGGACACCGGGGGGACACTGTCACCGACTGGGACACTGTCACCGACTGGGACACCAGGGGACACTGTCACCGACTGGGACACCAGGGACACTGTCACCGACTGGGACACCAGGGACACTGTCACTGACCATGCCAGGGGACACTGGCACTGACTGGGACATCAGGGGGACACTGGCACCGACTGGGACACCGGGGGGACACTGTCACCGACTGGGACACTGTCACTGTGCCACTGATGGGACACTGTCACCGACTGGGACACTGGGGACACTGTCACCGACTGTGCCACTGTGGGGACACTGGCACTGACTGTGCTGGGGGACACTGGCACCGACTGGGTCACTGTCACTGATCTGTGCCACTGATGGGACACAGTCGCCAACTGGGACACTGCGGGGACACTGCGGGGACACTGGCACTGACCATGCCAGGGGACACTGTCACCGACTGGGATACTGGGGACACTGTCACTAACCATGCCAGGGGACACTGGCACTGACTGGGACACTATTACCGACTGGGACACCGACTGGGACACTGCAGGGACACTGTCACCAACTGGGACACTGCCACTGACTGTGCCAGGGGACACAGTCACTGACTGGGACACCGCCTGTGCCACCGCGGGGACACTGTCACCAGCCTGGGCACTGGCGCATGGCCAATGGCACCCCACAGGGACACTGTCACCACCCCATGGGCACTGGGACATGGCTGGCCTGGGTCAGGGACACCCGGGCCAGGACACAGTGGCACCCCAGGGCCCCCATCATGGTGGGAGTGGCACCCCAGGGACCCCAGGAATGCCCAGCACAGCTGAACTGGCACCCCAGGGATACCCAAACCCCCCCAGGGACCCCTCCCCACACCCAGGGGATACTCAACCTCCCCAGGGACCCCTCCCCACGTCCGGGGATGCCCAAACCCCCTCTCACCTTCCCATCGGGGTCCTTGACCTCCACGTGCATGCCCAGGCCGGGCGTGGAAGGCAGGAAGGACTCGGACTGTTTGTCCCACAGCTGCGTCCGGTAATTCCCTGGCACCGAGCGGGGACACGGGGTCGGGCCGGGCTCCCCAGCCCGGGACCCCGGGCCCGGCGGGGCTCTTATCCCCCCCCAGACCCGCCAGTGGTTCCTCCCGCTTCCCCCTCTGCTCCGTAATGGTCCGTCCCGGTAACTCCCCCCTCCATTCCCGATGGTCTCTCCCGTTACCCCCTCAGCACCCCCGCCATTCCCGGTGCTCCCTGCCGCCGCCCCCGCCGCCCGCACCGATGACCATGGTCTCGTCGGGGATCTCCTCGATGAAGCAGCGCTTCTCGGTCTCGCCGATGTGGAAGTAAAGCCCGTGGGCGCCCCAGCCCAGCAGCAGCAACGCGGCCACCGCCGCCCTCAGCGCCTCCCCGAGCGCCGCCATGGTCCCTCCTGCCCGGCCGCCGGGGGGCGCTTTGCGCATGCGCCAGCGCCTCACCCGGCTCGGGGCGCACGCGCCGCGGCCTCGGCGCAAGCGCAATACCGCCCTCAGAGCCCCGCGGCTTCGCGCCTCGCTCTGCGCATGCGCTGTGCTCACGGCCACTCACAGCTGCCCACGCCGCCCCGCTCAGCGCGCTCCCCGCCGATCCCGCACCGCGCATGCGCGCTCCCCGGCGCCGTGGCGCAGCGGGGAGGGCGCCGCTCCCTGGCTGCTGAGGTCAAAGGTTCGAGCCCCGCCGGCGCCGCCGCGAGGGTTGCGGTGTCCCCGCGGTGTGCTGTCGCCCCCCCACTCGCCCCCGCCGTGTGTCCCCTCGGTTGTCACCCCGCGGGGATGCTGAGCAATGGCCGGGGCGGGGCCCGCCCTTCCCAGCAGTGTGGCAACATCACCGCCAGCCTCCTTCCTTCCTTCCTCCCTCGCCACCGCCCGCAGCGCCCGCAGCCGGGGGTCCCTGCGGAGCCGGGGGGTCTCATCAGAGCCGGGGGGTCCCATGGGTGAGCGCCGCCCGGGGACCCCGCGCACGGCCCGGCCGGGCGGGAGGGGACACGGAGCGCTTGGCAGGGACGGTGACACCGCCGGGAAGGGTCCCCAAAGCTGGAGGGGCGCGGGCAGGGGGCGCGGGGGTCTCCGGGGGGTCCTCCTCAGCCTCGCCCTCCTCTTCCTCCGCGCAGAGGCCGAAAGCTTCACCCCGTGCCGGGCGCCCTCCCTGCAGACCAAAGTGTTCCAGTACCGGTAAGGGGCGGCCCGGGGTGGGGGGACAGCGGGACCGGCGGGGGACAGGGGGTGGTGGCACCGCTGTCCCCGCTTTGTCCCCCCCCCCGCAGGCTGTGGGACGTCAACCAGAAGTCGCTGTACCTGCGCGGGGAGCAGCTGCTGGCCGGGCACCTGCAGGGCGCCAACGCCGCGCTGGAAGGTGACGCGGGGGGGACGCGGGGACAGTGGGGACAGCCAGGGGGGACCCCGAGCTGAAGGGTGTCCCCGGTGTCACCCGCAGAGAAAGTGTTCTGGGTGCCCAACCGCGCCTTCGAGCCCGCGCGGCTGCCGGTGATCCTGAGCATCCGCAGCGGCTCCCGCTGCCTCCGCACCGACGGCAGCGCCGGGGAGCCCCGGCTGCGCCTGCAGGTGGGGACAGAGGGGACAGAGGGGGGACAGAGGGGACAGAGGGGACAGAGGGGACAGAGCGGGGACAGAGGGGACAGAGGGGACAGAGAGGGGACAGAGAGGGGACAGAGAGGGGACAGGGGGGACAGAGAGGGGACAGGGGGGACAGAGGGGACAGAGAGGGGACAGAGGGGACAGAGGGGACAGAGAGGGGACAGCGGGGACAGAGGGGACAGAGAGGGGACAGAGAGGGGACAGGGGGGACAGAGAGGGGACAGGGGGGACAGAGGGGACTGCGGGGACAGAGAGGGGACAGAGAGGGGATAACGGGGACAGAGGGGACAGAGAGGGGACAGCGGGGACAGAGAGGACAGAGGGGACAGAGGGGACAGAGAGGGGACAGGGGGGACTGCGGGGACAGAGCGGGGACAGAGGGGACAGAGGGGACAGAGAGGGGGCAGAGGGGACAGAGGGGACAGAGAGGGGACAGAGCGGGGACAGAGGAGGGACAGAGCGGGGGCAGAGGGGACAGAGGGAACAGCGGGGAGAGCGGGAACAGGGGACAGAGAGGGGGGAGAGGGGACAGCTGGGGGACAGAGGGGACAGCGCGCGGACAGCGAGGGGAAAGAGGGAGCAGCGAGGGGACAGGGATGGGGACACCGCGGGGACAGGGATGGGGACACCGCGGGGATGGCGACATCACAGAGATGGGAATGGGCGTGCCAAGGGAGCGGGGACACCGTGCGAGGTGGGGACACCACGGGGACGGGGACACTGCAGGGAAGGGGATGGGGACATCAAGAGGACACCACGGGGCCACGGGATGGGGACAGCAGAGGGAGGGGGATGGGGATGCCGAGGGGAAGGGGACACCTGGAGAGATGGGGACACCACGGGGGCGGTGATGAGGACGGTGACACAAAGGGTCTGGGGATGGGACACCGAGGGGAGGGGACACCTGGGGACACGGGGACCGCGGGGATGGCACCCTGCGGGGTGGGGACATTACAGGACGCCCCGCACCGGGGCGGTGGAACACGGTGGCCGCCGGGATGTCCCCCGCGGGTGACACGGGGGTGGCCCCGCAGGACGTGGACATCCGGGAGCTGCCCCGCGCCGGGGACAGCGCGGCCGCTTTCACTTTCTTCCGCTCCTACCGGGACGGGCTGTGGCGCTTCGAGTCGGCCGCGCACCCCGGCTGGTTCCTCTGCACGTCCCCGCGCGGCCACCAGCCCCTGGCGCTCTGTTGTCACCGCGATGTCACCTCCCACCTGCTCGACTTCTACTTCCAGCTCTGCTGAGCGCCGCCGGGCCCCGCGCGGGGACAGCCCAGCCCCGGGCTTGGGGACATCGTCCTCGGGAGGGTGGCATCCCCCCCGGAACGGTGACATCCGCCTCGGGAGGGTGGCATCCCCCCGCCCCAGGATGGGGACATCCCCACCCCAGGGATGGTGACATCTTCCTAGGGAGGGTGACATCCCCCTGGGGTGGGTGATGTCCCCAGAGGGGGTGGCGTCTTTGCTCCTCGGTGACATCCGCCGGGACGGCGACAACCTCCTGGGGACAGCGACATCCCCCGGGGACAGTGCCATCCCCCCCTGGGGATAGTGCCATCCCCCTGTGGCGGGTGACATCCGCCCCCTCGGGGTTGTGCCACCCCCCCGGGGACAATGCCACCCCCCCTGGGGACAATGCCACCCCTCCGGGGACAATGCCACCCCCCCTGGGGACAATGCCACCCCCCCTGGGGACAGCGCCATCCTCCCCGGGCGCCAATAAAGATGCTGAGGCCACTCGGTGCCCGAGCGTGGGTGGCCCAGGGGTGGCACTGCGGGGACAGGGCGGGGCTGGTGGCCCCGCTGGATGTGTCACCAGCCCGGGGTGGCCGCTCTTGCGCCACCCGCGCCGTGGGGACAGAACGGGACATCCCCGGGCCGGGGTGACGCCGCCGCTTCCCGGATCCTGTGGGGACCGCCCGGGGACACCGCGACACGGGGACACCGAGACACGGGGACAGGGTGGGGACAGGGAATGGGGACAGCGGGGACAGGGGACATGGGGTTTTGGGGACAGGACACATGGACGCCGTGGGGACAGGGGAGGTGGGACACTGGGGACAGGGGGCACACGGGAGTGTGGGGACAGGAAATGGAGGACAACAGGGGGACAATAGGATGTGGTGGCATTTTGGGGGACAGGACACGTGGGGATCATGGGGGCCTTGGGGACACCGTGGGGACAGAGGGTGCTGGGGACAGGGGACACGGGGATGTGGGACAGCAGGGACAGGGGACATGGGGACACCCTGGGGACACCCTGGGGACACCCTGGGGACAGAGCACACGAGACCTTGGGGACAGGAGATGAGGGACCTTGGGGACAGGCACCACGGGGACAAGGCACAGAGGACCCCGGGGGGAGGGGACACAAGGGGACCAAGGGACACGTGGGAGTTTGGGGACACCCCTCATGGTGACAACGGTGACAAGGGACCACAGGGGACACACCAGCACCTTGGGGACACCACTCGCGGTGACAACGGTGACAAAGTGACGGGACCACCGGGGACAGGGGCAGGCGCTGCCATGGGAACAGGGGACACTGCGGGGACAGGCCTGGCACAGGGGACATCACTGGGGACGCTGGCAGCAGGTGGCATGTCGCCATCGCTCGGCGTCATTGTCACCCGGCCCGCCAATTACCGGGGCGGGCTCTGTCCCCCGCCCCGCCCGCGCCTATAAAGCCACTGTCACCCGCGGGGACAGCCCAGAGGACACAGGACACGATCCCGCCAGGTGACACATCCGCAGGTACCGCTGGGGGACGGGGACGAGCGCGGGGACAGCCCTGCTGGCACGCGGGTGTCACCCGTGTCACCCACGTGCCACCCTCTCGGCAGGCGCAGCCATGTCCCGAGCGTCCAGAGCTGCCCCCAGGTGAGCGGGGACAGAGAGGGGACAGCGAGGGGACAGTGTGGGGACAGCGCGGGGACAGCGCGGGGACAGCGAGGGGACAGCGAGGGGACAGTGTGGGGACAGCGCGGGGACAGTGTGGGGACAGCGAGGGGACAGTGTGGGGACAGTGTGGGGACAGCGTGGGGACAGCGAGGGGACAGTGTGGGGACAGCGAGGGGACAGCGAGGGGACAGCGAGGGGACAGTGTGGGGACAGCGTGGGGACAGCGTGGGGACAGAGAGGGGACAGCGAGGGGACAGCGAGGGGACAGTGAGGGGACAGTGTGGGGACCGCGAAGGGACAGTGAGGGAACAATGAGGGGACAGTGTGAGGACAGCGCTGGCACTCCCCTCGTGTCCCGGTGCGTGTCCCCTCCCCTGCCCGGGTGTCCCCTCCCCTGCCCGGGTGTCCCCTCCCCTGACCCCGCTGTCCCCGCAGGGGGACACCGCGAGGACAGCGCCCATGGATGGCGGTGACGAGCGGGGACACGGGCCAGGCTGTCACCGACCCCGACATGGTGGCCTTGTTCGAGGAGTTCCTGGGGACAGGTGGGCGCAGGTGTCCCCGTGTCCCTGTCCCCGTGTCCCTGTGCCCAGCCCTGCCCCACATCTCCCCATATCTCCATGTCCCCATGTCCCCACCTCCCTGTGGTGCCCCCATGTCCCCATGTCCCTGTGGTGTCCCCATGTCCCTGTGATGTCCCCGTGTCCTCATGATGTCCCCATGTCCCTGTGTGTCCCCATGTCCCTGTGTGTCCCTGTGTCCCCATGTCCCTGTGTGTCCCCATGTCCCCATGTCCCTGTGATGTCCCCGTGTCCCTGTGATGTCCCCATGTCCCCATGTCCCCATGTCCCTGTGTGTCCCCACGTCCCTGTGATGTCCCCATGTCCCCATGTCCCTGTGATGTCCCCATGTCCCTATGATGTCCCCATGTCCCCATGTCCCTGTGTGTCCCCATGTCCCTGTGATGTCCCCATGTCCCCATGTCCCTGTGATGTCCCCATGTCCCTGTGATGTTCCCCTGTCCCCATGTCCCTGTGTGTCCCCATGTCCCTGTGTGTCCCCATGTCCCTGTGATGTCCCCATGTCCCTGTGATGTTCCCATGTCCCTGTGATGTCCCCATGTCCCCATGTCCCTGTGTGTCCCCATGTCCCTGTGATGTCCCCATGTCCCTGTGATGTCCCCATGTCCCTGTGATGTCCCTGTGTCCCCATGTCCTTGGGTGTCCCCATGTCCCTGTGTGTCCCCATGTCCCTGTGATGTCCCCATGTCCCTGTGATGTTCCCATGTCCCTGTGATGTCCCCATGTCCCCATGTCCCTGTGTGTCCCCATGTCCCTGTGATGTCCCCATGTCCCTGTGATGTTCCCATGTCCCTGTGATGTCCCCATGTCCCCATGTCCCTGTGTGTCCCCATGTCCCTGTGATGTCCCCGTGTCCCTGTGATGTTCCCATGTCCCTGTGATGTCCCCATGTCCCCATGTCCCTGTGTGTCCCCATGTCCCTGTGATGTCCCCATGTCCCTGTGTGTCCCCATGTCCCTGTGATGTCCCTGTGTCCCCATGTCCTTGGGTGTCCCCATGTCCCTGTGTGTCCCCATGTCCCTGTGATGTCCCCATGTCCCCATGTCCCTGTGTGTCCCCACATCCCTGTGATGTCCCCATGTCCCCATGTCCCTGTGATGTCCCCGTGTCCCTGTGTGTCCCCGTGTCCCTGTGATGTCCCCATGTCCCCATGTCCCTGTGATGTCCCCATGTCCCTGTGATGTCCCCGTGTCCCCAGAGGAGTCGATGACCTTTGGGGCGGCGCAGCCCCCGAAGGCGGCCCGGCCGTACCACTACGTGCTGCGGGACACGGAGCAGCAGGGGCTGTGCCTGCGGGACGGACACCTGGTGGCCACCAGCCTGCAGGTGGCCAACGCCGCCCAGGAAGGTGGGGACACCGCGGGGACAGCGGTGACAACCCGGGGGTGACACCGTGGGGACAGCGGTGACACCCGCGGGGTCACTGCGGGGATGGGGGTGGCACTCTGTGGGTGACACTGTGGGGACAGCAGTGACAACCCGTGGGTGACACCGCAGGGACAACAGTGATACCCACGGGGTCACTGCGGGGATGGGGGTGGCACTCTGTGGGTGACACTGTGGGGACAGCAGTGACAGCTGTGGGGTCACTGCAGGGATGGGGGTGGCACTCTGTGGGTGACACTGCAGGGACAGCGGTGACGATCCATGAGTGACACAGCAGGGACAGCGGTGACAACCCGTGGGTGACACCGCAGGGAGAGCGGTGACACCCGTGGGGTCACTGCGGGGACAGGGGTGGCACTCTGTGGGTGACACTGTGGGGACAGTGGTGACAGCTGTGGGGTCACTATGAGGACAGGGGTGACAATCTGTGGGTGACACTGTGGGGACAGCAGTGACACCCCGTGGGTAACACTGTGGGGACAGGGATGACTCTGTGCATGACACTGAGGGGACAGTGGTGACACCCACGGGGTCACTGCAGGGATGGGGGTGACACTCTGTGGGTGACACTGCAGGGACAGCGGTGACAATCCATGAGTGACACAGCAGGGACAGTGGTGACACCCCGTGGGTGACACTGTGGGGACAGGGGTGACACCCCCCCATGGGTGTCCCTCTAGGGTGACATGGGTGATACCCCCCGTGGGTGACACTCTGGTGGGTGACATGGGTGACACTCCATGGGTGACCCTCTGGGTGACAGGGGTGACAATCTGTGGGTGACCCTCTGGGGGCACAGGTGGGACACTCCATGGGTGTCCCTCTGGGGGTGACAGAGGTGACAATCCCTGGGTGTCCCACAGAGCCCATCAGCGTTGTCCCCAACCGGCACCTGGAGCGCCGGCGCTGTCCCCTCATCGTGGGCATCCGCGGTGGCACCCGGGCACTGTCCTGCGGCACCGGCCCCGAGCCCCGGCTGCACCTGGAGGTGACCGGGGGACCTGGGGGTGACCAGGGGCCTGGGGGTGACCAGGGTGACCTGAGGGTGACCAGGGGCCTGGGGGTGACCAGGGGGACCTGGGGGTGACCGGGAGACCTGGGGGTGACCCTGGGGGCCTGGGGGTGACCAGGGGGACCTGGGGGTGACCGGGAGACCTGGGGGTGACCCTGGGGGCCTGGGGGTGACCAGGGGACCTGGGGATGACCAGGGGGACCTGAGGGTGACCGGGGGACCTGGGGGTGACCAGGGGCCTGGGGGTGACCAGGGGGACCTGGAGGTGACCAGGGGGACCTGGAGGTGACCAGGGGCCTGGAGGTGACCAGGGGGGCCTGGGGGTGACCAGGGGACCTGAGGGTGACCAGGGGACCTGGGGGTGACCAAGGGACCTGAGGGTGACCAGGGGCCTGGGGGTGACCAAGGGACCTGAGGGTGACCAGGGGACCTGGGGGTCACCAGGGCGCAGCTCCGTGTGGGGTGGTGGGGACACAAAGGTGGGACAGGCCAAGGTGAGTCAGCTTGAGATGGGTCAAGCCAAGGTGGATCAATCCAAATTGGGTCAAGATGGTGGCATCCAAAAGTGGTTGGAACCCAAAGTTGGGTCAACTCAAGGTGAAGAACCCAAGGTGGGTCAGTCCAGGTTGGGTCAACCCAAGGTGGGTCAATCCGAGGTGGGTCAGTCCAAATTGGGTCAACTCATGGTGGGTCAGTCCAAGGGGAACAACCCAAAGTGGGTCATTCCAGGTTGGGTCAATCCAAGGTGGGTCAGTCCAGAGTGGGTCAATCCAAGGTGGGTCAGTCCAAGGTGGGTCAGTCCAGGTTGGGTCAATCCAGGGTGGGTCAGTCCAAGGTGGGTCAGTCCAAACTGGGTCAACTCACGGTGGGTCAGTCCAAGGTGAAGAACCCAAGGTGGGTCATTCCAGGTTGGGTCAACCCAAGGTGGGTCAATCTGAGGTGGGTCAGTCCAAATTGGGTCAACTCATGGTGGGTCAGTCCAAGGTGAACAACCCAAGGTGGGTCAATCCAGGGTGGGTCAATCCAAATTGGGTCAATTCAAGGTGGCCAACCCAAGGTGGGTCAGCCCAAGGTGGGTCAGTCCAGAGTGGGTCAATCCAAATTGGGTCAACTCAAAATGGCGGCATCCAAAAGTGGTTGGGACCCGAAGTTGGGTCAACCCAAGGTGGCCAACCCAAGATGGACATCCCGGGAAGGGTCATCCCAATGTGGGGCCACCAAGGCCTGGTGGGCACCCAGGGCTGGGTCAGCCCAAGGTGGGGCACCCCGATGCGGTGTCATCCCAAACAGAGGTGGTGTCACCTGCAAGTGGGGATTCCCCAGGGCGGGGTCACTTAATGGGGGCATCACCTGGGGGTGGGGTCACCTGGAGATGCTGCCACCTGATGTTGTTGTCATCTGGAGATGGGGGTTCCTTGAGGTGGGGTCACCTGGGCATGGGGTCACCTGGGGTGGGGGTCACCTGGGCATGGGGTCATGTGAGATGGGATCACCTGGAGATGGGGTCACCTGGAGATGGGGTCACCTGGAGATGGGGTCACCTGGGGTGGGGGTCACCTGGGGTGGGGGTCACATGGGCGTGAAGTCACCTGGAGATGGGGTCACCTTGGCATGGGGTCACCTGGAGGTGAGATCACCTGGAGGTGGGGTCAGTGTGGGTCCCTTGAGGTGGTGTCACCTGGGCATGGGGTCACCTGGAGATGGATTCACTTGGAGGTGAGATCACCTGGAGATGGGGTCATGTGGGCACGGGGTCACCTGGAGATGGGGTCAGTGTGGGTCCCTTGAGGTGGTGTCACCTGGAGATGGGGTCACCTGGGCAGGTGTTCCTGGAGGTGACACCACCGGGCCGTGGCCGTTCCCCGTGCCGGTGCCACCGCCGGTGCCACCATTTGCTGTCCCCTGCCCGGGCAGGACGTGGGGCTGCTGGAGCTGTTCTCGAGTGACAAGGACAGGGCCACCCCCTTCACCTTCTACAAGACCTTCGGGGGCTCCACCCACACCTTCGAGGCCGCCGCCTTCCCCGGGCGCTTCCTCAGCACCGCCCCCGGCCCGGGGGAGGAGCTGGCCCTGGCCCCGCCCCCCGGGGCCACCGCCTTCTACCTGCACCGCAAGTGACACCCCGGGGACACCCGGGCCTTGGGGACATCCCTGGTGGGACATTCCCCAAGGCCACCACCGTCTACCTGCACCCAAAGTGACAGTGCCACCACCCAGGGGACATCCAGGGCTTGGGGACATCCCTGGTGGGACATTCCCTGGGGCCACCGCCTTCTACCTGCACCGCAAGTGACAGTGCCACCACCCAGGGGACATCCATGGTGCCACCACCTTCTACCTGCACCCAAAGTGACAGTGCCACCACCCAGGGGACATCCATGGTGCCACCGCCTTCTACCTGCACCCAAAGTGACACCCAGGGGACATCTGGGCCTTGGGGACATCCCTGGTGGGACATTCCCCGGAGCCACCACCTTCTACCTGCACCCAAAGTGACACCCAGGGGACATCCAGGCCTTGGGGACATCCCTGGTGGGACATTCCCTGGGGCCACCACCGTCTACCTGCACCCAAAGTGACAGTGCCACCACCCAGGGGACATCCAGGGCTTGGGGACATCCATGGTGCCACCGCCTTCTACCTGCACCCAAAGTGACACCCAGGGGACACCCGGGCCTTGGGGACATCCCTGGTGGGACATTCCCCGGAGCCACCACTTTCTACCTGCACTGCAAGTGACAGTGCCACCACCCAGGGGACATCCAGGCCTTGGGGACATCCCTGGTGGGACATACCCCAAGGCCACCACTGTCTACCTGCACCGCAAGTGACAGTGCCACCACCCAGGGGACATCTCTGGTGGGACATTCCCCAGGGCCACCACCTTCTACCTGCGCCCAAAGTGACACCCAGGGGACACCTGGGCCTTGGGGACATCCCTGGCTGGGGACAAATCCTTGGGGTGGGGACACATTTGTGGGTGAGGGACATTCGGGCGTTGGGGACACCCAGGGGTGGCTGTCACCGGGCTGTCAATAAAGTGCCACCTGCCGCTGTCACCGGGTGGGTGTCGTTTGTGGGGACAGCAGCGGGGGGGCCCCAGGGACCCTCCCTTTGGGGCCAGGAGCCTCCTTTTTGGGGACAGAACTCTCAGTTTGGGGTCAGAAACCTCATTTTAGGGTCAGGGCCCTCATTTTGGGGTCAGGATCCTCCTTTTGGGGACAGAACCTTCAGTTTGGGGTTAGAACCCTGTTTTTGGGGTCAGAACCCTCCTTTTTGGGTTCAAACCCCTCAGTTTGGGCTCAGAAACCTCTTTTTAGGGTCAGGACCCTCAGTTTGGGGTTAGAGCCCTCCTTTTAGGGTCAGGATTCTCCTTTTGGGGTCAGAGCCCTCAGTTTGGGGTTAGAACCCTGTTTTTGGGGTCAGAACCCTCCTTTTTGGGTTCAAACCCCTCAGTTTGGCCTCAGAAACCTCTTTTTAGGGTCAGGACCCTCAGTTTGGGGTTAGAGCCCTCCTTTTAGGGTCAGGATTCTCCTTTTGGGGTCAGAGCCTTCAGTTTGGGGTCAGGATTCTCCTTTTAGGGTCAGAATCCTCTGTTTGGGCTCAGAACCCTCTTTTTTGGGGTCAAGACCCTCTTTTTTGGGGGTCAGGATCCTCTTTTTGGGTTCAGAACCCCCTTTTTAGGGTCAGGACCCCCTTTTTAGGGTCAGGACCCCCTTTTTGGGGGATCTCAGGACCCTCCCCACCGTCCCCGAGCCTTTCCCTACGGAAGGGGGCGTGGCCTCACTACAGGGGCGTGTCCTCCCATATAGGCGTGGCCTCACCGAGGGGGCGTGGCCTATTTCTATGGGCGTACCCCGCATTCTAATGAGCTGCCACGCCCCGCCCCTCAACCTGTGGGCGTGTCCACGCCAGACCACGCCCCCCCGAGCGGCAGTGCCGGTAAGGGAAGGGGGAGGGGGAGGGGAGGGGGCGGCGCCCGGGGGTCCCCAAGGCCCGGGGCGGGGGGGTCAGGGCCACTTGAGGGTCCCCAGAGGGTCCCCAAACCCCCCCGGGGCTCCCCCCCCACCCCACAGCACCGAGAGCCCCCAAACTTCCCGGGCACCCCAAAATCTCGGGGCGGCGCCCCCGTAACCTTTGCCCTCCCCCCCCCCGAACTTTGGGGTCTCCCGTAAATTTTGGGGTCCCCCTCAACTCTTTTGGAGTCCAGAAGGAATTTTGGGACCCCCTCCCCTCTCCGGACTCTGAGGGTCCCCCCCTGCCCACCTCTTTTTGGGGTCTCCCCCCCGTTTTAAGTCGCCCTTTTGGGGTCCCCCAGAACTTTTGGGGTCACCCCAAAATAACTTCAGCGTCCCCCAAAAACTTTGGGACCCCCTCCCGACTCCGGGGTGGGTTTGGGGGTGCAACCCCCGCTCCCCCCGCGAGATTTTGGGGTCTTTGGGGTGATTTTGGGGTCCCGGGGTGTTTTTTTTGGGGGGGGTCCCCTTTCCCCCCCAGGAGGATTTGGGGTCCCGGAGGAATTTTTGGGGTTCCGGGTTTTTTTTTTTGGGGGGGCGCCCCTTCCCCCCGGGGAATTTTTTTGGGGTTCTGGAAGTTTTTGGGCTCCCGGGGACTTTTTGGGGTCCCTCTCCTCCCCGGCCAGATTTTGGGGGTCCCGGGGAGAATTTTTGGATCCCCCCTTTCCCTGAATGAATCTTTAAGGTCCCGGCTGCGCTTTTGGGCTCCCGGGAGGTTTTTTGGGGGGGGTTCCGGGTTTTTTTTTGGTGTTTTTTATTTGGGGGTCCCCCCCTCCCCCCGTTTCCTGTCCCGGCGGGGGCGGGAGCGGCGCGGGTGACGCGGGTGACACGGGGCCGGTGACGCGGGGTGGCCGCGGGGACACCGGGACAGGGACACGGGGACACGGGGACACCCACGGGGACACCCACGGGGACACGGGGACACGCCGGCTGCAGGTGCGGGGGGAGGGTCGGGGAGACCCCTCTCCCCCTCCTCGCTTCCCTTCCTCCTTCCTCCTCTCTGCCCTCTCTTCCTCCTCCTCCTCTTCCTCCTTCCTCTCTCTCTCCCGCCTCGCCCCCGCACCCTCCCTCCCTCTCTCCCTCCTTCCTCCCTCTCACCCTCTCCCTCCTCCTCCTCTCTCCCTCTCCCCAGGGTCTCCCCAGGCCACGGATGCCGCTCCGGCCGCAGCCGAGGCTCTGCCCTGACCCGAGTGACCGCGGCCGTAGGGAGTGACCGGAGTGACCCCTGGGGCAGTGAGGGACAGGAGTGACCCCTGGAGCAGTGTGGGACAGGAGTGACCCCTGGAGCAGTGACCCCTGGGGCAGTGACCCCTGGAGCGGTGACCCCTGGGGCAGTGACCCCTGGAACGGTGACCCCTGGGGCAGTGACCCACATGGGGCAGTGGCCGTAGGGACAGCAGTGACCCCTGGAGCAGTGACCCCTGGAGCAGTGACCCATGGGGCAGTGGCCGGAGGGGCAGCAGTGACCCATGGACCCCCCCAGGACCCCCCCAGCCCCCCCCGGGCCGCTGCGGGCGCTGGACGCCATCGCCTTCTCTGGGGGAGGGGCCGAGAGCCCCGCACGGACCCTGACCCCTGACCTGACCCCTGACCTGACCCTGACCCCTGACCTGACCCCTGCCCTGACCCTGACCCCGTCCTTGACCACTGCCCAGAGCTCCCCCTTGACCACCACCCTGACCTCTGCCTTGACCTCTCCACTGACCCCTGCCCTGACCCCCGGGCTGACCCCTGACCTGACCCTGACCCCTGCCCCAGCCCCCGACGTGTTCCTGGCCAGCCTGCTCCGTGCCCAGCTCTGTGTCCAGGAGCTCCAGGGGGCCATCGAGGGACAGCCGGACCCTGGGGACACCCCTGGGGACACCCCTGGGGACACCCCTGGGGACACCCCTGGGCACCACCCCCAGGACCACCCCCAGGACCACCCCTGGGATCTCCCCCGGCGTGGGGCTGGCAGTGTCTCCCAGGAGCTCCAGAGCCATGGATCCACCTGTAGGAGCATCTTCCAGGTGTCCACAGATGGGTCCATCCCACCCAAGCCCATGACCGTGGGTGGGAGCATCTCCCAGGAGCTCCAGAGCCACGGATCCACGTTTGAGGACATCTTCCAGCTGTGCATGGCTGGGTCCATCCCACCCAAACCCACGGCCAGGGATGAGAACGTTCTCCAGCTGTGCACAGATGGGTCCATCCCACCCAAATCCACATCCGTGGATGAGGACATCCCACCCAAACTCACACCCAAGGATGAGGACATCTCACCCAAGCCCATGACCGTGGGTGGGAGCATCTCCCAGGAGCTCCAGAGCCACGGATCCACGTTTGAGGACATCTTCCAGCTGTGCATGGGTGGGTCCATCCCACCCAAACCCATGGCCAGGGATGAGAACCTTCTCCAGCTGTGCACAGATGGGTCTGTCCCACCCAAATCCACGTCTGTGCATGAGGACATCCCACCCAAATCCATGACCGTGGATAAGAATGTTTTCCAGGTGTGCACGGATGGGTCCATCCCACCCAAACCCATGGCCATGGATGAGAACGTTCTCCAGCTGTGCATAGATGGGTCCATCCCACCCAAATCCACGTCTGTGGATGAGGACATCCCACCCAAACTCACACCCAAGGATGAGGACATCCCACCCAAACTCACACCCAAGGATGAGGACATCTCACCCAAGCCCATGACCGTGGGTGGGAGCATCTCCCAGGAGCTCCAGAGCCACGGATCCACGTTTGAGGACATCTTCCAGGTGTCCGTGGATGAGTCCATCCCACCCCAGGCCGTTCCCGTGGACCAAACCTTGGAGTTCCTCTTTGGGAACATCTTCCACACGTCCATGGGTGGGGACACCTGCCGTGGCCAGGTGACAATGGGCGGGGCCACGGATGGGACCGGCCTGTCCGAGGGCTGGGAGCTCCTGCTGAGGGACAGGAATGTCTCACCCGACGTCGTCACCACGGGTGGGGACATCCCCCACGTGTCCATGGGTGGGGACATCTCACCATGGACAGTGACCAGGGATGGGCCCACCTTGTCTGAGACCATGGCCATGGATGGGACCCTTTCTCTGGAGCACCTGGCCATGGATTTGGCCATCTCATCCCAGACCGTGGCCTTGGAAGTGACCAACTTGTCTGAGACTGTGACCGTGGATGGTCCCATCTGCCCCAAATCCGTGACCGTGGATGGGACCGTTTCTCCAGAAGATGTGCCCATGGGGTCCACCAACTCATCCCAGATCACGGCCGTGGGTGGTCCCATCTCACCCAAACCTGTGACCATGGATGGTCCCACCTTGTCCAAACCCGTGGCCATGGATGGGACCCTCTCCCCCAAACCCATGGCCATGGACAGGACCCCATCCCTGGAGCACCTGCTCATGGATTTGACCATCTCATCCCAGACCGCGGCCTTGGATGTCACCAGAGTGTCCAGGAGTGTGACCACGGAGGGGAACACCATGGAGGGGAGCACCATGGATGGTCCCACCTTGTCCAAACCCATGGCCATGGATGGGACCATCTCACCCAGACTTGTGACCACTGATGGGCCCACCACAGATGGGACCCTCTCCCCCGAGCCCCAATCCCCCCGATGGACCCCGGAGGAAGAGGAAAGCCAAGAGGACATTGATGGCTACCATGGCAGCAATGACCGTGATGACCACGATGACCATGATGACCACAATGCCCATGATGACCACAGTGCTAACAATGACCGTGGTGGCTGTGATGACCATGATGACCACAACACCCACAGTGCCCACCATGCCCACAATGACCACGATGACCGCAATGCCCATGATGGCCATGATGACCATGATGTCCATGATGACCATGATGTCCATGATGACCATGATGATCACAATGACCACAATGCCCAGGATGACCATGATGCCCAGGATGACCACAACGTCTGTGTTTCCCTCAATGACCACAATGCCCACAATGACCACGATGCCCACAATGCCCATGATGACCACAATGACCATGATGACCACAATGCCCAGGATGGCCATGATGACCATGATGACCATGATGTCCATGATGACCATGATGATCACAATGACCACAATGCCCATGATGCCCACAATGACCACAATGCCCAGGATGACCACGATGCCCAGGATGACCACAGTGCCCATGATGACCACGATGACCACAGTGCCCATGATGACCACAATGCCCAGGATGGCCATGATGATCATGATGACCGTGATGACCATGATGTCCATGATGACCATGATGCCCACAATGACCACAATGCCCACAATGACCACAATGCCCAGGATGACCACGATGACCACAATGCCCAGGATGACCACGATGCCCAGGATGACCACAGTGCCCAAGACGCCCAGGCTGACCACAGCAGCTCCTCACGGGAGGATGATGAAGACGAGGAGGATGAGGAAGAGGAGGACCTGGACGAGGAGGAGGAGGAGGAGGAGCCCCATTTCCACACCAACCCCCTCTTCCAGCGCCCGCTGCCCCCGGGGGTGCCCCCGTGGCGTCCCCACCGTGCCACCCTCGGGGTCACCCTCACCTGTCACCCCCCCGGAGGAGCCACCCCGGGGGACGTCACCGCCGGCTGGGGTGAGTGTGGTGACCCCAAACTTTTGGGGAGCTTCTTTTGGGGGGGGGGCACATGGACACCCCCCCTCACCCCCCTGGTGTCTTCTCCTCCCCCAGGACCCCCCAGAACCCCGGAATTTGGGGACACCTTGGACCCACCTCTGGAATTTGGGGACCCCCTGGATCCACCCCCGGAATTTGGGGACCCCCCCGACCCCTGGATGGACCCCAAATTGAGGAGTCTGGACCCCCCCACCCCCCTGGAGGTCACCCCAGAGTTGGGGGGATGGGACCCCCCAAGTCCCTTGGACCCACCAGATTTGCCCCAAAAAGGGAGACCCCAAACTCCCCCAGATTTACCCCAAAAAGAGGGGGACAAAACCACCCCAGAACCCCAACATTTGTCCCAAAAAGAGGGACCCCAAAGCCCCCCAGAACCCCCAGATTTGCCCCAAAAAGGGAGACCCCAAGCCCCCCCAAATTTGCCCCAAAAAGAGGGGGACCAAATTGCCCCAGAACCCCCAAATGTGCCCCAAAAAGAGGGACCCCAAAGCCCCCCCGAACCCCCAGATTTGCCCCAAGAAGAGAAACCCCAAATTCCTCCAGGTTTACCCCAAAAAGGGAGAGCCCCAACCCCCCCAGATTTACCCCAAAAAGAGGGGGACAAAACCACCCCAGAAGCCCAAAATTTGTCCCAAAAAGAGGAACCCCAAAGGCCCCCAGATTTACCCCAAAATGAGGAACCCCAAAAAGGGGATTTATCCCAAAAAGGGAGACCCCAAACCCCCCCAGATTTACCCCAAAAAGAGGAACCCCAAAAAGGGGATTTATCCCAAAAAGGGAGACCCCAAACCCCCCCGAATTTACCCCAAAAAGAGGGGGACACAACTGCCCCAGAACCCCCAAATGTGCCCCAAGAAGAGGGACCCCCAAATCCCCCCCGATCTGCCCCAAAAGGGGGGGCACGGAGCCCCCCCTGCCCCCCCAGATTTACCCCCCAAAGTTGGGGGTCTCGGCTCCCCCCCGGCCCCCCGAGCCCCCTCAGGCCCCCCCAAAGCCCCCAGAGCTTTTTTGAGACCCCCCCCAGAGCCCCAGGGTACCCCTGAAATCCCCCCTGAGCCCCCCCAAAACCCCTCAGGACCCCCCCCAAACCCCCCCCTGAGCCCCCCCAAAACCCCTCAGGACCTCCTCAAATCCTCTCTGAGCCCCCCCATATCCCCCCGGAGCCCCCCCAGATCCCCTCAGGATCCCTCCAAAGCCCCCCTGAGCCCCCTCAACCTCCCCCAGGACCTCCCCACATCCCCCCTGAACTCCTCCAGATCCCCCCTGAGCCCCCCCAGATCACCTCAGGACCCCCCCCAAAACCCCTCAGGACCCCCCCAAATCCCCCCTGAGCCCCCCCAAAATCCCCCTGAGCCCCCCAAAACCCCTCAGAACCTCCTCAAATCCTCTCTGATCCCCTCCAAACCGCCCCTGAGCCCCCTCAACCCCACCCAGAGCCCCCCCAAATCACCTCAGGACCCCCCCCAAATCCCCCCTGAGCCCCCCCAGATCTCCCCAGGACCCCCCCAAATCCCCCCTGAGCCCCCCCAGATCTCCTCAGGACCCCCCCAAAACCCCTCAGGACCCCCTCAAACCCCCCCCTGAGCCCCCCCAAAACCCCTCAGGACCCCCCAAAACCCACCCTGAGCCCCCCCAAATCCCCCCTGAGCCCCCCTCAACCCCACCCAGAGCCCCCCCAGATCCCCTCAGGACCCCCCCAAACCCACCCTGAGCCCCCCCAAATCCCCTCAGGACCCCCTCAAAACCCCTCAGGACCTCCTCAAATCCTCTCTGAGCCCCCCTAGATCTCCCCAGGACCTCCCCACATCCCCCCTGAGCCCTCCCAAAACCCCTCAGGACCCCCCCAAAATCCCCCTGAGCCCCCCCCAATCCCCCCAGGACCCCCCCAAATCACCTCAGGAGCCCCCTAAAACCCCTCAGGACTGCCCCAAATCCCCTCTGAGCCCCCCTAAATTCCCCCTGAGCCCCCCCAAAATCCCCCTGAGCCCCCCCAAAACCCCCCCGAGCCCCCTCAACCCCACCCAGAGCCCCCCCAAATCCCCCCTGAGCCCCCCCCAATCCCCCCTGGACCCCCCCAAATCCCCCCAGGACCCCCTCAAGCCCCCCCAGAGCCCTCCAGCGTCTCCCCCCGGAACCGGCCCGGAGCCCCCACGGGACCCCCCCGGGTGAGGAACCCCCCAAATGCCCCCTGCCCCCCCCCAAATCCCCATTTCACCCCCCCCAAATCCCACGTTTTCCCCTCAATTTTCTCCTTTTCCTTTCCCAAAATCCCATTTTCCCTGTCCCCAAATCCCGTTCTTTCCCAAAATCCCACATTTTTCCCCCAAAATCCCAATTTCCCTGTCTTAAAAATCCCCATTCCCCCCCTCCAAATCTCTTTTTTTCTCCTCAAATTTCCCATTATTTTCCCCCAAAAATCCCGTTTTCCTTTTCCCAAACCTCCATTTTTTTCCAAAATCCCATTTTCCTGTCCCCCAAACACCACATTTTCCCCCCATTTTCCCCATCCCCAAATTCATTATTTTCCCCTGAAAACCCCCATGTTTTTTTCAAAAAAAATCCCATTTCCCCCCCCAAAATCCCCATTTCCCCCCCCGAAAAATCCCATTTTTCCCCCCAAAATCCCATTTTTCCCCAAAAAATCCCCATTTTCCCCCCAAAATCCCATTTTTCCCCAAAAAATCCCCATTTTCCCCCCAAAATCCCATTTTTCCCCAAAAAATCCCCATTTTCCCCCCAAAAAATCCCATTTTTTACCCCCAAATCCCCCCTCCTCCCCTGAAAAATCTAATTTCTTTTCTCAAAAATCCCATTTTTTTTACCTCAAATTCCCCGTTTTTTCTCCCCAAACCCCCATTTCCCCCCCAAAAAAATCCCATTTTTTCCCCAAAACCCCATTTTTCACCCCCAAATCCCCGTTTCTCCCCCAAAATCCTCCTTTTTCTCCCCAAACCCCCATTTTCCTCCCAAAAAATCCCTATTTTTTTTTCAAAAAATCCCATTTTTCTCCCCAAAATCCCCGTTTCCCCCCCAAAATCCTCCTTTTTCTCCCCAAACCCCCATTTTTCCCCCCGAAAAAATCCCATTTTTCCCCCAAAAATCCCATTTTTCCCCAAAAAATCCCCATTTCCCCCCAAAAAATCCCATTTTTCACCCCCAAATCCCCCTTCCCCCCCCCGAAAAATCTAATTTCTTTTCTCAAAAATCCCATTTTTTCTTTACCTCAAATTCCCCGTTTTTTCTCCCCAAACCCCCATTTCCCCCCCCAAAAAAAATCCCAATTTTCCTTCCCAAAATCCCATTTTTCACCCCCAAATCCCCATTTCCCTTCTCTGAAAAATCTAATTTCTTTTCTCAAAAATCCCATTTTTTTACTTCAATTTCCCCGTTTTTTCTCCCCAAACCCCCATTTTCCCCCCCGAAAAATCCCTTTTTTAAAAAAAAAAATCCCATTTTTCACCCCCAAATCCCCGTTTCCCCCCCAAAATCCTCCTTTTTTTCCCCAAACCCCCATTTTTTCCCCCCGAAAAATCCCATTTTTTCCCGAAAAATCACATTTTTCCCCCCAAAAAATCCCATTTTCCCCCCAAAAAATCCCATTTTTCACCCCCCAAATCCCCATTTCCCCTCTCCGAAAAATCTAATTTCTTTTCTCAAAAATCCCATTTTTTTTAACCTCAAATTCCCCGTTTTTTCTCCCCAAACCCCCATTTCCCCCCAAAAAAATCCCTATTTTTTTTTTTTAAAAATCCCATTTTTCTCCACAAACCCCCATTTTTCCTCCCGAAAAATCCCATTTCTTTTCTGAAAAATCCCATTTTTCACCCCCAAAAATCCCATTTTTCCCCAAAAAATCCCCATTTTCCCCCAAAAAAATCCCATTTTTCACCCCCAAATCCCCATTTCCCCCCCAAAATCCTCCTTTTTCCCCCCAAACCCCCATTTTCCCCCCTGAAAAATCCCATTTTTTTTCCCAAAAATCCCATTTTTCACCCCAAAATCCCATTTTTCCCCAAAAAACCCCCATTCCCCCCCAAAAAATCCCAATTTTTTTCCCAAAAATCCAATTTTTCACCCCAAATTCCCCGTTCCCCCCCAAAATCCTCCTTTTTCCCCCCAAACCCCCATTTTTCCTCCTGTAAAATCCCATTTTTTTTCCCAAAAATCCCATTTTTCACCCCCAAATCCCCATTTTTTTTCCCAAACCCCCATTTTTTCCCCCCGAAAAATCCCATTTTTTTTTCCCAAAAATCCCATTTTTCACCCCAAAATCCCCATTTTCCCCCCAATCCCGTGTCGCAGGGAGGACCCCGCAGCCCTGGCCGGGCGCCTGTTCCGCCTGGACGGGGTCAGGAAATCCCAGGTGGCCTCGTTCCTGCGCAAGGAGTGAGAGCTGGGGGGGAAATGGGATTTTGGGGGAAAAAATGGGATTTTTGGGGAGAAAATAATGGGGAAAAATTGGGATTTTTGGGAAAAAATTGGGATTTTGGGAAAAAAAATTGGGATTTTTGGGAAAAAAATTGGGATTTTTTTTGGGGAAAATGGGGAATTTGGGACAAAAATGGGGAATTTGGGGGAAAAATTCGGATTTTTTTTTTGGGAAAATGGGATTTTTTTTTGGGAAAAATGGGAATTTTTGGGGGAAAACATGGGGTATTTGAGGGGAAAATGGGATTTTGGAGAAAAGAAATGGGATTTTTTGGGAAAAATTGGGATTTTGGGGGGGGGGAAATGGGGAATTTGGGGGGAAAAATGGGTTTTTTTTGGGGAAAAAATGAGGAATTTGAGGGTGAAAAATGGGATTTTTTTGGGGAAAAATGGGGAATTTGGGGGAAAAATTGGGATTTTTTTTTTGGAAAATGGGATTTTGGAGAAAAGAAATGGGATTTTTTGGGGGGGAAAATGGGGAATTTGGGGGGGGAAATGGGGAATTTGGGGGGAAAATGGGATTTTTGGGAAAAGAAATGGGATTTTGGGGGGGGGAAATGGGGATTTTTTGGGGAAAACATGGGGAATTTGGGGGGAAAATGGGGAATTTTGGGAAAAAAATGGGATTTTTGAGAAAAGAAATGGGATTTTGGGGGGAAGTAATGAGATTTTGGAATGGAGATTTTGGGAGAAAAATGGGGGTTTTGGGAAAAAAAAGGGGGATTTTTGGGGTGAAAAACTGGGATTTTTTATCAGTGAAGGGGGTTTTAGGGGGAAAAATGGGGATTTTTGGGAGAATTCGAGTTTTTTCTAATGGGACTTGAGGATTTGGGGTGGGAATTGAGGGAATTTTGGGGGGGAATTTGAGGATTTTTAGGGGAAATGAAGATTTGGTGCAGAAAAATGAGGATTTTGGGAGAGAATTGAAGGTTTTGGGGTGGGGTTGGAGGGTTTGGGGTGGGGTTGGAGGGTTTGGGGTGGGATTGAAGGGTTTGGGGTGGGGTTGGAGGGTTTGGGGTGGGATTTGGGGGGTTTGGGGTGGGATTGAAGGGTTTGGGGTGGGATTGAAGGTTTGGGGTGGGATTGGAGAGTTTGGGGTGGGGTTGGGGGGTTTGGGGTGGGATTGAAGGTTTTGGGGTGGGATTTGGGGGGTTTGGGGTGGGATTGAAGGGTTTGGGGTGGGATTGAAGGGTTTGGGGGTGGGATTGAAGGTTTTGGGGTGGGGTTGGAGGGTTTGGGGTGGGATTGGGGGGTTTGGGGTGGGATTGGGGGGTTTGGGTGGGATTTTGAGGGTTTGGGGTGGGATTGAAGGGTTTGGGGTGGGGTTGGAGGTTTTGGGGTGGGGTTGAAGGTTTTGGGTGGGATTGAAGGGTTTGGGGTGGGATTTGGGGGGTTTGGGGTGGGATTTGGTGGGTTTGGGGTGGGATTGGAGGTTTTGGGGTGGGAGTGCAGATTTGGGGGATCCCGAATTCCCGCTCCCCCCGTTCCAGCACCGAGTTCAGCTCCAGCGTGGCCCGGGAGTACCTGGAGCTGTTCCACTTCCAGGGGCTGAGCCTGGAGCAGGCGCTCAGGTGAGGATTGGGGGGAAATTTGGGGGAAATTTGGGGGATTTTGGGGGGATTTTGGTGATTTTTGGGAGATTTTCAGGATGATTTGGGGCAGTTTTTAATGGATTTTGGGGGGATTTTTGGGGGTTTTGAAGGATTTTGGGGGGATTTTGGGGGATTTTGGGGGGATTTTGGGGGTTTGGGGGATTTTGGGGGGGATTTTTGGGGGATTTGAAGGATTTTGGGAGGATTTGGGGGGATTTGGGGCAATTTTGGGGGGATTTTGGTGATTTTTGGGGAATTTTCAGGATGATTTGGGGGCAGTTTTTGAGGGATTTTGGGGGGATTTTGGGGGGTTTGGGGGGATTTTTGGGGGGTTTTGAAGGATTTTGTGGGGATTTGGGGGGTTTTGAAGGATTTTGGGGGGATTTGAAGGATTTTGGGGGGATTTTGGGGGGATTTTGGGGGGTTTTGGGGAATTTTGGGGGGATTTTGGTGATTTTGGGGTGTTCCCTGTTGTTTGGTGTGTTTTTGGGGTGTGTTTAGGGTGGTTTTGGGGTGTCCCAGGCAGTTCCAGGCTGGTTTTGGGGTGTGTTTGGGGTGGTTTTGGGGTGTCACAGGCTGGTTTTGGGGTGTCTGGGTGTGTTTGAGGTGTCCTACGCAGTTCCATGCTGGTTTTGGGGTGTTTTAGGGGGTTTTTTGGGATGCTCCATGCTGTTTGGGGTGGTTTTGGGGTGTTCCACGCTGGTTTTGGGCTGTTTTTGGGGTGTCCCAGGCAGTTCCAGGGTGTTTTTGGGGTGTTTTTGGGGTTTTTAGGGGTGTGTTTGGGGTGTTCCACGCTGATTTTTGGGTGTTTTTGGGGTGCCCCAGGCAGTTCCAGCCTGTTTTAGGGGTGTTTTTTGGTGTTTTTGGGGTGTTTTGGGGGTGTTCCGTGCTGTTTTGGGGTGTGTTTAGGGTATTTTGGGGGGTTTTTGGAGTGTCCCATGCTGTTTTGGGGTTGTTTGGGGTGTTCCACGCTGTTTTTGGGTGGTTTGGGGTGTTTTTGGGGTGTTTTTGGGGTGCTCCACGCTGTTTCGGGGGTGTTTTTGGGTGTTTTGGGGTGTTCTATGCTGTTTCTGGGGTGTTTTGGGGTAGTTTGGGGTGCTCCACCCTGTTTTGGGGTGTTTTCGGGTGCCCCAGGCAGTTCCAGGCTGTTTTGGGGGTGTTTCGGGGTGGTTTTGGGGTGTTTTGGGGTGTTTTGGGGTGCTCCACGCTGTTTTTCGGGTGTTTTGGGGTGTTTTTGGGGTGTTTTGGGGTGTTTTTGGGGTGTTCTATGCTGTTTTTGGGGTGTTTTTGGGGTGCTCCACGCTGGTTTTGGGTGTTTTTGGGGTGCCCAGGCAGTTCCTGCGGGCGCTGGTGCTGTCGGGGGAGACGCAGGAGCGCGAGCGGGTGCTGGGACATTTCTCGCGCCGCTTCCACCGCTGCAACCCCAGCGCCTTCCCCTCGGCTGGTGAGACCCCAAATACCCCAAACTGACCCCAAACCCACCCCAAACCATCCCAAATCCACCCCAGCGCCTTCCCCTCGGCTGGTGAGACCCCAAATCCACCCCAAACCCACCCCAAACTGACCCCAAACCCACCCCAGCGCCTTCCCCTCGGCTGGTGAGACCCCAAATACCCCAACTGACCCCAAACTGACCCCAAACCCACCCCAAACCCACCCTAAACCCACCCCAAACCCACCCCAAATCTACCCCAACTGACCCTAAACCCACCCCAAACCGACCCCAAACCCGCCCCAAACTGACCCCATACTGACCCTAAACCCACCCCAGCGCCTTCCCCTCGGCTGGTGAGACCCCAAACCCGCCCCAAATCACCCCAAACACCCTAAAATCCACCCCAAAACCACCCTAAACCCACCCCAAATACCCTAAACCCACCCCAAATCCACCGCTGCAACCCCAGCGCCTTCCCCTCGGCTGGTGAGACCCCAAATCCACCCCAAACCCACCCCAAACTGACCCCAAACCCACCCCAAACACCCCAAACCCACCCCAAACCCACCCCAAACTGACCCTAAACCCACCCTAAACCCACCCCAAACACCCCAAACACCCCAAACTGACCCTAAACCCACCCCAAACCACCCCAAACCCACCCCAAATCCACCGCTGCAACCCCCAGGCCTTCCCCTCGGCTGGTGAGACCCCAAACACCCCAAACCCACCCCAAATCACCCCAAACCCACCCCAAACTGACCCCAAACCCACCCCAAATCACCCCAAACCCACCCCAAACTGACCCTAAACCCACCCCAAATCACCCCAAACCCACCCCAAACTGACCCTAAACCCACCCCAAATCACCCCAAACTGACCCCAAACCCACCCTAAATCCACCCCAAATACCCCAAATACCCCCAAACCCACCCCAGCACCTTCCCCTCGGCTGGTGAGACCCCAAACCCGCCCCAAACTGACCCTAAACCCACCCAAATCCACCCCAAACCCACCCCAAATACCCCAAACTGACCCTAAATACCCTAAACCCATCCCAAACCCACCTCAAATACCCCAAACCACCCCAAATCACCCCAAACCCACCCCAAACCCACCCCAAAACCACCCCAAACTGGCCCTAAACCCACCCCAAACCCACCCCAAACACCCCAAATCCACCCCAAACCCACCCCAAACCCTACAGCTTTCCCCTCTGAGGGTGAGACCCAAAAACTGACCCTAAGTAACCCAAACCCATCCCAAATCTGCCCCAAAACAACCCCAGGACCCCCAAAACCCTCTTGAGACCCCAAACCCCAAACCCCAAACCCCTTTATCCCCTCCCGTGCCTCAGTTTCCCCTCTCACCCCCACCCCCCCATTCCACCTTTTTGGGGTCCCTTTGGGGGGGTTTTGGGGTCCCTGGGGGGGTTTTGGGGTCCCTTTGGGGGGGTTTTGGGGTCTCCTGACCCCCCCAAACCCCAACCCCCCCCCCCCCCCCCAGACTCGGTGCACACCCTGACCTGCGCCCTGATGCTGCTCAACACCGACCTGCACGGCCCGGTGAGGGAGACCCAAAAACCACCCCAAACACCCCAAAATCACCCCCAAACACCCCAAAATCAACCCAAAATCACCCCAAATCAACCCAAATCAACCCAAAAATCACCCCAAATCAACCCAAAATCACCCCAAAATCACCCCAAAAACCACCCCAACACCAACCCCAAAATAACACCAAATCACCCCAAAAATCACCCCAAACACCCCCAAAATCACCCCAAAAACCCCAAAATAACACCAAATCACCCCAAAAATCACCCCAAACACCCCAAAATCACCCCCAAATCACCCCAAAATCATCCAAAAATCACCCCAAAATCACCCCAAAATCACCCCAAAATCACCCCAAATCAACCCAAAATAACCCCAAACACCCCAAATCAACCCAAAAATCACCCCAAACACCCCAAAATCACCCCAAACACCCCAAAAATCACCCCCTAAACAACCCAAATAATCCCAAACATTACCCCAAAATAACCCCAAATACCCGAAATATCCCAGAAATAACCCCAAAATCCCCCCCTAAACCTGGTTTTGGGGGTGATTGTGGGGGTGGGTTTGGGGCAGATTTGGGGTTTTGGGATGATTTTGGGATTTTAGGGTGGATTTGGGGTGGATTTGGGACCAATTTGCCGATTTTGGGGTGTATTTGGGCGGATTTAGGGTGGATTTGGAGCGGGTTTGGGATTTTGACGTGGATTTAGGGTTTTTGGGGTGAATTTGGGGTGATTTGGGGGGTGGATTTGGGGATTTGGGGGTGGATTTGGGCATTTGGGGGTGGATTTGGGGTTTTTGGGGTGGATTTGGGGTGATTTGGGGGCTGGGCTGTGTCAGATCCGGGGGGCAGATTTGGGGTTTTCCCCTCATTTTTTTTTTTCGGGGGGGTGATTTTGGGGCGGATTTGGGGCAGATTTGGGGTGATTTGAGGGTGGTTTTGGGGTTTTTGGGGGGGATTTGGGGGGGATTTGGGGTGATTTTGGGCTGGGCTGTGTCAGATCTGGGGGGCAGATTTGGGGTTTTTCCCTCTTTTTTTTTTTTTTTTTTTTGTGGGGTCATTTTGGGGGCGGATTTGGGGTGATTTGAGGGTGGATTTGGGGTTTTTGGGGTGGATTTTGGGGCGGATTTGGGGCCGGCTCAGCCCCGGGGGTTCCTTTTGGGGTTTCCCCGGTGTTTTTGGGGTGATTTTGGGGTGACTTTGGGGCAGATTTGGGGTGATTTGAGGGTGGTTTTGGGGTTTTTGGGGTGTTTTTTGGGGTGACTTTGGGGCAGTTTTGGGGCAGATTTGGGGTGATTTGAGGGTGGTTTTGGGGTTTTTGGGGTGTTTTTTGGGGTGATTTTGGGGGCGGTTTTGGGGCAGATTTGGGGTGATTTTGGGGTGGTTTGGGGGTTTTTGGGGTGTTTTTGGGGTGACTTTGGGGCGGTTTTGGGCAGATTTGGGGTGATTTGAGGGTGGTTTTGGGGTTTTTGGGGTGTTTTTGGGGTGACTTTGGGGCGGTTTTGGGATCCCCCCAGCGCCTGGGCAGGGCCATGAGCAGCTCCGAGTTCGTCACCAACCTGAGCGGGATGATGGACGTGGAGGGACTTCCCGCGGGAGCAGCTCAAGGTACCCAAAACCCCAAAAAAAACCCCATAAAACCCCCAAAACCCCCCAAAAAACCCCATAAAACCCCCAAAACCCCCCCAAAAAAACCCCGTAAAACCCCCAAAACCCCCCCAAAAAAACCCCATAAAACCCCCAAAACCAAAAAAAACCCAACCCCCAAAAACCCCCCAAAATAAAAAAAAAAACCCACCCCAAAATCCCCCAAAACCCCCAAAAAACCCCATAAAACCCCCAAAACCCAAAAAAAAAAACCCCAAAAACCCCCAAAATAAAAAAAAAACCCAACCCCATAAAACCCCCAAAACCAAAAAAAAAACCCACCCCAAACCTCCCCCAAAACCCCCCCAAAAAACCCCATAAAACCCCCAAAACCCCCCAAAAAAACCCCATAAAACCCCCCAAAACCCCAAAAAAAACCAACCCCATAAACCCCCTAAAATAAAAAACAAAACCCACCCCAAAATCCCCCAAAACCCCCAAAAAAAACCCCAAAAACCCCCAAACCCCCCCAAAAAAACCCCATAAAACCCCCAAAACCAAAAAAAAAACCCACCCCAAACCTCCCCCAACCCCCCAAAAAAAACCCATAAAACCCCCAAAACCCCCAAAAAAACCCCCATAAAACTCCCAAAACCCAAAAAAACACAAACCCCATAAAACCCCCAAAACCCCCCCAAAAAACCCCATAAAACCCCCAAAATAAAAAAACAAACCCCATAAAACCCCCAAAACCCCCCCAAAAAAACCCCATAAAACCCCCAAAACCAAAATAAACCCCCCCCAAACCCCCCCAAAAAATCCCATAAAACCCCAACTCCCCTGCCCAAAAACCCCCAAAAAACCCCGTAAACCCCCCAAAATAAAAAAAACCCCACCCCCAAAACCCCAAAAAATCCCATAAAACCCCAAACCCCCCCCAAAAACTCCATAAACCTCCCCAAAACCCCCCAAACCCCAAAAAGCACCCCATAAAAAACCCCAAACCCCCTCCAAACCCCCATAAAATCCATAAATCCCCCCCCAAAAAACCCCATAATCCCCCCAAAAAAACCCATAAAACCCCAAAACCCCAACCCCACCAAAAAAACCCTAAAAGCCCCCCCAAAAAAACCCCAAAAAAAATGCCCCATAAACCCCCAAACCCCCTAAAACCAAAAAAAAAAAACAACCAAAAAACCCCAAAATGCCCAAAACTCCCCATAAACCCCAAAACCCTTCCCTAAAAATCCTAAAAAATCCTAAAAAATCCTAAAAAAAAACCCCAAAAAACCCCAAATTTCCCCCCAATTCCCTCAGGCTCTGTACGGCTCCATCCGCAGCCGCAAGCTGGAGTGGGCGACGTGAGTTTGGGGGAAAATTTGGGGGAAAATTTGGGGTTTTTTTGGGGAAATTTTGGGATTTTGGGGGAAATTTGGGGGATTTTGGGAAATTTGGGGGGAAATTTGTGGGAATTTGGGGGATTTGGGAAATTTTAGGGGGGAAATTCGGGGGATTTGAGGGGAAATTTGAGGGATTTTGGGGGAAATATTGGGATTTTGGGGGAGATTTGGGGGATTTTGGAGGAAAATTTGGGGGATTTTTGGGGGAAATTTGGGAAATTTTAGGGAGAAGTTTGAGGGATTTTGTTTTTGTTTCAGTTTTTTTTTTTTTTAGGATTTGGGGGATTTTGTGGGGTTTGGGGGAATTTGGGGAAAATTGGGGGGAAATTTGGGGGATTTGGGGAAAATCCGGGCAATTTTTTGAGGGAAATTTTGGATTTTTGGGGGAATTTTTGGGCAATGTTGGGAAGAATTTGTGGGAACTTGGGGAGAATTTTGAGGGATTTTGGGGAGATTGGGTGGGATTTTCTGGGATTTTCATGGGAATTTGTGGGATTTGGGTGGGATTTTATGGGATTTTGTCAGGATTTTTTGGGGGTTTTATGGGATTTTCATGGGAAATTTTTGGGATTTTCTGGGATTTTGGCAGGAATTTTTGGGATTTGAGTCGGATTTTATGGGTTTTTGAGTTGGTTTTTATGGGATTTGGGTTGGATTTTATGGGATTTGGGTGGGGTTTTATGGGATTTGGGTTGGTTTTTATGGGATTTTATGGGATTTTGGCAGGAATTTGTGGGATTTGGGTTGGATTTTATGGGATTTGGGTTGGATTTTATGGGATTTGCGTTGGTTTTTATGGGATTTTGTCATGATTTTTTGGGGTTTTCTGGGATTTTCACGGGAATTTCATGGGATTTCACCAGAACTTCGGGGATTTTATTGGGATTTCGGGATTTTCACCAGAATTTGGGGATTTTCCCCCTTTCCCTCCCCTCCCCACCCCGCAGGGACGACGAGGACGAGGCCGAGGGGGCTCCCCCCGAATTCCCAAATCTCGAAATTCCCCCGGAGCTGCCGGGGGGCCCCGCCCTGAGGGGGGGTCCTGGCCAGGAAGGTTCTGGTGGAGAGCGACGGGAAAAAGGGTCAGGATTTGGGGTCGGGGGGATTTGGGGGATTTTGGGGCAGGTTTGGGGTACAAGAGGGTGGATTTGGGATGGATTTGGGGTGGATTTGGGGGATTTGAGGGGGATTTTGGGGTGGATTTGGGGGGATTATGTGGGAATTTCACGGGATGTGGGGCGGATTTGGGGTGGATTTGGGGTTTTGGGCTGAGTTTGGGGTGGATTGGAGGGGGATTTGGGGAATTTGGGGATTTTTTTGTGGGAATTTCACAGGATTTGGGCTGGATTTGGGCTGGATTGGGGGTTTTGGGCTGGATTTCGGGCTGGATTTGGGGTTTTGGGGTGGATTTGGGTGGATTTGGGGTTTGGGGCTGGATTTGGGCTGGATTTGGGGCTGGATTTGGGGTTTTGGGGCTGGATTTGGGCTGGATTTGGGGTTTTGGGGCTGGATTTGGGATTTTGGGCTGGATTTGGGCTGGATTTGGGATTTGGGCTGGATTTGGGATTTTGGGCTGGGATTTGGGCTGGATTTGGGGTTTTGGGCTGGATTTGGGCTGGATTTGGGCTGGATTTGGGCTGGATTTGAGGTTTTGGGCTGGATTTGGGCTGGATTTGGGATTTGGGCTGGATTTGGGCTGGATTTGGGGTTTGGGGCTGGATTTGGGGCTGGATTTGGGCTGGATTTGGGGTTTGGGGCTGGATTTGGGGCTGGATTTGGGCTGGATTTGGGGTTTGGGGCTGGATTTGGGGTGGATTTGGGTTTTGGGCTGGATTTGGGCTGGATTTGGGGTTTGGGGCTGCATTTGGGGCTGGATTTGGCTGGATTTGGGGTTTTGGGTTGGATTTGGGTTGGATTTGGGGTGGATTTGGGGTGGATTTGGGTTGGATCTGGGCTGGATTTTGGGGTGGATTTGGGATTTGGGCTGGATTTGGGTTGGATTTGGGTTGGATTTGGGGTTTTGGGGTGGATTTGGGTTGGATTTGGGCTGGATTTGGGGTTTTGGGCTTGGTTTGGGCTGGATTTGGGGTTTTGGGTTGGATTTGGGGTTTGGGGCTGGATTTGGGCTGGATTTGGGGTTTTGGGCTTGGGTTTGGGCTGGATTTGGGGGTTTTGGGTTGGATTTGAGGTTTTGGGCTGGATTTGGGATTTTGGGCTGGATTTCTCTCTCTCTCTCTCTCTCCCCTGCACCGACCCCGCTCCTCTCCCCGTTTTTTTTTGGGGTTTCTCCCCCTCAGCGCCGTGGGGCCGGCGGGGCTGGAAGCGTTTTAGGGCCGAGCTGCGGGGTCCCCTCCTGCTGCTGCTGCGGGACCCCCCCGAGGGCCCCCAGGAGCTTTTGGGGTTGCCCCACGCCCTGGCCCAGCCCCACCCCAAATACACCAAGCGCCCCAACGTCTTCCTGCTGCGCACCGGCGACCGGCGGCAGTTCCTGTGCCAGGCCCAGTAAGGACATGGGAAACACCCCAAAATAAACCCCAAATGAGCCCAAAATGACCCCAAAATAATCCCCCAAATGAGCCCAAAATAATCCCCAAATGAGCCCAAAACGACCCCAAAATAATCCCCCAAATGAGCCAAAATAATCCCCAAATGACCCCAAAATAATCCCCAAATGACCCCAAAAATAACCCAAAAATGAGCCCAAAATAATCCCCCAATGACCCCAAAGTTACCCCAAAAATAACCCAAAAATGACCCAAAAATAATCCCCCAATGACGCCAAAGTTACCCCAAAAATAACCCAAAAAATGACCCCAAAATAATCCCCCAATGACCCCAAAATAATCCCCAAATGACCCCAAAATAATCCCCCAATGACCCCAAAGTTACCCCCAAAAGTAACCCAAAAATGACCCTAAAATAATCGTCAAATGACCCCAAAATGACACCAAAAATAACCCCAAAACAACCCCAAAACGACCCCAAAATAATCCCCAAACGACCCCAAAATAATCCCCAAATGACCCCAAAATAATCCCCCAATGACCCCAAAGTTACCCCAAAAGTAACCCAAAAATGACCCTAAAATAATCGTCAAATGACCCCAAAATGACACCAAAAATAACCCCGAAACGACCCCAGAAATAACCCCAGAATGACCCCAAAATAATCCCCAAATACCCCAAACACCCCAAAAAGTGTTTGGGGTATTTGGGGTCACTCAGGGTGATTTGGGGGTTTTGTCTCATTTGGGTTATTTGGGGTCACTCAAGGCAATTTGGGGTTTCTGGGATATTTGGGGTGTTTGGGGTATTTTGGGTGTTTGGGGTCACTCGGTGATTTGGGTTTCTGGGGTATTTGGGGTCACTCAGGGTTATTTGGGGTTTTTGTGATATTCGTGATATTTGAGGTATTTGGGGTATTTTGGGTGTTTGGGGTCACTCAAGGCGATTTGGGGTTTCTGGGTGTTTGGGATATTTTGGATATTGAGGTATTTGGGGTGTTTGGGTTATTTGGGGTCACTCGGTGATTTGGGGTTTCTGGGGTAGTATTTGGGGTCACTCAGGGTGATTTGGGGGTTTTGCCTTTTTTGGGATATTTGGGATTTTGGGTGTGTGGGGTCACTCAAGGCGATTTGGGGGTTTTGTCTCATTTGGGATATTTGGGGTCACTCGGTGATTTGGTGTTTCTGGGGTATTCGGGATATTTGAGGTGTTTGGGATATTTGGGGTGTTTGGGGTCACTCCAGGCAATTCGGGGTTTTGGGATATTTGGGATATTTGAGGTATTTGTGGTGTTTGGGGTATTTGTGTGTTTCTGTGATATTTGGGGTATTTTGGGTGTTTGGGGTCACTCGGTGATTTGGGGTTTCTGGGGTATTTGGGGTCGCTCAGGGTGATTTGGGGGTTTTGCCTCTTTTGGGATATTTGGGGTCACTTGGTGATTTGGTGTTTCTGGGGTATTCGTGATATTTGAGGTATTTGGGGATATTTGAGGTATTTGGGGTGTTTGGGGTCCACTCAAGGCGATTTGGGATTTCTGGGGTATTTCGGATATTTGGGGTTTCTGGGATTTCTGGGATATTTGGGATATTTGGGATATTTTGGGTGTCTGGGGTCACTTGGTGATTTGGGGTTTCTGGGGTATTTGGGGTATTTGGGCTGTTTGGGGGTTTTGCCTGGGTCGGGGGTGGTCGGGAGGTTTATGACGTCACCATGACGTCACCATGACGTCACCGTGACGTCGCAGGAGCGGGGCGGAGCTGTCGCAGTGGGTGGGCGGGATCAACCTGGCGGGGGCGCTCTGCTCCAGCCCCCCCCTGCCCGTCGCCGTCGGCTCCCGGCGCCGCTTCGTGCCCCCCACGCTGCCCGCGGCCCCCCGCCAGCCCGCGCCCCGGTGAGACCCCAAAACCACCCCGAATACCCCAGAGAAACCCCAAATCCCCAGAGAAACCCCAAATCCCCCAGAGAAACCCCAAATACCCCAGAGAAACCCCAAATCCCCCACAGAAACCCCAAATACCCCAGAGAAACCCCAAATACCCCAGAGAAACCCCAAATCCCACCCTGCCCGCGGCCCCCCGCCAGCCGCGCCCCGGTGAGACCCCAAAACCCCCACAGAAACCCCCAGAGAAACCCCAGAGAAACCCCAAATCCCCCACAGAAACCCCAAAACCCACGCTGCCCGCGGCCCCCAGCAGCCGCGCCCCGGTGAGACCCCAAAACCACCCCAAAACCCCCAGAGAATCCCCAAATCTCCCAGAGAAACCCCAAATACCCCAGAGAAACCCCCAAATACCCCAGAGAAATGGCACTGATCCCATAGAAACCCCATAGAAATAGCACTGACCCCATAGAAACCCCAAATCCCACCCTGCCCGCAACCCCCAGCACCTGCGCCCCAGTGAGACCCCAAATCCCCCCACAGAAACCCCAAATCCCCCAGAGAAACCCCACAGATATAGCACTGACCCCATAGAAACCCCAAATCCCTCAATCCCACCTTGCCTGCGACCCTCAGCATCTGCACCCCAGTGAGACCCCAAAACCACCCCAAATCCCCCATAGAAATAGCACTGACCCCATAGAAACCCCAAATCCCATAGAAACCCCAAACCCCCCCACAGAAATAGCGCTGACCCCACAGAATCCCCAGAGAACCCCCAAATATCCCAACAGCCCAAAGCCCAGACCAGGCGTGGGTCACCACAATGTCCCTGTGTCCCCATTTCCCAGTGTCCCCCATGTCCCCGATGCTTCCAATGTCCCAAATGTTCCCAGTGTCCCAACGTCCCCATGTCCCCAATGTCCCCAAATGTCCCCAATGCCCCTGTGTCCCCATTTCCCAGTGTCCCCAAATGTCCCCGTGTCCCCAATGATGTCCCCAATGCCCCCAATGGCCCCCAAGTCCCCAATGTCCCCCAATGGCCCAGTGTCCCCGTGTCCCCAGTGATGTCCCGAATGTCCCCGTGTCCTGTGTCCCCCAATGTCCCCCCCCGATGTCCAATGTCCCCCCGCTGTCCCCAGGAGCAGCAGCTGGCCCTGCTGCGCCACTGGCTGGGGACAGTGACGTGCCAGCTCCTGGAGCACCAGCGGCTGCGGCCACCGGGGACACGGGGACGGGAGCTGGAGGAGCACCGGGCACACGGGGACATCCTGCTGCAGGAGGTGACACTGGGGACATGGGGACATTGGGGACATCCTGCTGCAGGAGGTGACACTGGGGACACTGGGACATTGGGGACATGGGGGACATTGGGGACACTGGGGACACTGGGGACATCCTGCTGCAGGGGGTGACACTGGGGACATGGGGACAATTCAGACACTGGGGACACTGAGGTGACAATGGAGACGCGGGGGACACAGGATGGGGGACAGTGGGGACAATGGCGGACCATGGTGACACTGAGGTGACACTGGGGTGACATTGGGGTGACACTGAGATGACACTGAGGTGGCACTGAGGTGACACTGAGGTGGCACTGAGGTGACGCTGAGGTGACGCTGAGGTGACGCTGGGGTGGCACTGGGGTGACATTGAGGTGACACTGGGGTGACATTGAGGTGACACTGAGGTGACGCTGGGGTGACACTGGGGTGACATTGAGGTGACGCTGAGGTGACGCTGAGGTGACACTGGGGTGACATTGAGGCGATGCTGAGGTGGCACTGGGGTGACATTGGGGTGACATTAAGGTGACATTGAGGTGACACTGAGGTGGCACTGGGGTGACCCCGCTGTCTCTGTCCCCGCAGCGCCACCGCTCGCAGATCTACGTGCAGGCTCTGGGGGCGTGGCTGCGCGGGGACAGCGGTGACAACGGCGACCTTGGGGACCTCGGGGACCTTGGGGCCAGCCCGGAGGGTGGCACTGTCCCCCATTGTCCCCCATTGTCCCCGCTGTCCCCTCCGTGTCCCCTGACCAAGGCGCACTCCAGCCCCTCGCTGGCCCCCGAGCCCCCCCTGAGCCGCGTGCGGCGCCACATCTCGGAGCGCAGGGCCACCCGTGTCACTGTCCCCAAGCGCCACCGGGACCCCCTGTGACAGCCGGGACTGTCCCCAAGCGCCACCGGGACCCCTGTGACAGCCGGGACTGTCCCTGAGTGCCACCGCCACCCCCTGTGACAGCCCAGGACTGTCCCCAAGTGCCACCCCCTGTGACAGCCCGGACTGTCCCCAAGTGCCACCGGGACCCCCTGTGACAGCTGGGACTGTCCCTGAGTGCCACCGCCACCCCCTGTGACAGCCCGGACTGTCCCCAAGCGCCACCAGGACCCCCTGTGACAGCCCTGACAGCCTGGATTGTCCTCGGGATTGTCCCCAAGTGCCACCGCCACCCCCTGTGACAGCCCGGACTGTCCCCAAGCGCCACTGCCACCCCCTGTGACAGCCGGGATTGTCCCCAAGCGCCACCGCCACCCCCCTGTGACAGCCGGGACTGTCCCCAAGCGCCACCGCCACCCCCTGTGACAGCCCGGATTGTCCTCGGGATTGTCCCCAAGTGCCACCAGGAGTGGCTGTGACAGCCCGAGGTTGTCCCCAGGGTTGTCCCCAAGTGCCACCAGGACCCCCTGTGACAGCCGGGACTGTCCCCAAGTGCCACCGCCACCCCCTGTGACAGCCCGGGTTGTCCCCAAGTGCCACCAGGAGTGGCTGTGACAGCCCGGGGTTGTCCCCAGGGTTGTCCCCAAGTGCCACCACCCCCTGCCCGGTACAGGGACACTCCCGATGTCCCCATTGTCCCCTCCCCCCCCCCCCCCACGGTACGAGGCTTTTTTTTTTTTTCGAGGGATTGGGAACAACTCAGGGAATTCCCAAAACTTGCTTCCCAAAATCCCCCAAAAATCCCAAAAATCCCTTCTCCCCAAAAAATCCCCAAATCCCAGAATCCCCGCTCCCAAAAATCCTCCCCGTTCCCCCCCCAAAAAAAAAAATCCCAAAAATCCCTTTCCCAAAAAATCCTCATTCCCAAAAAATCCCTTCCCAAAAAATCCCCATTCCCAAAAAATCCCTTCCCAAAAAATCCCCATTCCCAAAAAATCCCTGTTAGCCCCCAAAAAAATCCCAAAAATCCCCTCCCAAAAAATCCCCATTCCCAAAAAATCCCTTCCCAAAAAATCCCCATTCCCAAAAATCCCCCAAATCCTCCCCATTCCCAAAAAAATCCCCAAATCCCCCAAATCTGCCCCATTCCCCCCCAAAAATCCAGTCCCAAAAAATCCCCAAATCCTCCCCATTCCCCCCCAAAAATCCCATTCCCCAAATTCCCCCATTCCCAAAGAACCCCCCTCCCTCCCCAAAGGGATTTTTTTAGGGGGGGGGGAAATTTTGGGATTTTTTTGGGGTGGGATTTGGGATTTCCCCGCCGTGGTTGTGCAATAAAGGCGCCGCCCCCGCAGAATTCCCGGGATTTTGGGGGAATTTTTGGGATTTTTTGGGATGGGGGGGGGGGGAGGGAGGAATTTTGGGAAGAGAGAAAATCAGGATGAATTTATTAACCCGGGAATTCCGAGCGCTCGTTAGGGGTGGGGGGTTAATGAGGAGCCGGGGATTTGGGAATTCCCGCTTTTCCCAAATTCCCGGGGGGGTGGAGCCCCGGAATCCCAAAAACGAAAACCGGCGCAAAATCCCGGAGCTGGGAACTCCCACCCCGATCCCAAACATTCCGACCCTGATCCCAAAAAATTCCCGCCCCAATCTTGGGGATTCCGACCCCAATCTCAGGAACTCTGACCCCAAGCCTGGGAATTCCGACCCCAAATCCAGGAATTCTGAGCCAAATCCCGAAAATTCCGACCCCAATTCTGGGAATTCTGACCCCAATCCCAAAAATTCTGACCCCAAATCTGGGAATTCCGACCCCAAATCCTGGGAATTCTGACTGAAATCCCCCAAACTCCAACTCCCAGTCTTGGGAATTCCGACCCCAATTCTGGGAATTCTGACCCCAAATCCTGGGAATTCTGACTGAAATCCCCCAAACTCCAACCCCAATTCCAGGAATTTCAACCCAAATCCCAAAAATTCCAACCCCAATCTTGGGAATTCCAGCCCTAAATCTGGGAATTCTGACCCCAATCCCAAAAATTCCAACCCCAATCCTGGGAATTCCGACCCCAAATCTGGGAATTCCGACCCCAAATCCAGGGAATTCTGACTGAAATCCCCCAAACTCCAACCCCAATTCCAGGAATTTCGACCCAAATCCCTAAAATTCCAACCCAAATCCTGGGAATTCCAACCCCAATTCAGGGAGTTCTGACCCCAATCCCAAAAATTCCAGCCCCAATCTTGGGAATTCTGGCCCCAAATCCTCCAAATTCCGACCCTAATTCCAGGAATTCTGACGCAAATCCCAACCCCCATGCTTGGGAATTCTGACCCCAAATCCAGGAATTTCGACCCCAATCTTGGGAATTCTGACCAAAATCCCCCAAATTCCAACCTCAATTCCAGGAATTTCGACCCAAATCCCAAAAATTCCAACTCCAATCCTGGGAATTCTGGCCCCAATCCCAAAAACTCCAACCCCATTCTTGGGAAATTCTGACCCCAAAATCTGGGAATTCCAACTCCATTCCGAACAATCCCAACCCCAATTCCAGGAATTCTGACCCAAATCCCCCAAATCCCAACCCCAATCTCAGGAACTCCAACCCCAATCCCAAAAAATTCCAAGGCTGAGCGTCGCAAATGAATTAAAAAAAAAGGGATTTTTCCTGGGGCTTTTCCAGAATTTTCCATGTTTTCCCCCAAAATTTCCTGCCTGGAGATTCGGGTTCATTCCCAGTTTTTTTCCCCCACTGGTTTTGGGGGATTTTTTTCCCGAGGTTTCTGGGGTTTGGGGTTTTTTTCCCCGTTTGTTCCCGTTGTTCCCAGGGCAATTCCCGTTTTTTTTCCCACTTTAATCCAGGGCTTTTGGGGTTTTTTTTCCCCACTCTATTCCCATTCTTTCCAGGGCAATTCCTGAGTTTTTTTCCCAGTTTATTCCCGTTGATTTTGGGGTCTTTTCCCCTTTTTCTGGGTTTTTTTTTCCCCAGTTCTATCCCATTGTTTTTGGGGTTTTTTCCCCGGGATTTTTTCCCAGTTTATTCCCGTTGATTTTGGGGTTTTCCCCTGGGATTTTCCCATTGCTCTCCCAGTTTATTCCCATTGGTTTTGGGGTTTTTTTTCCCCAGTCCATTCCCGCTGTTTTGGGGTTTTCTCCCTGTTGTTTTTAGGGTTTTTTCCCTGGGTTTTCTCCCAGTCCATTCCCGCTATTTTTGGGGTTTTCTCCCCGTTGTTTTTGGGTTTTTTTTTTTCCCAGTTAATTCCCATTGTCCTTGGGGTTTTCTCCCTGCTGTTTTTAGGGTTTCTCCCCGTTGGTTTTAGGATTTTTTCCCCAGGGTTTTTCCCAGTCCATTCCCACCTGTTTTTGGGGTTTTCTCCCTGTTCTTTTGGGTTTTTTTCCCAGTCCATTCCCATTGTCCTTGGGGCTATCCCCCCGCTGTTTTTAGGGCTTTTTCCCCGTTGTTTTTAGGGTTTTTCCCCCAGGATTTTTCCCAGTCCATTGCCATTGTCCCTGGGGCTCTCTCCCCGCTGTTTTTGGGGTTTTCTCCTTATTCTTTTGGGGTTTTTTTTCCCAGTTAATTCCCATTGTCCCTGGGGCTGTGGCCCCGCTGTTTTTGGGGTTCTCTCCCCGCTGTTTTTGGGGTTTTTTTCCCAGTCCATTCCCATTGTCCCTGGGGTTCTCTTGCAGTTGTTTTTGGGGTTTTCTCCCCGTTCTTTTGGGGTTTCTCCCAGTCCATCCCCGTTGTCCCTGGGGCTGTGGCCCCGCTGTTTTTGGGGTTTTTTCCCCGCTGTTTTTGGGGTTTTTCCCCGCTGTTTTTGGGGTTTTTCCCCCGCTGTTTTTGGGGTTTTTTCCCCGCTGTTTTTGGCGTTTTTTCCCCGCTGTTTTTGGGGTCTCTCCCCGCTGTTTTTGGGGTTTTTCCCCGCTGTTTTTGGGGTCTCTCCCCGGCTCAGGCGTACTCGAGGCGCGCGGCCCCGCGGGGCTCGGGCCCCTTTGGGGGGGGGCTCAGGTAATCCCGAACCTCCAGCTCCATCTTCTTGGCCTTCAGCGCCGCCGAGTGCAGCTTCTCCAGGAACTCGGGCATCCCTGCAGGGCAGCACCTGGCATGGCATTCCCTCCTTCCCTCCCACCTTCCCAACCTTTTCCCAGATGTTTTTACCTTTTTTCCACGATTTTCCCTTTTTTTTTCCCGATTTTCCCACCATTTTCCCCTTTCCCGTCACCATTTTCCCTTTTGTTTCCCATTTTCCTTTCCTTTCTTTCCCTATTTTTCCCCTTTCCATCCCGTTTTTCCCTTTTCCTGCCAATTTTTCCCTTTCTTCCCCTGATTTTTCCCCTTTTTTCCTTCTCTTCCTTCCCACTTCTTCTCCCCCATTTTTTCCCTTTCCCATTTTTTCCCCTTTCTTTCCCTAATTTTCCCTGAGTGCAGCTTCTCCAGGAACTCGGGCATCCCTGCAGGGCAGCACCTGGCATGGCATTCCCGCCTTCCCCACCCTCTTCCCAGATTTTTTTTACCTTTTTCCCCAAATTTTCCTTTTTTTCCCCATTTTCCCACCATTTTTTCCCTGATATTTTCCCTTTCCAGTCACCATTTTCCCTTTTGTTTCCCATTTTTTTCCTTTCCTTTCCTTTCCTTTCCTTTCCTTTCCTTTCCTTTCCTTTCCTTTCCTTTCCTTTCCTTTCCTTTCCATTTTTCCCTTTTCCCACCAATTCTTCCCCTGATTTTCCCCCTTTTTTCCTTCTCTCCCTTCCCACTTTTTCTCTTTTTTTTCTCCCATTTTTTCCCTTTCCCATTTTTCCCCTTTCTTTCCCCAATTTTCCCCTTTTCCTCGAGTGCAGCTCCTCCAGGAACTCGGGCATCCCTGCAGGGCAGGGCAGCGCTGGCACCGCATTCCCTCCTTCCCCACCCTCTTCCCAGATTTTTTTACCTTTTTTCCATGATTTTCCCTTTTTTTTCCCAATTTTCCCACCATTTTTCCCTGATTTTTTCCCTTTCCCGTCAACATTTTCCCTTTTGTTTCCCATTTTCCTTTCCTTTCCTTCCCTATTTTTCCCCTTCCCTTCCCATTCTTCCCTTTTCCCACCAATTCTTCCCCAGATTTTTCCCCTTTTTTCCTTCTCTTCCTTCCCACTTCTTCTCCCCCCATCTTCTCCCTTTCCCATTTTTCCCCTTTCTTTCCCCAATTTTCCCTGAGTGCAGCTTCTCCAGGAACTCGGGCATCCCTGCAGGGCAGCACCTGGCATGGCATTCCCTCCTTCCCTCCCCTTCTCCCCCTTTCCTTTTTAGGATTTTTTGCCTTCCTCCCCCAATTTTTCCTTTTTTCCCCCCAATTTTCCCGCTGTTCTCCCCATTTTTCCCTGATTTTTTTACCGTTCCCTTCGTCATTTTCTCTTTCCTTTCCCATTTTTCCCTTTTCTCCCCACTTTCCCTTTTCCCTGAGTGCAGCTTCTCCAGAAACTCCTGGCACGATATCCCCCCCTTCCCTCCCCTCTTCCCAACCTTTTCCCAGATTTTTTTACCTTTTTTCCCCAAATTTTCCTTTTTTTCCCCAATTTTCCCACCATTTTTCCCTGATTTTTTCCCTTTCCCATCACCATTTTCCCTTTTGTTTCCCATTTTCCTTTCCTTCCCTTCCCATTTTCCCCTTTTCCCATCAATTCTTCCCTTTCTTTCCCTGATTTTTCCCCTTTTTTCCTTCTCTCCCTTCCCACTTTTTCTCTTTTTTTCCTCCCAATTTTCCCCGAGTGCAGCTTCTCCAGGAACTCGGGCATCCCTGCAGGGCTGGGCAGCGCTGGCACCACTTTCCCTCCTTCCCTCCCACCTTTCCAACCTTTTCCCAGATTTTTTTACCTTTTTTCCACGATTTTCCCTTTTTTCCCCCGATTTTCCCACCATTTTTCCCTGATTTTTTCCCTTTCCCGTCACCATTTTCCCTTTTGTTTCCCATTTTTTTCCTTCCCATTTTTCCCTTTTCCCACCAATTCCTCCCCTGATTTTTCCCGTTTTTTCCTTCTCTCCCTTCCCACTTTTTCTCTTTTTTTTCTCCCATTTTTCCCCAATTTTCCCCCAGTGCAGCTTCTCCAGGAACTCGGGCATCCCTGGCACCGCTTTCCCTCCTTCCCCACCCTCTTCCCAACCTTTTCCCAGATTTTTTTCCCTTTTTTCCACGATTTTCCCTTTTTTTCCCCAATTTTCCCACCATTTTTCACCTTCCCCTTCCCCATTTTCCCTTTTTTTCCCCCCATTTTTTCCTTCTCCCCCCCATTTTCACCCTTTCCTTTCCCATTTTCCCCTTTTTTTAACCTTTCCCTTCACCATTTTCCCATTTTTCCCCCTTTTCCCTTCAATTATCCTTTTTTTCCCCAATTTTCCCTTTTCTGCCCCAACTTTCCCCTTTCCCTGATTTTTCCTTCTCTTCCTTCCCACTTTTTCTCTTTTTCCCCCCAATTTTTTCTCTTCTTTCCCCAACTTTCCCCTTCCCTTTCCCATTTATTTCTGATTTTTCACCTTTTCCTTCACCATTTTTACTTTTTCCCCCCTCAATTTTTCCCTTTCCCTCCCAATTTTCCTTTTTTCCTTCCCATTTTCCCCCCTTTCTCCCATTTTTTTTTCCTGATTTTTTTCCTTCCCCAATTTTTCCCTCCTCTCCATCAATTTTCCCAAAAATCCCCTAAAACACCCCCACCAACCCCAAATTTTTTGCCTCTCCCCTGGGAATTCCTGGGGATTTGGGGGAATTTTGGGGGAAATTTGGGGAGATTTTCAGGGGAATTTTAGGGAGAAAATTTTTTGGGGGGGAATTTGGGAGGATTTCAGAGGGATTTGAGGGAAATTGGGGAAATTCTGGGGTATTTTCAAGGGAATTTTGGGAAAAAATTGGGGAATTCCGGGAGAATTTGAGGGAAATTGGGGAATTTAAGGGAATTTGGGGGGATTTTTTGGGAATTCTCACCGCTGGACATCATCCAGCTGAGGCAGTAGCGCGGGAACACGGTCTGGGGGTTGTCGCTGTAGGTCAGCAAGTAATCGAAGCCGTTCTGGAAAACACCAGAATTCCCTGAAATTCCCCAAAATTCCCTGAAATTCCCCAAAATTCCCCAAAATTCCCTAAGATTTCCAGCAATTCCCAAAGATTTCCAGCAATTCCCAAAGATTCCTGGCAGGAATCGGCCCAAATTCCTGAAAAATTCCCAAAAAATTCTCCCAAAACTCCCCCAGAATTGCTCAGGTAATGGAAGTTGTTCTAGGAAATACCAGAATTCCCAGAAATTCCCCAAAAAATCCCAACTGGAATCAGCCCAGGAGTGATCCCAGACACCAAATTCCCAAAAATCCCCCCCTGGAGCCGCCTCAAATCCCAAACTCCTGAAAATTCCTGGATTTTCCAACATTTTCCCCAAACCTGGAAAAAGCTCCCAAATCCCTGAGGTTTTCCCAGGTTTTTTCCCCACCCCAAATCCTGGGATTTTTGGGATTTTCCCCATTTTCCCACCCCAAATCCCGAGATTTTTGGGATTTTCCCCATTTTCCCATCCCAAATCCTGGGATTTTTGGGATTTTCCCCATTTTCCCACCCCAAATCCTGGGATTTTTTTGGATTTTAGGGGTTTTCAGGTTTTTCCCATCCCCAAATCCCAAGATTGTTGGGGTTTTTGGGATTTTCTCTGTTTTTCCCACCCCAGATCCCAGGATTTTGGGGATTTTCTCTGTTTTTCCCACCCCCAAATCCTGGGATTTTGGGGATTTTCCCCATTTTCCCACCCCAAATCCTGGGATTTTTGGGGATTTTCCCCATTTTCCCACCCCAAATCCTGGGATTTTGGGGATTTTCCCCATTTTCCCACCCCAAATCGTGGGATTTTTGGGATTTTCCCCATTTTCCCACCCCAAATCCTGGATTTTTTGTGACTTTCCCCATTTCCCCACCCCAAATCCTGGGATTTTTGGGATTTTCCCCATTTTCCCACCCCAAATCCTGGGATTTTTTTGGATTTTAGGGGTTTTTGGGTTTTTCCCATCCCCAAATCCCAGAGTTTTCCCACCCCAGATCCCAGGATAGTTGGGGTTTTTGGGATTTTCTCTGTTTTTCCCACCCCAAATCCCAGGATTTTGGGGATTTTCCCCATTTTCCCACCCCAGATCCCAGGATTTGGGGGATTTTCCTCATTTTCCCACCCCAAATCCTGGGATTTTTTGGATTTTAGGGGTTTTTGGGGATTTTCCCACCCTAAATCCCAGGATTTTGGGGATTCTCCCCATTTTCCCACCCCAAATCCCAGGATTTTGGGGATTTTCCTCATTTTCCCACCCCAAATCCTGGGATTTAAGGGATTTTAGGGGTTTTTGGGATTTTCCCCATTTTCCCACCCCAAATCCCAGGATTTTGGGGTTTTTCCCCATTTTCCCACCCCAGATCCCAGGATTTTGGGGATTTTCCCCATTTTCCCACCCCAGATCCCAGGATTTTGGGGATTTTCCCCATTTTCCCACCCCAGATCCCAGGATTTTGGGGTTTTTCCCCATTTTCCCACCCCAGCTCCCAGGATTTTGGGGTTTTTGGGGTTTTTTTTGGGTTTTTCCTGTGCCCACCTCGTCGAAGCTGCGGTGGGGCCGGATCACCATGTGGGATTCGTAGCTGCGAACCCGGACGTGCTCGGGGTCCTCGGGAATCCCGGGATGCTCCACGGCCCTGGGGAACCCCAAACAGCAAAATCCCAAACGTCAGGAACCCAAAAATGGAAATCCCAAATGTCAGGAACCCAAAAATGGAAATCCCAAAGGTCAGGAACCCAAAAATGGAAATCCCAAATGTCAGGAACCCAAAAATGGAAATCCCAAAGGTCAGGGACCCAAAAATGGAAATCCCAAACGTCAGGAACCCAAAAATGGAAATCCCAAACGTCAGGAACCCAAAAATGGAAATCCCAAACATCAGGAACCCAAAAATGGAAATCCCAAACGTCAAAATCCCCAAATCAAAACCCTAAAATGAAAATCCCGAATGAAGATCCCAAAGTGAAAACCTCAAAAATCAAAATCCCCGAATCGGGATCCCAAAAATCAAAATCCCAAAGTCAGGATTCCAAAACTGAAATCCCCAAAATCAAAAATTCCAGAAATCCCAATCCCCCCAAATCAAAATCCTAAAAATCAAAATCCCGAATGAAGATCCCCAAATGAAAACCCCAAAAATCAAAACCCCCAAATCAGGATCCTAAAAATGTGAACCCAAAGGGAATCTGGGAATGATCCCCAAATCAGGATCCCAAAAAATCCCAAAATCAAAATCCCAAAGTCAGGATTCCAAAACTGAAATCGCCAAAATCAAAAATTCCAGAAATCCCCCAAATCAAAATCCCGACTGAAGATCCCAAAATCAAAACCCAGAAATGAAAATCCCAAAAGGAATCTGGGAACAATCCCCAAATCGGGATCCCCAAAATCAAAATCCCAAAATCAAAATCCCAAAGTGAAAACCCAAAAAAATCAAAACCCCCAAATCAGGATCCTAAAAACGTGAACCCAAAGGGAATCTGGGAACGATCCTCAAATCAGGATCCCAAAAAATCCCAAAATCAAAATCCCAGAGTGAAAACCCAAAAATCAAAATCTTCAAATCAGGCTCCTGAAATCAAAACCCAAAAATGAAAATCCCAAAATCAGGATCCCAAAAGGAATCTGGGAACGATCCCCAAATCAGGATCCCCCAAAATCAAAATCCCAAAAATCAAAATCCCAAAAGTCAGGATTCCAAAACTGAAATCCCCAAAATCGAAAATTCCAGAAATCCCAATCCCCCCAAATCAAAATCCCAAATGAAGATCCCAAAATCAAAAGCCAAAAATGAAAATCCCAAAAGGAATCTGGGAACGATCCCCAAATCGGGATCCCCAAAATCAAAATCCTAAAAATCATCAAAATCCCAAAGTGAAAACCCAAAAAAATCAAAACCCCCAAATCAGGATCCTAAAAACGTGAACCCAAAGGGAATCTGGGAACAATCCCAAAATCAGGATCCCAAAAAATCCCAAAATCAAAATCCCAAAAATCAAAATCCTCAAATCAGGATCCCAAAGGGAATCTGGGAATGATCCCCAAATCAGGATCCCCAAAATCAAAATCCCAAAAATGAAATCCCAAAAAAATCAAAATTCCAGAACTCAAAATCCCCGAATCAAAATCCTAAAATCAAAATCCCAAAGGGCGTCCAGGAACGAACCCCAAAATCGGGATCCCAAAAATCAAAATCCCAACATTAAAGTCCCAGAATCAGGATCCCAAAGGGAATCCGGGAATGATCCCAAAATCAGGATCCTAAAATTGGGATCCCAAAAATAAAAATCCCAAAAATCAAAATCCCCAAAGGGAATTCGGGGTGGGCAAAGGAAGGGAAATTAAAACAAAAAATCCCAAAAATTTGCTGGGAATGGTTGGGATTTGGGGCTTTGGGGGGATGGGAATTCTGGGAATTCCAGGGGGGATTTGGGGTTGGGAATGTTGGGAATTCCGGGGGGGGGTTTTGGGAGAATTCCACAGGGATTTTTGGGAATTCTCTGGGGTTTTTGGGAATTCCTGGGGGTTTTTTTGGGAATTCCCGGGAGTTTTTTTGGGGATTCCAGGGGGGATTTTTTAGGGAGTTCCTTGGGGTTTTGGGGAGAATTCCCTGGGGATTTTTTTGTGGGAATTCCTGGGGGGTTTTTTTGGGAATTCCCGGGGTTTTTTTTGGGAATTCTGGGTATTTTTTTTGGGAATTCCCTGGGGGTTTTTTTGGGAATTCCCTGGGGTTTTTTGGGAATTCCCTGGGGGTTTTTTTGGGAATTCCCTGGAGATTTTTTTTGGGAATTCCCTGGGGGGTTTTTTTGTGGGAATTCCATGGGGGTTTTTTGGGAATTCCCTGGGGGGTTTTTTTGTGGGAATTCCATGGGGGTTTTTTGGGAATTCCCGGGGGTTTTTTGGGAATTCCCTGGGGGGTTTTTTTGGGGAGTTCCTTGGGGTTTTTTTGGGAATTCCCTGGGGGTTTTTTTTGGGAATTCCCGGGGGTTTTTTTGGGAATTCCCTGGGGGTTTTTTTGGGAATTCCCTGGGGGGGTTTTTTTGTGGGAATTCCTGGGGGGTTTTTTGGGAATTCCCTGGGGGGTTTTTTGGGAATTCCCGGGGTTTTTTTTGTGGGAATTCCTGGGGGTTTTTTGGGAATTCCCTGGGGGGTTTTTTGTGGGAATTCCTGGGGATTTTTTTTTGGGAATTCCTGGGGATTTTTTGTGGGAATTCCTGGGGATTTTTTGTGGGAATTCCCTGGGGGGTTTTTTGGGAATTCCCTGGGGGGTTTTTTGTGGGAATTCCTGGGGGTTTTTCTGGGAATTCCCTGGGGGGTTTTTTTGGGAGTTCTTGGGGTTTTTTGGGAATTCCTGGGGATTTTTTGTGGGAATTCCTGGGGATTTTTTTTGGGAATTTCCTGGGGGTTTTTTTGGGAATTCCCTGGGGTTTTTTTTGGGAATTCCCTGGGGGGTTTTCTGTGGGAATTCCCGGGGGTTTTTTTGGGAATTCCCTGGGGGGTTTTTTGGGAATTCCCAGGGGTTTTTTGCAGGAATTCCCTGGAGATTTTTTTTGGGAATTCCCAGGTTTTCGGGACCGCCGGGCGCTCGCTCACCGGGACACCAGCACCATCAGGTTGCGGTCGCTGTCCACGCTGTAGCGCCGAACGTAAACGTAATCCCGGGAGTACATCGGGTACTGCGGGGACGGGAACACGGGAACGGGAACGGGAACGGGGTCAGGGAACGGGAATGGGAACGGGGTCAGGGAACGGCCCCGGCCGGACACCCAACCACAAACCCCGATCCCAAACCTGGCTCCTGAACCCTGATCCCACACCCTGATCCAGGATCCCAAACCCCGATCCCAGATCCCAATGCCCAGCTCCTCACCGGGAACTCTGTGACCCACTGGATCTCAGATCCCAAATCCCAGATCCTATTGGGGCACACCAGCAACTGCGTGACCCAGTGGATCCCAGATCCCAAACCCCCGATCCCAGATCCCAATGCCCAGCTCCTCACCGGGAACTGTGTGCCCAGTGGATCCCAAATCCCAGATCCCCAATCCCAGATCCTCAAATCCCAGATCCCATCTCCTCACTGTGAACTGTGGGACCCAGTGGATCCCAAATCCTCAATCCCAAATCCCAGAGCCCAGATCCCGATCCCAGATCCCAAATCTCCGATCCCAGATCCCAAATCCCCAGTCCCCGATCCCAAATCCCGATCCCAGGCTCACCGGGAACTGCGGGACCCAGTAGATCCCAAATCCCCAATCCCAATCCCAGATCCCAAATCCCATCTCCTCACCAGGAACTACGTGACCCAGTGGATCCCAGATCCTGATCCCAAATCCCAGATCCCAAATCCCAGGCTCACCGGGAACTGCGTGACCCAGTGGATCACCTCGGATCCCGTGGCCGGGTCTCTCTCCACCACGTCCAACTTCAGCACCAGCGAGTCCCACTTCTTCCGGTACTCGGTGTCCAGCTGGGAACAGCGCCGGGAAACGCCCGGAATGCCGGGGAAAAACCGGGAATGCCAGGGAAAAACCGGGAATGCCAGGGAAAAACCGGGAATGGGAACAACGGGAACAACAGTGGGAAACACCCGGAATTCCAGGGAAAATCCGGATCAGCAAAACCAGGATTGGGAAAATTGGGAAAAACCGGGATGGGGAACCCCGTGATGGGTGAAAATCCGGGAATTTTCTGGGTTTTTCTGGGATTTGGCCCCAAATTCCACCCCAAATTCCAAGAATTCCCAAAGAATTCCCGGGAATTCCGCTCACCTGGACGTTGAAGAATTGCCTGGGAGTGACGTCCGTGTAGGAGCCGAAAACTGCGGGAAAAAATTCCCAAAATTTGGTAAATCCTGGGAATTGCTGGAGGCCGGGAAATCCCTGGGATTTCAGGGATTTGGGAATTTTGGGGGATTTTGGGAATTTCAGGGATTTGGGGGATTTTGGGAAACTTGGGAATTTGGGGGATTCAGGGAATTTTGGAGATTTGGGGAATTTTGGGGATTTTTTTTTTAATTTCGGGGATTCAGGGATTTTGGGAATTGGGGGGTTTTTGGGGGGGATTTTTGAGGATTTGGGAATTTTTCTGGAATTTCAGGGATTTTGGGGGGATTTTTTGGGGGGAATTTATGAGGATTTTGGGGGATTCCTTGGAAATTTCAGGGCTTTGGGCAATTTCAGGGAACTCAGGAACTTGGGGATTTTTTTTTTTTTTGAATTTCAGGGATTTTGGGGGAATTTTTGAGGATTCGGGGGGATTCCTTGGGAGTTTGGGGGATTTCTTGGGAATTTTTCTGGAATTTCGGGGATTTTGTGAATTTGGGGGGAATTTTTGAGGATTTTTGGGCGATTTTTGGGGGAATTTTTTCGGATTCGGGGGGATTCCTTTGGAATTTCGAGGCTTTGGGTGACCTCAAGAACTCGGGAATTTTTCTGGCATGTCGGGCATTGACTGATGTCGGTAACCGGGTGGATTTCGGGGTGAATTTGGGGTGAATTTCGGGGATTTTGGGGTCCGGCGCTCACCGCGGTACTGGAACTGCGCCGAGCCCGGGATCGGGCGGCGCCAGAGGCGGAACCGCGGCCGCTCCAGCAGCAGCTCCCAGCGCTGCTCCTGCGCATGCGCGGGGCTGCCCAGCTGCGCCAGCTCCTGCGCGGAGCTGCGGCAGGGAGAGAAAATACAGAAAAATATAGAAATATATACACAAAAATACATTAAACACAGCCAAACACACAGAGAAACACACACACACACACAGCGGGGCTGCCCCAGCTCCTGCGCGGAGCTGCGGCAGGGAGAGAAAATACAGAAAAATATAGAAATATATACACAAATACACACAAAATATACAGCAAACACACAGAGAAATGCACCAAACACACACACACACAGAGCGGGGCTGCCCAGCTGCGCCAGCTCCTGCGCCGAGCTGCGGGAGAGAGAGAAAATACACACAAAATATAGAAATATATACACAAATGTACACAAATATACAGCAAACACAGCCAAACACCCATCAAACACACAGAGAAACACAGACACACACAGCGGGGCTGCCCAGCTGCGCCAGCTCCTACGCCGAGCTGCGGGAGAGACAGAAAATAGACACAAAAATATAGAGATTATACACAAAAATACACAAATATACATCAAACACACATCAAACATGCACAGAAACACACAGCGGGGCTGCCCGGCTGAGCCAGCTCCTGCGCCAAGCTGGGGGAAGAGAGAAAAATACATAAAAATACACACAAATACACAGCAAACACAGAGCGGGGCTGCCCCAGCTCCTGCGCCGAGCTACGGAGAGACAGAAAATAGACACAAAATATAGAAATATACACACAAATGTATATCAAACACACAGCAAACACACACAGAAACACACACGGGGCTGCCCGGCTGAGCCAGCTCCAGCGCCGAGCTACGGGAGAGACGGAAAATACACAAAAATGCACACAAATAGACACAAATATACACCAAACACACCAAACACACACACGGGGCACACGCACAGACCCGCCCGGGCTCTGCCCCAGCCGGAACCCGACTCCCCGCTCCTGACGGGCTCGGGATGCGAAACCCGCGCTGCTGGGAGCGAAAACCCCGATCCGGGAACAGCCCGAGCCCGGGGCTGGGGGGCGGCCCGGGCCCGCTGTCCCCGGCATTCCCAAGGTGCCATTCCCGGTGTCCCCGCGGTTCCCAGTGCGCGGCATTGCTGTGACCGCGGTGTCCCCGTTACCCCCGGTGCTATTCCCGGTGCTATTCCCGGTGTCATTCCCGGTGTTATTCCCGGTGCTATCCCCGCTGCTATCCCGGTGTTATCCCCGGTGCTATCCCCGCTGCTATCCCGGTGTTATCCCCGGTGCTATCCCGGTGTTATCCCGGTGCTATCCCGGTGTTATCCCCGGTGCTATCCCGGTGTTATCCCGCTGCTATCCCCGGTGTTATCCCGGTGCTATTCCCGGTGTTATCCCCGGTGCTATCCCGCTGTTATCCCCGCTGTTATCCCCGCTGCTATCCCGGTGTTATCCCGGTGCTATTCCCGGTGTTATCCCCGGTGTTATCCCGCTGTTATCCCCGGTGCTATCCCCGGTGTTATTCCCGGTGTTATTCCGCTGTTATTCCCGGTGTTATCCCGCTGCTATCCCGCTGTTATTCCGTTCCCCCCGCTGTTATCCCGGTGCTATCCCGCTGTTATCCCGCTCACCGCCGCAGCTCCTCCTCCTCGATGCGCTGCCCGTCCCACACGAAAGCTCCGGTACCGACCGCGGCCATCAGGCACCGGGGCCCGCCCAGGCCCCAGCGGCCTCGGGGCCCTCCCGAGCGGCCCCACCCGGAGCCGCCGCTGCCGGAGCCGCTCCCGGTGCCGCCGCCGGTGTCTCCGGGCCCGCCGCGCGGCCAGGCCCGCCGCGCCCTCCCGCAGCCGCAGTGGCGGGCGAGCAGCGGCAGCACCAGCAGCAGCAGCGGCCGGCCCCGCGCGGGCGGCCCGGGGGCGCGGGAGGCCCCGGGGCTGTTGGCGGCCCCGCCGGTGGCTCCGGTGGCCCCGCGGGCGGCGAGCGCGGCCAGCGGCCGCCACATGCCGCCCCCGCCGCGCCGCGCGTCGCGCTCGCCTTGCGTCATCGCCGCGCGCCGCGAGGGGATTGGTTCGCGCCGCACCGCCCCGAGCTCCGATTGGTCGGCGGGAAGGGAAGCCGCGCCCACCCCGCGCGCGTGACCAGAAGCGGGAGAGGAAAGGGGGGAGAGCGGGATGGGCGGGGCTTGTGCGTGGCCACGCCCCCAAGCGGGCCGTTTTGGGGTCGGTCGGGGGCGGTTTGTGGGCTCCGGGGAAGGTTTTTGGGGTCTGGGGAGTTTTTGGGATCCTAAAGCGGCCCAGCCGGGGGTTCCGGTGGCTCCAGGCGCTTCTACACGCCGTCCTCAAGGCCCTGCTATTGGTCGGTGCAGCGCCGCCCCGCGCGATGATTGGCTGGGGGCGATAAAGCCACGCCCACCGGCTTTTAATACCGGAAGTGGGAGCGGAAAGGACAAGGGAAGGGGCGTGGTGTAAGGGGCGGGGCTTGTTTTTGGACACGCCCCCAACCGAGCCCTTCTGGGGTCTGGGGGCTATAGGGGGTCCCTGGGGGGCTATAGGGGGTCCCTGGGGGGCTATAGGGGGTCCCTGGGGGGTCCTGGGCCGCCATTTGAGGTTTTCCTGAGGCGCTCCGGGGTCTGGGCGGCTCTGGCGCTCCCATTGGTCCGTGCAGCTCCGCCTCGAGCGCTGATTGGCTGGACGCGGGAGCCGCGCCCACTTGGAAGTGTGAGCGGCAGGGTGAAAGAAAAGGGGCGGGGCCCGAGGTGGGCGGGGCTTAGGAGTGACCACGCCCTTCGCCGGTCCCGTTATGGGGTCGGGGGTTTTGGGGTCGGGATTTGGGGTTGTGGGGTCTGCGGGGGCTCTCGGGGCGATATCGGGGTGAGGGGGTCAGGTCCTGGGGTCAGGTTTTGGGGCGATGTTGGGAGTTTTGGGGTCTGAGGGTTATTGGGGGTTTTGGGGTTATTGGGGTGACATTGGGGGTTATGGGGTCGGGGGGTTTTGGGACATTATTTGGGGTTATGGGGCATTATTTGGGGTTATTTGGGGTTTTGGGTTCCTTGCCGTCCAGGGGGTTGTAGGGGATTACTGGAGGTTCTTTGGGATTTTTGGGGGTTATGGGGTCTGGGGGTTATGGGACATTATTTGGGCTTATTTGGGGTTTTGGGGTCTGGGGGTTATTGGGGTGACATTGGGTGGGGGTTATGGGGTCTGGGGGTTATGGGGCATTATTTGGGGTTATTTGGGGTTTTGGGTTCCTTGGGGTCCAGGGGGTTGTAGGGGATTACTGGAGGTTCTTTGGGATTTTCGGGGGTTATGGGGTCTGGTGATTATGGGGCGTTATTTGGGGTTCTGGGGGGCTCTTTGGGGTCAGGGGGTTTTTAGGGGGATTGTGGGGTCTGGGACTTTTGGGCTCAAGGATTTTTTTGGGTTCCAGGTTTAGGGCGGCTTTTTGGGATCCAGACCAGTTTTTTGGGGTTTTTGGGGATTCAGGACAAATTTTTGGGACCCAGCCCCGTTTTTTCGGGACGCATCCCCCTCCCCTTTCCCAACCCCAACCCCAACCCCTTTATCCCGATCCCAAATCCCGAGAATTCCCGGGAAACCCCCTCCTCCCACCCTTTTCCGTGGGGTTTTTTTTGGGAATTCTTCCCCGAAAATCCCATTTTTCACAGATTTATTCACGCCCTCTTTGCATATCCTGGGAATCCCGAAGCTTCTCCCGGCGGATCCCAAAGAAATCCCGGGATTTTTCCAGGGAGGGTTTTGGGGCCTTTCCCGGGATGATTTTTTTTTTTTTGTTTGTGGGTTTTTTTCCGGGATTTTTCCAGGATTTTTTTTTTTTTTCGGGATTTCCATCCCGGGGGAGCTCTTGCATAGCCAGGGGGAAAAAAAAAGTGGAGGGAAACAAAAGGGGAAAAAAGAGCAGGAAAATCGGGATAAAAGTGGGAAAATTTGGGATAAAAGTGGGAATTTTGGGATAAAAGTGGGGAAATTTGGGATAAAAGTGGGGAAATTTGGGGGAAAATTGGGATAGAAATGGGAAATTTGGGATAAAAGTGGGGAAATTTGGGATAAAAGTGGGAATTTTGGGATAAAAGTGGGAAATTTGGGATAAAAGTGGGAAATTTGGGGGAAAATTGGGATAGAAATGGGAAATTTGGGATAAAATTGGGGAAATTTGGGATAAAAGTGGGGAAATTTGGGATAAAAGTGGGAATTTTGGGATAAAAGTGGGAAATTTGGGGATAAAAGTGGGAAATTTGGGATAAAAGTGGGGAAATTTGGGATAAAAGTGGGAAATTTGGGATAAAAGTGGGAAATTTGGGATAAAAGTGGGAAATTTGGGATAAAAGTGGGAAATTTGGGGATAAAAGTGGAAATTTTGGGATAAAAGTGGGGAAATTTGGGATAAAAGTGGGAAAATTGGGATAAAAGTGGGGAAATTTGGGATAAAAGTGGGAAAATTGGGGATAAAAGTGGGAAAATTTGGGATAAAAGTGGGGAAATTTGGGATAAAAGTGGGGAAATTTGGGATAAAAGTGGGGAAATTTTGGGATAAAAGTGGGAAATTTGGGATAAAAGTGGGGAAAATTGGGATAAAAGCATCGGGACCTACAAGGAGCCGGATCCCGGGGTTAAAATTCCCTAAAAATTCAGGAGCTTCCCTAAAAAAATCCCTCTCCAAGCATTCCAGGAATGGGAATTTTGTTGGGAATTCGAATCCTTACGGGATTTTTTAATTTTATTTTTTCTTTTGGCCCCAAAAATTTCTGGGATTGGTCCTGAGGGGTTGGGGTTTGGAAAAATCAGAGTTGGGCGGGAAAAAACTGGGAATTTTGGGGGGGAAAAAGCGGGAAAAGTGGGATGGGCGTGGAGGGATTTGCATAAAAGCTCCGGGGTTTTTCCAGCAGGGCTCATCCCGAGTCCCAGGGAGCCCGAAATTCCCGAATTTTGGCGGGGTGAGGGATGGGATGATCCCAAAAAAAACAACCCCAAAACCTCCCCAAAGGCGATCCCGGAATTCCCAGAGCCTGGAATAAAGTGCAGAATGTCCATGGGGGGGGAGGGGCAAAAAAAGGAGGGGCAGGGATGGGAATTCCCGGATTTTTAAATAGGGGGATAAATATTCCCGTGGGAAAAGGGGGATCTGAGCCGGGAGAGGGGCCGGGGTGGGAATGGGGGATCCCAAAGTTCTCATTCCAGGGGATCCCAAAGTTCTCACTCCAGGGGATCCCAAAGTTCTCGTTCCAGGGGATCCCAAAGTTCTCGATCCCTTGGGAATTGGGGATCCCAAAGTTCTCACTCCAGGGGGATCCCAAAGTTCTTACTCCAGGGGGATCCCAAAGTTCTCATTCCAGGGGGATCCCAAAGTTCTCGATCCCTTGGGAATGGGGGATCCCAAAGTTCTCGTTCCAGGGGGATCCCAAAGTTCTTGATCCGTTGGGAATTGGGGATCCCAAAGTTCTCATTCCAGGGGATCCCAAAGTTCTCGATCCAAGAGGATCCCAAAGTTCTCATTCCAGGGGATCCCAAAGTTCTCGATCCGTTGGGAATCGGGGATCCCAAAGTTCTCGTTCCAGGGGGATCCCAGAGCTCTCACTGCACAGGGATTTTGGATCCCAAAGTTCTCGATCCCTTGGGAATCGGGGATCCCAAAACTCCCAATTCCACAGGGAATTCCAGACCCCAAAGTTCTCGTTCCAGGGGGATCCCAAAGTTCTCATTCCGTTGGGAATTGGGGATCCCAAAGTCCTCATTCCAGGCAGATCCCAAAGTTTTCAGTCTCTGGGGAACTGGGGATCCCAGAGCTCCCATTCCAGGGGATCCCAGAGCTCCCATTCCAGGGGATCCCAGAGCTCCCTCGGGATCCACCTGGGAGAACTTCCCAGGTGTCCATCAGCCTGGTCACTGGCTGGAAGAGCTCCCAGGATCCACCTGAAGAAATCCTTTCCTGGGAGAGCTCCCGGGATCCATCACGACCAATCCCTGGCTGGAAGATCCCTCAGGATCCATCCCGACCAATCATTTGTTGAAAGGACTCTCGGGATTCACACGGAGGAATCCTTTCCTGGGAGAGCTCCTGGGATCCATCACGACCAATCCTTGACTGGAAGATCTCTCGGGATCCATCCCGACCAGTCCTTTGCCAGAAGATCTCTCAGGATCAACCCAGAGCAATCCTCGCTGAAGAATCTCTCGGGATCCATCCCAAGCAATCCCTGACTGGAAGATCTCTCGGGATCCACCCAGAGCAATCCTTGCTTGGAAGATCTCTCAGGATCCATCCCAACCAGTTTTTTGCCAGAAGATCTCTCAGGATCCATCCAGAGCAATCCTCGCTGGAGAATCAGGATCCATCCCGACCAGTCCTTTCCCAGCAGATCTCTCAGGATCCACCCTTGCTTGGAAGATCTCTCGGGATCCATCCCAACCAGTCCTTTTCCAGAAGATCTCTCGGGATCCACCCAGAGCAATCCTCGCCGGAGAATCAGGATCCATCCTGACCAGTTCTTTGCCAGAGAATCTCTCGGGATCCACCCAGAGCAATCCTCGCCGGAGAATCTCTCAGGATCCATCCCAACCAATCCCTGACTGGAAGATCCCTCAGGATCCATCCCGACCAGTTCTTTGCCAGAGAATCTCTTGGGATCCACCCAGAACAACCCTTGCTTGGAAGATCTCTAGGGATCCATCCCAACCAGTCCTTTGCCAGAAGATCTCTCAGGATCCATCCAGTGAAATCCTCGCCGGAGAATCTCTCAGGATCTATCCCAAACCAGTCCTTTCCCAGCAGATCTCTCAGGATCCACCCTCGCTTGGAAGATCTCTCGGGATCCATCCAGAGAAATCCTCGCCGGAGAATCAGGATCCATCCTGACCCAGTCCTTTGCCAGCAGATCTCTCAGGATCCACCCTTGCTTGGAAGATCTCTAGGGATCCATCCCAAACCAGTCCTTTCCCAGAAGATCCCTCAGGATCCATCCAGTGAAATCCTCACTGGAGAATCTCTCAGGATCCATCCCGACCAGTTCTTTGCCAGAAGATCTCTCAGGATCCATCCCGACCAGTTCTTTGCCAGAAGATCTCTTGGGATCCATCCCGAGCAGTCCTTCCCCAGCAGATCCCTCAGGACCCACCCTCACTCGGAACCTCTCTCCCCACCTCCCCCCTCCATCCCCCCTCTCTCCATCCCCGCGGCGCTCAGGGCGTGTAGGCGGGCGGCGGCTGGAACTGATTGACCACCTCGTAGTCAGGGCCGTAGGGCTCGGCCTCCTCCATCTCCGAGAGCAGCTCCAGCGCCTGCTCCTCCTCCTCGCTGGGGTAGTGCCGCAGCAGGTTGGCCGCCGTGGCCAGGATGGAGGCGCCGCCCGCCCCCGCCACCAGGTAGAAGCTGACGGCGAAGGTGACGAACACCTGGGAGCCGTGGTACTTCTTGTGCTGCTGCTGCTGGGCCAGCAGCAGCTCCGAGGCCCAGTAGCAGAAGCCGATCACGGTGGCGCACTGCAGCACTGGGGAAATGGGGGGAAGAAATGGGTTAGAGTGGGGGAAAATGGGGGGAAAAATGGGGGGAAAATGGGTTAGAGTGGGAGAAAATGGGGGGAAATGGGGAAAAATGGGTTGGATTGGGAAAAAATGGGTTAGATTGGGAGAAAATGGGGAAAAAATGGGGAAAAATGGGTTGGGTTGGGGGAAAAATGGGGAAAAAATGGGTTAGATTGGGGAAAAATGGGTTGGGTTGGGAGAAAATGGGAGAAAAATGGGTTGGATTGGGAAAAAAATGGGTTAGATTGGGAGAAAATGGGTTAGATTGGGAGAAAATGGGTTGGATTGGGAGAAAATGGGGAAAAAATGGGTTGGGTTGGGAGAAAATGGGGGAAAAATGGGTTGGATTGGGGTGGCTTTGGGGTCTGGGGTCTCTGAGGCCCAGTAGCAGAAGCCGATCACGGTGGCGCATTGCAGCACTGCAGGGGGGGAAATGGGGGGAAAAGGGGTTAGAGTGGGGGAAAATGGGGGAAATGGGGGGAAAATGGGTTAGAGTGGGAGAAAATGGGGAAAAAATGGGGGGAAAATGGGTTAGATTGGGAGAAAATGGGGGAAAAATGGGGGAAGAATGGGTTAGAGTGGGGGAAAATGGGGGGAAAATGGGTTAGAGTGGGGGAAAATGGGGGAAAATGGGTTAGATTGGGAGAAAATGGGGAAAATGGGGAAAAATGGGTTGGGTTGGGAGAAAATTGGGGAAAAATGGGTTGGATTGGGAAAAAAATGGGTTAGATTGGGAGAAAATGGGGGAAAATGGGTTGGATTGGGAAAAAAATGGGTTAGAGTGGGAGAAAATGGGGGAAAACGGGTTGGGTTGGGGGAAAAAATGGGGAAAAAATGGGTTGGGTTGGGAGAAAATGGGGGAAAATGGGTTAGATGGGGAGAAAATGGGGGAAAACGGGTTGGATTGGGAAAAAAAATGGGTTGGATTGGGAGAAAATGGGGAAAAATGGGTTAGATGGGGAGAAAATGGGGGAAAACGGGTTGGGTTGGGGGAGAAAATGGGTTAGATTGGGAAAAAATGGGGAAAAAATGGGTTAGATTGGGGAAAAAATGGGGGGAAAATGAGTTGGATTGGGGTGGGTTTGGGGTCTGGGGTCTCTGACCCCCAGTAGCAGAAGCCGATCACCGTGGCACTGAAGCACTGGGGAACAGGAGGGGATTTTTGGGGTTTCTTTGTTTGTGGGGATTTCTGGGGGATTCTTTTCATTTGGGGCAGATTTTTTGGGGGCCAGAAAAGAGGATTTCTTTGGAGTTTCTGTGGGATTTCTTTAGGATTTCTTTGATATTACTTAGGGAAAGGATTTTTAGGGTTCCTTCGGGGATCATTTTGGGGGCACTCCTTGCATTTTGGGGGGCGCCATTTTGAGGGGGGATTTCTTAATTTTTTAGGGGTCGGAAAAACGGATACTTTTGGGATTCCTGTGGGATCTCTTTAGGATTCCTTTAGGATTCCTTTAGGATTTTTGTGATACTATTTAGGGAGAGGATTTTTAGGGTTCCTTCGGGGATCATTTTGGGGACACTCCTTTCATTTCTGAGGGCGCCATTTCGAGGGGGGGATTTCTTCATTTTTTAGGAGCCAAAAAACCAAATTCTTTTGGGGTTTCTTTGAGATTTCTTTAGGATTTCTTTGATGTTATTTAAGAAGAGGATCTTTAGGGTTCCACCGGGGATCATCTTGGGGGATTCTTTTAATTTTTGGGGGCGCGACTTCGAGGGGGATTTCTTCATTTTTAGGGGCCGGAAAAACGGATTCTTTTGGGATTCCTGTGGGATTTCTTTAGGATTTTTGTGACATCATTTAAGGAGAAGATTTTTAGGGTTCCTTTACGACTTTTGTGATATTATTTAGGGGGAGGGTTTTTAGGGTTCCTTCAGGGATCATTTTAGGGGCGTTCCTTGCATTTTGGGGGGCGCCATTTCCAGGGGGATTTCTTAATTTTTTAGCGGCCAGAAAAATGAATTCTTTTGGGATTCCTGTGGGATTTCTTTAGGATTCCTTTAGGATTCCTTTAGGATTTTTGTGACATCATTTAAGGAGAAGATTTTTAGGGTTCCTTTAGGACTTTTGTGATATTATTTAGGGAGAGGATTTTTAGGGTTCCTTCAGGGACCATTTTGGGGGCACTCCTTGCATTTCTGAGGGCGCCATTCTGAGGGGGATTTCTTAACTTTTAAGGGCCAGAAAAAGGAATTTTTTGGGATTCCTGTGGGATTCCTTTAGGATTCCTTTAGGGTTCCTTTAGGATTTTTGTGATATTATTTAGGGAGAGGATTTTTAGGGTTCCACCGGGGATCATCTTGGGAGATTCTTTTAATTTTTGGGAGCGCGACTTCGAGGGGGATTTCTTAATTTTTAGGGGCCGGAAAAACGGATTCTTTTGGGATTCCTGTGGGATCTCTTTAGGATTCCTTTAGGATTTTTGTGACATCATTTAAGGAGAGGATGTTTAGGGTTCCTTCGGGATCATTTTGGGGGCACTCCTTGCATTTCTGAGGGGGAATTTCTTCATTTTTTAGGAGCCAAAAAACCAAATTCTTTTGGGATTCCTGTGGGATTCCTTTAGGATTCCTTTAGGATTCCTTTAGGATTTTTGTGATATTATTTAGGGGGAGGATTTTTAGGGTTCCTTTGGGGATCATTTTGGGGGCACTCCTTGCATTTCTGAGGGCGCCATTTCGAGGAGGTGATTTCTTCATTTTTTGGGGCCAGAACAACGGATTCTTTTGGGGTTTTTTTTGGGGTTTCCTGGGGGCTGACCCACCGGTGAGGATGTGGGCGAAGGCGTAGCGCCGGGTGATCTTCAGGGCCGGGTGTTTGGGCCCGAAGACGTCGAGCAGGAAAGCGCCGAGGCTGCAGAGGATGCCCAGGAAGCAGAAAGCGGCGATGACCCGGAGCAGCAGCACGGTCTGAGGGTTCATGCAGAAATCTGGAGGGAAAAAATGAAAAAAACCCCCAAAAAACGGCGTCAGAAAGAGAGAAAAGGGGTCAATTCCGGCAAAAAATGGGATTTTTTCGCTTTTTTGAGCAAAAAAATCCGCTTTTTCAAGTTAAAAACTGCTTTTCTGCCCCAAAAAATTCGCCTTGAAAATCTGGTTTTTCACCCCCCAAAAAATCTGTGGAAATTCTGCTTTTTCTGCCCAAAAAATTCCCCTCGAGAATCCACTTTTCCAAGCAAAAAAAAAATCCACAAAAAAATCTCTTTCTCTGCCTAAAAAATTGCCCTGAGAAACCTGCTTTTTCACCCCCCCAAAAATTCACAAAAAATTGGCTTCTCCGCCCAAAAAACTCCCCACAAAAATTTGCTTTTCCACCCCAAAAAATCCACAAAAATTCCGCTTTTCTGCCCCAAAAATTCCCCTTGAAAATCCACTTTTCCATTCCAAAATAATTCTACCCTAAAAATCCCCATAAATCCATCAAAAATCGGCTTTTCCAACCAGAAAAATCCTGGTTGGAATTTTCCATCAAAATTTCCACTTTTCCCCCTCAAAAATTCCAGCTGGGCCAGGTTTTTTGGGGGGAAAAATGGAATTTTGGGGGGGAAATGGAATTTTGTGGGGAAAAAAATGGGATTTTGGGGGATTTTCGGGGTAAAAAAATGGAATTTTGAAGGAAAAAAATGGAACAAACCCAAACATTCCTTTCGAGGCCAACACCCCCTTTGAGCCAGCTCCTCTAATTAAGAACGTGTCAGTAATTAGGGATGATTCATTAATTAGGGATGAGTTCCGGTGCCCCAGGGAGGGGAGCGAGGCTGGAAAAACGGGGCAGGAATGGGGAAAATGCTCGGGAATGGGGAGAGGGAGGGACAGAGGGGACAGGGGGGACAGAGGGGACAGGGGGGACAGAGGGGACAGAGGGGACAGAGGGGACAGAGGGGACAGGGGGGACAGGGGGGACAGAGGGGACAGCGGGGACAGGGGGGGACAGAGGGACAGAGGGACAGAGGGGACAGGAGGGGACAGAAGGGCTCAGCAGGGACAGAGGGGACAGGAGGGGACAGAAGGGCTCAGCAGGGACAGAAGGACAACAGGGACACCAGGACAGAGGGACAGGAGCACGGCAGGGACAGAGGGACAAAGTGACAGAGGGACAGAAGGACAGCAGCATGGCAGGGACAGGACAGGAGCACGGCAGGGACAGAGGGACAGCAGGACAGAAGGACAGTGGTACAGAGGGAGAGAGGGCTAGAAGGACAGAGGGACAGTGGCACATCAGGGACAGAGGGACAGGAGCACAGCAGGGACAGAGGGACAGAGGGAGAGTAGGACAGAGGGACAGGAGCAGAGGGACCACAGGACAGGAGGGACAGCAGGGAGAGAGGGACACCAGGACAGAGGAGCATCAGGGACAGAGGAGCATCAGGGACACAGGGACAACGGGACAGGGGGACATCAGGAACAGGAGGACAGAGGGACATCAGGGACAGAGGGACATCAGGACAGAGGGACCGCAGGACAGAGGGACAGTGGCACATCAGGGACAGAGGGACAGGAGCACAGCAGAGACAGGACAGCAGGGACAGAAGGACAGAGGGACAGAAGGGCAGAGGGATAGAGGGAGAGCAGGACAGAGGGACAGGAGCACAGAGGGACCACAGGACAGGAGGGACATCAGGGAGAGAGGGACAGCAGGGACAGAGGAGCATCAGGGACAGAGGGACAACGGGACAGGGGGACACAGGGACAGAGGGACATCAGGACAGAGGGACATGAGGAACAGGAGGGACAGCAGGGATAGAGGGACACCAGGACAGAGGAGCATCAGGGACACAGGGACACCAGGACAGAGGGACATCAGGACAAAGGGACATGAGGGACATCAGGGACACAGGGACATCAGGACAGAGGGACAGCAGGACACAGGGACATCAGGGACACAGGGACAATGGGACACAGGGACACCAGGACAGAAGGACATCAGGGACAGAGGGACACCAGGACACAGGGACATCAGGGACAGAGGGACACCAGGACAGAAGGAGAGCAGCACAGCAGGAACAGGAGGACATCAGGGACACAGGGACAATGGGACACAGGGACACCAGGACAGAAGGACATCAGGCCCCGGGCCGCGCTCACCCCGCAGCAGCTCGGGCTGCACGAAGCCCAGCACATCGGCCACTCCCAGCTCCTGGCGGCCGCAGGTGCCGCCGTGGATGCGCAGCCAGGCGGGCTCGGCCAGCGCCGTGCAGAGCGCGGTGATCGCCAGCGCGCCCGGCAGCGCCGAGGCCAGGCTGCGCTCCGCCTGCTTGGGCACCGCCGCCGCCCGCCGCCGCCGCCCGCCCGCCGCGTACATACCGGCACCGGCACCGGGAGCGGGAATGGGAACGGGAACGGGAGCGGCACCGGGAGCGGGAACGGGAACGGGAACCGCACCGGGAACGGGAACGGGAACCGCACCGGGAATGGGACCGGGAACCGCACCGGGAACGGGAACGGGACCGGGAATGGGAACGAGAATGGGAACGGGAACGGGACCGGGAATGGGAATGAGAATGGGAACGGGAACCGCACCGGGAATGGGAACGGGAACCGGAGCGGGAGCGGAATGGGAACCGGAGCGGGAGCGGGAACGGGAACTACTCAGGCACCAGGAACGTGAACCGGAACGGGGCGGGGAATGGGAACCGGGAATGGGAACCGCACCGGGAGCGGGAATGGGAACGGGAACCGCACCAGGAACCGCACCGGGAACGAGAAGGGGAACCGGAACAGGAACGGGGACAGGAACCGGACGGGAACGGGAGCAGGAACCGCACCGGGAACCGCACCGGGAATGGGAACCGCACCCGGACACGCACCGAGCCCGGGACCGGGCCCCGAGCGGCGGGGATAAGGGGCAGGGGCAGCCGCTACCGGGACAGCGGAACCCGCTCCACGGCACCGGTACCGGCGTTAGTGACACCGGCCCCGCGGTACCGGATCACCGACGGCCGGCGGTACCGGCTGTGGGATAACCGGCAGCTGTGCCGGGATAACCGGTGCCGGTACCGGACACCCCCGACACCCGCCCCGGCTCAGCGGCCCCCGCTCCGGATCACCGGTACCGGCCCCGCGATCACCGACACCCGCCCCGGGTTCACCGGCAGCGCCTTCCGACACCGATCCCGCTCCCCGACACCGGCCCCGGTGGCTCCGCGGCCCCGGCACAGCGGGTGCCGGTCCCGGTGCCGGTCCCGGTGCCGATCCCGGCCCGGCAGCGCCGTCACCGTCCGCAGCGCCCCGACCCCGGCCCGGGCCCCGCAGCGGCTCCGGGCCCCGCTCACGGCCCCGCCCCGGCGGCCGCGCTTCCGCTTCCGGGGCTGGACCGGCCCGGTGCCAGTTCCGGTGCCAGTTCCGGTTCCGGTGCCAGTTCCGGTGTCGGTCCCGGTGCCGCCATGCCCGAGGCGCTGTCGCTGCTGTGCCGGGTGCCCGCGCACCCCGAGTCCCGCTGCTGGGCCCTGGCCTGGAGCCCCGGCGGGGCCCTGCTGGCGTCCTGCGGCGGGGACCGAACCGTGCGGGTCTGGGGCCGGGAGGGTGAGCGGGGACCGGGATAACCGGGACCGAACCGGGCGGGTCTGGGGCCGGGAGGGTGAGCGGGGCCGGGGGAACCGGGACCGGGATAACCGGGACCGGACCGGGCGGGTCTGGGGCCGGGAGGGTGAGCGGGACCGGGGGAACCGGGACTGAACCGGGCGGGTCTGGGGCCGGGAGGGTGAGCGGGACCGGGGGAATCGGGACCGGACCGGGCGGGTCTGGGGCCAGGAGGGTGAGCGGGACCGGGGAAACCGGGACCGAACCGTGCGGGTCTGGGGCCGGGAGGGTGAGCGGGACCGGGGGAATCGGGACCGGACCGGGCGGGTCTGGGGCCGGGAGGGTGAGCGGGGCCGGGGAAACCGGGACCGGGATAACCGGGACCGAACCGGGCGGGTCTGGGGCCGGGAGGGTGAGCGGGGCCGGGGGAACCGGGACCGGACCGTGCGGGTCTGGGGCCGGGAGGGTGAGCGGGACCGGGGAACCGGGACCGAACCGGGCGGGTCTGGGGCCGGGAGGGTGAGCGGGGCCGGGGAACCGGGACCGAACCGTGCGGGTCTGGGGCCGGGAGGGTGAGCGGGACCGGGGGAACCGGGACTGAACCGTGCGGGTCTGGGGCCGGGAGGGTGAGCGGGGCCGGGGATAACCGGGACCGGGATAACCGGGACCGAACCGGGCGGGTCTGGGGCCGGGAGGGTGAGCGGGGACCGGGGAAAGCGGGACCGGGATAACCGGGACCGAACCGGGCGGGTCTGGGCAAACCGGGCCGCACGGTGCGGGGCTGTTCCCGGCCGGTGCCGGGGTCCGAGGGGCGCGGGGCGCGGGCCGGGATGGACGCGGGGCTCGGAGGGACCCGGAGCGTGTCCCCCGCGGTGTCCCGGGGCAGGCGCGGGCTGGGCGGTGCTGGCGGTGTGCCTATGATGATGTCCCCAATGTCCCCAATGTCCCCAATGTCCCCAATGTCCCCAGGCGCGGGCTGGGCGTGCCGCGCGGTGCTGTCGGGCGCGCACACCCGCACGGTGCGCAGGGTGGCCTGGTCGCCGTGCGGGCGGTACCTGGCCTCGGCCAGCTTCGATGGCACCGCCTGCGTCTGGAAGCGGCAGCAGGACGACTTCGAGGTGCGGCAGCCGTGTCACCTGTGCTCATCATTGTCACCCCCCCATTGTCACCTCTGCCACTCCCCAGGGTCACCTGTGCCCCCCATTGTCACCTGTGCCACCTTGGGCCCCCTTTGTCCCCAGCCCCTCAAACTCTGCCTGACCCGCCCCCAGTTCCCCTCCCCATTTCCCCCTCCCCGGGCAGATTTTGGGGTTTCCCTCCCCTCTGACCCCACAAATCCCACCAGTGTCCCCATGTCCCCATTTCTCCCAGTGTCCCCAGTTCCTCTCGTGTCCCTTCAGTGTCCCCAATGTCCCCCCAGTGTCCCCAATGTCCCCTCAGTGTCCCCAATGTCCCCTCAGTGTCCCTGTGTCCCCTCAGTGTCCCCAATGTCCCCTCAGTGTCCCTGTGTCCCCCCAGTGTCCCTGTGTCCCCTCAGTGTCCCTGTGTCCCCGCAGGTGGTGGCCACGCTGGAGGGACACGAGAACGAGGTGAAGTCGGTGGCCTGGGCGCCCTCGGGGACCCTGCTGGCCACCTGCAGCCGTGACAAGAGCGTCTGGGTCTGGGAGGGTGAGCACGGCCACAGCGGCACTGCTGGCCCTATGGACACTGACCACTGACCACATGGACACTGACCCCATGGGCACTGACCCTATGGACACTGACCCCATGGGCACCACTGACCACTGACCCCATGGACACTGACCCCATGGACACTGACCACACTGACCCCATGGGCACTGACCACACTGACCCCATGGACACTGACCCCATGGGCACTGACCCCATGGACACTGACCACACTGACCCCATGGACACTGACCCCATGGACACTGACCACACTGACCCCATGGACACTGACCCCATGGGCACTGACCCCATGGGCACTGACCACACTGACCCCATGGACACTGACCCCATGGACACTGACCCCATGGACACCACTGACCACTGACCCCATGGACACTGACCCCATGGACACTGACCCCACAGACACCACTGACCACACTGACCCCATGGACACTGACCACACTGACCCCATGGGCACCACTGACCACTGACCACATGGACACTGACCACACTGACCCCATGGACACTGACCCCATGGACACTGACCCCACAGGCACCACTGACCGCACTGACCCCATGGGCACCACTGACCACACTGACCCCATGGACACTGACCCCATGGACACTGACCCCACAGGCACCACTGACCACACTGACCCCATGGACACTGACCCCATGGACACTGACCCCACAGGCACCACTGACCGCACTGACCCCATGGGCATTGACCCCATGGACACTGACCACTGACCCTATGGACACTGACCGCACTGACCCCATGGACACTGACCACTGACCACATGGACACTGACCACACTGACCCCATGGACACTGACCCTATGGACACTGGCCCCAGTGATCCCACAGACACCACTGACCCCATGGGCACTGACCCTATGGACACTGACCCCACAGGCACCACTGACCACACTGACCCCATGGGCACTGGCCCCAGTGACCCCGTGGGCACTGACCACACTGAGCCCAGTGACCACACTGACCCCCCTGGACACCCCTGGGGTAGCTGTGGACCCCCTGGGCACTTCTGACCCCCTGTCCCTGTCCCTGTTGTCCCTGTCCCTGTTGTCCCTGTCCCCTGTCCCTGTTGTCCCTGTCCCTGTTGTCCCTGTCCCTGTCCCCTGTCCCTGTCCCGCAGTGGATGACGAGGAGGAGGAGTTCGAGTGTGTCAGCGTGCTCAGCGCACACACACAGGACGTCAAACACGTGGTGTGGCACCCCAGCCTGCAGGTGAGTGACACTGGGGACACCTGGGGACACCTGGGGACACCCCAACCTCCCACTGGGACCCCAGGGTCCCCTCCTGTGCCCCTCAAACTCCCCCAAACCCTTGCAGGGCCCCATTCCTGTCCCCGATGTCCCTTCTGTCCCCAGCTGCTGGCCAGCGCCAGCTGCAATGACACGGTGTGCCCGAATGTCCCCAATGTCCCTGCTGTCCCCACTGTCCCCTGCTGTCCCCATGTCCCTGCTGTCCCCAGTGTCCCTGCTGTCCCCAATGTCCCCAAGGTCCCCACTGTCCCCTGCTGTCCCCAGTGTCCCCATGTCCCTGCTGTCCCCACTGTCCCCAAGGTCCCCACTGTCCCCTGCTGTCCCCGCTGTCCCCTGCTGTCCCCAGTGTCCCCAGTGTCCCCAATGTCCCTGCGGTCCCCAATGTCCCTGCTGTCCCCAATGTCCCTGCCGTCCCCTGTGTCCCCAGCTGCTGGCCAGCGCCAGCTACGATGACACGGTGCGGCTGTACCGCGAGGACGAGGACGATTGGCTGTGCTGTGCCACGCTGGAGGGACACAGCAGCACCGTGTGGGCGGTGGCCTGGGAGCGCTCGGGCCAGCGCCTCGTGTCCTGCAGCGATGACCGCACCCTGCGCGTGTGGCAGCGGCACGAGGGACACGGTCAGGGACGGGGAATGGGGACAGGGGAGGGGACGGGGACACAGGGGTGGGGACAGGGACGCAGGGGTGGGGACAGGGATGGGGACAGGGTCAGGGACAGGGATGGGGATGGGGACAGGGGACAGGGATGGGGATGGGGACAGGGACAGGGTCAGGGACAGGGATGGGGATGGGGAGAAGGAATGTGGGACAGGGACAGGGAACGGGACATGGATGGGGACAGGGCCAAGGATGGGGACAGGCACCAAGGGGACAGGGACAGGACAGGGATGGGGACATGGACAGGGATGGGGACATGGGACACAGGGGTGGGGACAGGGACACGGTCAGGGACAGGGATGGGGACAGGGATGGGGACATGGACAAGGATGGGGACAGGGAATGTGGGACAGGGATGGGTACAGGAGGAGGGGATGGAGACAGGGAGAGGGATGGGATGGGGACATGGATGGGGACAGGGGACAGGGATGGGGAGAAGGAATGTGGGACAGGGAACGGGACATGGATGGGGACAGGCACCAAGGGGACAGGGACAGGACAGGGATGGGGACATGGACAGGGATGGGGACATGGACAAGGATGGGGACATGGGGACAGGGAATGTGGGACAGGGACTGGGACAGGGATGGGTACAGGAGGAGGGGATGGAGACAGGGAGAGGGATGGGATGGGGACATGGATGGGGACAGGGATGGGGACAGGCACCAAGGGGACAAGGGGTGTGACAGGGAGAAGGGACAGGGGGAAGGAGAGAGTGAGAAAATGGAGAAGGAAAGGGGGAGGGAATGGAAAAGCAAAAGGGAGAGGGAGGAGGGGTGGAGGAAGTGGCCTGATGTCCCCAGTGTCCCCAATGTCCCCAATGTCCCCGTGTCCCCAGGCAGTGGCTCAGAGCCCAGCTGGAAATGCGTGTGCACCCTGTCCGGGTACCACGGGCGCAGCATCTACGACGTGGCCTGGTGAGTGTGGGGACATTGGGGCCACCAGGGACACTTCACTGGGGCCCTGTGACCCTGCAGGTGCCACCTCCCTGGAACCCTGTCCCGGTGCCACCTCCCCAGGGCCCTGTCCCTTCCCTGTAACCCTCCTGATGCCACCACCGAGGGCCCTGTCCCCTCCTTAGTGACCTCTCCAGGTGTCCCCTGGCCGTGCCCCAGAGGTGCCACCTGGCCCCTCCTCCCTGATAACTCCTCCAGGTGTCCTCTGTCCCTTCCCTGAGCCCCTGCTGTCCCCTCCGTGACCCCCCTATCCTCTCCCTGTGCCCCTCAGGTGCCACCTGTCCCCTCCCTGACCTCTCCAGGTGTCCCCTGTCCCCTCCCTGACCTCCTGTCCCCTGGCTGTGTCCCAAAGGTGCCACCTGTCCACTCCTTGGTGACCCTTCCAGGTGTCCCCTGTCCCCTCCCTGACCTCTCCAGGTGTCCCCCTGTCCCCTCCCTGACCCCTGCAGGTGTCCCCTGTCCCCTCCCTGACCTCTCCAGGTGTCCCCTGTCCCCTCCCTGACCTCCTGTCCCCTGGCTGTGTCCCAAAGGTGCCACCTGTCCGCTCCTTGGTGACCCTTCCAGGTGTCCCCTGTCCCCTCCCTGACCTCTCCAGGTGTCCCCTGGCTGTGTCCCAAAGGTGCCACCTGTCCACTCCCTGGTGACCCTTCCAGGTGTCCCCTGTCCCCTCCCTGACCCCTGCAGGTGTCCCCTGTTCCCTCCCTGACCTCTCCAGGTGTCCCCTGTCCCCTCCCTGACCCCTGCAGGTGCCACCTGTCCCCTCCCTGACCTCTCCAGGTGTCCCCTGTCCCCTCCCTGACCTCTCCAGTGTCCCCTGTCCCCTCCCTGACCCCTGCAGGTGTCCCCTGGCTGTGTCCCAAAGGTGCCACCTGTCCACTCCTTGGTGACCCTTCCAAGTGTCCCCTGTCCCCTCCCTGCCCCCTGGCCGACGCTGTCCCCTCGGTGTCCCCAGGTGCCAGCTGACGGGCGCGGTGGCCACGGCCTGCGGTGACGACGCCGTGCGGGTGTTCGAGGAGGTGACGCCGGCCGTGTCCCCGGCGGTGGCCCCGGCGGCCCCGGTGACCTTCGGGCTGGCGGCGCACGTGCCGCGGGCGCACGCCCAGGACGTCAACGGCGTGGCCTGGCACCCCCGGGAGGCCGGGCTGCTGGCCACCTGCGGGGACGACGGGGACATCGCCTTCTGGCAGTACCAGCGCCCCGAGGGCCTCTCAGGGGACACCTGAGGGGACACAGCCACTGTGCTCAGTCTCCAGGACAGCCCCAGGGTCTCCAGAATCTCCCCACGGCCCCCAGGAGCCTCCTGTGACCTGCAGGATCACTCAGATGTTCTCCAGGATCACCCAGATGTTCTCCAGGATCACCCAGATCTTCTCCAGGATCGCCCAAATGTTCTCCAGGAGATCTCGGTGGCCTCCAGGAGCTTCCCGTGGTCTCCAAGATTCCTCAGTGTTCTCCAAGACCTCTCCAGGATTCCCCCGTGTTCTCCAGAACCTCCTCACAGCCGCCAGGAGCCTCCTGTGGGCTCCAGGATCACCCAGTGTTCTCCAGGACCCCCCTGTGTTCTCCAGAACCTCCTCACAGCCACCAGGAGCCTCCTGTGGGCTCCAGGATCACCCAATGTTCTCCAGGACCCCCCCGTGTTCTCCAGAACCTCCTCACAGCTGCCAGGAGCCTGCTGTGGGCTCCAGGATCATCCCATGTTCTCCAGGACATCCCCTGTGACCTTCAGGACCACCCAACATCCCCCAGGACACCTCCTGTGGCCTCCAGGACCCTCCCATGTCCTCCAGGACATCGCGGTGGCCTCTGGGATCCCCTCCAGGACCTCCTGGTGTTCTCCAGGACCTTCCCAAGCCCTCCAGGACCCCTCGTGTCCCCCAGCCCGTCCTCCCCTCCCTCCCCAGTTGGGTTTGTGGGGTCGGGAATGCCGGGATCGGGATGGGGGCGGGTTTGGGGTTGGGATCTGTGCGGGGCCTCCTGCCCCAAAGCCAATAAACCCAAAATCTCCTGGAAGAATCCCTGGATCCTCCCCAGGGTTTGGGGTCAGCCTGGAATGCTCAAGGGCCCAAGAGTTTGGGGTCAAGGAATTTGGGATCCAGGAACTTTGGGTTTCAGGAATTTGGAATTTCAAGAGTTTGGGATCCAGGAATTTCGGGTTTCAGGATTTTGGGATGCAAGACTTTGGGGATTGGGGAATTTAGGATCCAGGAGTTTGTGATCAGAGAATTTGGGGTCCAGGAAATTTGGGATCCAGGAGTTTGGGATGTGGGAATCTGGGATTTCAGGAGTTTGGGATCCAGCACCGAGACCAAGACAGATCCTGAAGTTTACTCCAACCTAAAAAAAAAACCACTCTGTACAAAACATCCAAACCCTAAAAAAAACAACGGGAATGCAGCACGGGAGGGTCTGGGGGGGCGGGATTTTTTGGGGTTTTGCTGGGATTTCATGGGATTCAGTGGGATTTTTCTGGGGTTCTGGGGGATTTTTCTGGGGTTCTGTGGGGTTTTTGGTGGGATTTCATGGGATTCAGTGGGATTTTGCTGGGATTTCATGGGATTCCGTGGGATTTTTCTGGGGTTCTCTGGGGTTTTTGGTGGGATTTCATGGGATTCTGTGGGATTTTTCTGGGATTCTGGGGGATTTTTTTGGGATTTCATGGGGTCCTGTGGGATTTTTCTGGGGTCCTGTGGGGTTTTGGTGGGTTCTGTGGGATTTTTCTGGGGTTCTGTGGGGTTTTTCTGGGGTTCTCTGGGGTTTTTCTGGGGTCCTGTGGGGTTTTGGTGGGTTCTGTGGGATTTTGCTGGGATTTCATGGGATTCCGTGGGGTTTTTCTGGGGTTCTGTGGGGTTTTTGGTGGGTTCTGGGTGGGCTCTGCGGGCTCAGTCGGAGTCGGAGTCGCTCTCGGCCTCCTTGACGTCCACGCTGAATTTGTACTCCTGGTCGCAGCCCATGTAGGCGTCGCTCATGAAGTACAGCGTGTAGTGCTGCGCGCCCGCCGCCGGCGCCACGAAATCCAGCTTCACCTGCCACCGGGGCCACCGGGGTCACCCAGGGTCACCCAGGGTCACCCAGTGTCACCCAGGGTCACCCACCATCACCGGGGTCACCCAGGGTCACCTCAGTGTCACCCAGGGTCACCCCAGGGTCACCCAGTGTCACCCACCGGCACCGGTGTCACCCCAGTGTCAGCCAGTGTCACCCACCATCACCGGTGTCACCCAGGGTCACCTCAGTGTCACCCACCATCACCAGTGTCACCCAGTGTCACCTCAGTGTCACCCGCCGGCACCGGTGTCACCCAGTGTCACCTCAGTGTCACCCACCATCACCAGTGTCACCCCGGTGTCACCCAGCATCACTGGTGTCACCCAGCGTCACCCATGTCACCTCGGTGTCACCCCAGTGCCACCTACAGTCACCCAGTGTCACCCTGGTGTCACCCGCTGGTACCGGTGTCACCCCACTGTCACCCACTATCACCAGTATCACCCAGTGTCACCCAGTGCCACCTGCCATCACCCAATGTCACCCACCGGCACCGGTGTCACCCAGTGTCATGCAGTGACACCTGCTGTCACCCAGTGTCACCCCAGTGTCACCTCAGTGTCACCCACCGTCACCAGTGTCACCTCAGTGTCACCCCAGTGTCACCCGCCAGCACTGGTGTCACCCCAGTGTCACCGTCACCTGGTGTCACCCAGTGCCACCCACCATCACCAGTGTCACCTAGTGACACCTGCCATCACCCAGTGTCACCCGCTGTCACACGGCCCACAGCACCTCGGTGGCACCCACCCTGTGTCACGCCCCTGTGGTCCTTCGGTGTCACCCGGCCCATTGCACTGGCATGTCACCCAGTGTCACCCACCCCCTGTCACCCAGCTAATGGCAACGCAGTGTCACCCAGCTTGTGTCACCCCCAGTGTCACCCCCAGTGTCACCTTGGCCTTCTGCTGCAGCGTCAGGCGTTTGATGGAGATGAGGCTGTTGGACTTGGAGTCTCCGATCACCACCCACCAGCCCTCCTCACGTTTCTGTGGGGACATCGTGGACATCAGGGACATCAGGGACACTGCCACCTCAGTGCCACCCCCAGCACCACCACCAGCCCTCCTCACGTTTCTGTGGGGACATCGGGGACATTGGGGACATCAGGGACACTGCCACCTCAGTGCCACCCCCAGCACCACCCACCAGCCCTCCTCACTTTTCTGTGGGGACATTGGGGACATCAGGGACACTGCCACCTCAGTGTCACCCACTCTGTCACCCAGCCCGTGTTACCCACTGAGACACTCCCAGAGCTGGGGACAGGGACAGTGAGGGACAGGGACACAGGGACAGGGACACAGGACAGGGACACAGGACAGGGACAGTGAGGGACAGGAACACAGGACAGGGACACAGGACAGGGACACGGGGACAGGGACAGTGAGGGACAGGGACACAGGACAGGGACACAGGACAGGGACACAGGACAGGGACAGGGACACAGGACAGGGACAGTCCCATCCCGTGGTACCTGTGGGAACAGGGGGGCGATGACGGGCCCGGTGACCTCCTCCTCCCGCTCCAGCTGCACCAGCACCACCACGGGGCCACCACTGGGGACACAACGGGGTCAGGAACAGCGGGGTCACAGCCTGATCCCGATCCCAACCCTGATCCCAGCCCCAGCACCACCACAGGGCCACCAAATGGGATCAGCATGGGAATCTGGGATCAGATCCCAGTCCCAACCCCATCCCCACGGGGCCAGCACTGGGGATGGAGCACAGGATCAGGAACAGCAGAGTCCTGACCCCGATCCCAATCCCATCCTCACCCTGATGATCACAACAATCCCATCCCAATGATCCCAAAGATCCTGATGATCCCAAACCCAGTCTGATCTGTGGATGCTGTCCCTGTCCCCCACCTCATAGGACAGCTCCATGTTGGGGTAGCAGTTGAAGAACCATCCACCATGATCCCAATGATCCCAATGATCCCAATCCCAACCCAATGACCCCAATGATGTCAATGTTCCCAATCTCACCCCAATGATCCCAATCCCAGTCTCACCTGCAGATGCTGTCCCTTTCCCCCACCTCTTAGGACAGCTCCACGGAGTACTGGTTGCAGAACCAGCCCCATGATCCCAATGACCCCATCCCAATGATCCCAATGACCCCAGTGATCCCAAAGATCCTGATGATCCCACCCCAATGATCCCAATCCCAGTCTCACCTGTGGATGCTGTCCCTGTCCCCCACCTCGTAGGACAGCTCCATGTTGGGGTAGCGGTTGCAGAACCATCCCGATGATCCCAATGATCCCAACCCCATACCAATGATCCCAGAGATCCCAAAGATCCTGATGATCCCATCTCGATGATCCCAATGACCCCAATGACCCCATCCCAATGACCCCAATGACCCCAATTCCCAGTCTCACCTGCGGATGCTCTCCCTGTCCCCCACCTCGTAGGACAGCTCTATTTTGGGGTAGCAGGTTGCAGAACCATCCCAATGATCCCAATGACCCCATCCCGATGATCCCAATGACCCCAATGACCCAATCCCAATGATCCCAATGATCCCAACCCCATACCAATGATCCCAAAGATCCTGATGATCCCACCCCAATGACCCCAATGCCAGTCTCACCTGCGGATGCTGTCCCTGTCCCCCACCTCGTAGGACAGCTCGATGTTGGGGTAGCGGTTGCAGAAGCGCGCCACGTCGGCGATCTGCGCCTCGGGCAGCTGCAGCAGCGCCGTGCGCTCCTCGTCCTCCATCTCCATGATGTCAAACACGCTCTCCACGCCCTGCACGGAGGGGCTCGTTAATTAGGGGGATGAGCCAGGGAGCTCGTTAATTGCTGAAATGGTTTAGGGTCTCCCAGCCCCTCACCAGAGCTCATCGATCGCTCGTTAATTGGTGGGAGAAGCAATTCTGGGTATTTCACCCCACCCAAAAGAGCTCAAGTGCTCGTTAATTGGTGGAGTAACTCGGGGGTCTCGTTAATTGGGGGAAGAACTTGGGGTGTTTCAACCCCTCACCAGAGCTCATCAGTCACTCGTTAATTGGGGGATTAATTCAGGGGATCCCAACCCCTCACAACGGCTCGTCAGGTGCTCGTTAATTGGTGGATTAATTCAGGGGATCTCAACCCCTCACAGGAGTTCATCAATTGCTCGTTAATTGGTGGAGGAACTGAGGGGTCTTGTTAATTGGTGGAAGAACTCAGGGGTCTCGTTAACTGGTGGAAGAACTTGGGGTGTCTCAACCCCTCACCAGAGCTCATCAGTCACTCGTTAATTGGGGGAATAATTCAGGGGATCTCAACCCCTCCCAGGAGTTTGGCAATTGCTCATTAATTGGGGGAATAACTCAGGGGACCTCGTTAATTGGTGGAATAATTTGGGAATAACTCCTCAACCCCTGAGGAGCTCATCGGGTGCTCATTTTTAAACAGTGAAAATAACTCACCAGTTCATTTGTTAATTGGTGGAACAACCTGGGGTATCCTCATTAATTAGCCAAGTAACTTAAACCCTGATTAAAGCTTTTCCCTCCCGGATTCACCCCAAACCCGACTCATTCCACAGCTCTGCCGCTCCCTAAAACTCATGGGCCAGAGTTTTTAAATTCCAGCTTTTCCCAAAAATCCGAGGGTGAGGTTCCTGTGACCTGGGTGTCCCCTGGGTGTCCCCTGGGTGTCCCCCAGGCCGTACCTTGTCCGTGCAGCGCTTGATGTGCTCGGAGGTGAAGTGGGGCAGCTGCTTCAGGTAGGAGTCCTTGGACCACATGGCCTGAGTGACCATCTGGGCCAGCTCCATGGCGGCCAGCGCCGGGCTCAGCCAGCCATTGCTGGACAGCACGTCCACACAGGCCTGGATCAGCCGGATGGCCTGGACAGGATGGACAGCGGTCAGTGATGGTCAGTGATGGTCAGGGACATGGACAGGGACATGGTCAGGGACAGGGTCAGGGACATGGATGGACAGTGGTCAGTGATGGTCAGGGACATGGACAGGGACAGGGTCAGTGACATGGATGGACAGCGGTCAGTGATGGTCAGTGACAGGGTCAAGGACATGGTCAGGGACAGGGTCAGTGACGTGGATGGACAGCGGTCAGTGATGGTCAGTGATGGTCAGTGATGGTCAGGGACATGGACAGGGACAGGGTCAGGGACAGGGACACAGGCAGCCATTGCTGGACAGCACGTCCACACAGGCCTGGATCAGCTGGATGGCCTGGACACATGGGCAGGGATGGACAGGGATGGTCAGTGGTGGTCAGTGACGCGGCCAAGGACAATCAGTGACCATCAGGGACACAGCCAGGGATGGGGACCCCATGGGATGGGATCCAGATTGAGCAGTTCCTGGAGAACTGACCCCATGGGATGGAATTCCTGGAGAACTGCCTCCATGGGATGGAGAAACCCCTGGAGAACCTCCTTATCCCACCCTGCTCTCCTTGGCCATAAATCCCACCCCATCCCCAATCCCAGCCTGTTTTTCCATGAGGGATGTGGGATCCCTCCAGTTCCTGATCCCAAGAAGCCCTGGGATTCCTGGGAGGCTCTGGGCTCCCACCTTGCTGAGGATCTCCTCGGTGTCAGACTGCAGCTCGGCGCTCAGCTGCATCCGGGACAGGTGGGCCTGCAGCAGCAGGTTGGTCTTGACGTGGGGGTCGTTGAATTTGGGGTTGGTCAGTTTGTGGGGCACCTTCTGGGACAGCTGCGGGTGGAGGGGAAACCCTTCAGTGCTCAAGCCCCAGAATCAGCTTCATCCCCGGGGTGTGGAGGAGGGACCGAGGTTTTGGGATTATGGAATGAACAGGGGTGGGATTGTTGAGTGCTCATCCCATCCCAGTCCCAATCCCATTGATCCCATCAATCCCATTCCCATCCCATCATTCCCATTGATCCCATCCCATCAATCCTGTTGACCCCATGCCATCATTCCCATTGATCCCACCCCCTTGACTCCAATCCCATTGATGCCATTTCCATCCCATCTGCTTGATCCCATTATCCCTTGATCCCACTGCCATCCCATCAGTCCCACTGATCCCGTGGATCCCAGACCTGGTGCAGCAGGTTGTCCTCATGGTGCTGGATGGGGATGTTCCCACTGACCCCATCCCATGGATCCCATCACATCCCATTGATCCAATCCTATCCCTTTGATCCCATCCCATCCCATGGATCCCACTGATCCCATTGATCCAATCCCATCCCATGGATCCCATCCCATCCCATGGATCCCAGACCTGGCGCAGCAGGTTGTCCTCGTGGTGCCGGATGGGGATGTTCCCCCTGATCCCACTGACCCCATCCCATGGATCCCATGGATCCCATCCCATCCCATGGATCCCGTGGATCCCAGACCTGGTGCAGCAGGTTGTCCTCATGGGGCTGGATGGGGATGTTCCCCTTGATCCCATCCCATCCCACTGACCCCATCCCATGGATCTTATCCCATCCCATCCCATGGATCCCATGGATCCCGTGGATCCCAGACCTGGCGCAGCAGGTTGTCCTCGTGGTGCCGGATGGGGATGTTCTCGTACTCGGCGGCGTTGGAGATGATCTCCAGCAGCCCCCGCACCTTGGTCTTGGCATTGAGGGACATGCTGAACAGTTCTGGGGGAAAACACACAGGAATTGGGGATTTTGGAAACCCCAGATGTTTTAGGGGGACACCCAAACCCAGAGATTATTGTGGGGGAAAACACCCAAACACAGGGATTTTTTTGGAAAACACCCAAATCCAGGATTTTTTTGGGGGGGAAACCCCCAAACCCAGGAGGTTTTTTGGGGAAACACCCCAAAATTGGGATTTTTTGAGGGGAAAACCCAGATTCTTTTGGGAAATCCCCAAACCCAGGGATATTTTTGAGAAAACACCCCAAAATGTGGCTTTTTTGAGGGGGAAACCCAGAGTGTTTTGGGAAATCCCCAAACGCAGGGATTTTTTGGGGGAAACCCCATATTTTTTTTTGGGAAATGCCCAAAGGCAGGGTTTTTGGGAAGTGTTTGGGCACCTATGGTGGTGTAGTTGATGTAGTAGTAGGCGGCGATCATGCCCAGGTTGAGCGGCGCCACGTCCATCTCGTCCTCGATGCTGATGCACTTGGACTGCTCCAGGTCGCTGAGGGTCTGCTCCACCAGCTCCGACAGGTGATCCGACAGGTGCCGGTGGGACACGCCTGCGCCGGGCACCGCGTCAGGGCACGCGGGGTCATGGGCCATGGGGTCATGGGTAATGGGATCATGGGGTCATGGGTAATGGGGTCATGGGGTAATGGGGTCATGGGCCACGGGGTCATGGGCCATGGGGTCATGGGGTAACAGGGACATGGGTAATGGGGTCATGGGTAATGGGGTCATGGGGTAATGGGGTCATGGGGTAATGGGGTCATGGGTAATGGGATCATGGGCCATGGGGTCATGGGATCATGGAGTCATGGGGTAATGGGTAATGGGATTATGGGGTAACGGGGTCATGGGGTCATGGGGTCATGGGCCACGGGGTCATGGGTAATGGGGTCACGGGGTCATGGGTAATGGGGTCATGGGGTCATGGGTAATGGGGTCATGGGGTCATGGGTAATGGGGTCATGGGCCATGGGATCATGGGTAATGGGGTCATGGGGTAACGGGGTCAGGGGTAACGGGGTAATAGGATCATGGGGTAACAGGGACATGGGTAATGGGGTCACGGGCCATGGGGTCATGGGGTAATGGGATCATGGGGTAATGGGGTCATGGGTAATGGGGTAATAGGATCATGGGGTAACAGGGACATGGGTAATGGGGTCATGGGCCATGGGGTCATGGGTAATGGGGTAATAGGATCATGGGGTAACAGGGACATGGGTAATGGGGTCATGGGATCATGGGGTAACAGGGACATGGGCCATGGGGTCATGGGTAATGGGGTCATGGGATCATGGGGTAATGGGATTATGGGGTAATGGGGTCATGGGGTAACTGAGATATGGGTCATGGGTAATGGGATCATAGGGTTATGGGGTAATGGGGTCATGGGTAATGTGGTCATGGGGTTATGGGGTAATGGGGTCATGGGGTAACAAGGTCATGGGTAATGGGATCATGGGGTAACGGGGTCATGGGTAATGGGGTCATGAGGTAACAGAGACATGGGTAATGGGTTCATGGGTAACGGGGTAATAGGATCATGGGGTCATGGGTAATGGGCAATGGGATCATGGGGTTATGGGGAAATGGAGTCACGGGGTAGCGGGATCATGGGGTCATGGGTAATGGGGTAATGGAATGGGATTGGAATTATAGCATTGGGATAGATGGGGTGAGATAGGATCATGGAATAATGGGGTAATAGGATCATGGGGTAATGAGATGGGATAATGGGATAACGGGGTAATAAGGTGATGGGATGCGATGGGATTGGGATGGATGGGGTGGGATTGGATGGGATGGGAATGGATGGGGTGGGATGGGATAATGGGACAAAGGGATAATGGGACAAAGGGATAATGGGGTAATGGGATAATGGGATAATGGAATAATGGGGAGATGGGATGGGACAGGACAGGACAGTCCGGGCTTGCCAGCACCGTTACCACCCCAGGACATTCCCAGGGGCCGTTCCCAGGCTGCAGGAGCTCCCCGCTGCCCGCAGATCCCATTCCCACCTTGCAGGTTGTAGTAGTTGGGGTTCTGGGTCATCCTGCGGTACAGGAAGGTCCAGGTCAGGTAGTCCACGGCGTCCTGCTTGTTCTCGATGGTCTTGGTGACGATCTCGGCGTTGAAGTGGTCGTGCATGCAGTGGTCCAGGTGCGACTCCACCGGCAGCGGCTCGTACAGGAACTTCTTGAAGAAATCCTGCAGCAGGACGGGCAGGAAAAGGGGAAAGAATTCAAGAATTCATCCCCAAAATGCTGTGGGAACACCCAGCACGGCGCTCTGGGAGGGGCTGGATTGTCCCCATGGTGATCCCAACCCTGAGTGAGGGTTTGGATCCTCTTCATTCCATGCCATGCCATCCACCCCATACCATGGATCCCATTCCATCCCAGCCCATTGATCCTGTTGTCTCATCCCATCCCAGCCCACTGATCTCACTTATCCCATTGATCCCATCCCATCTCATCATTCCCATCTCATCCCCCCCAGTCCTCATCCCACTGACTGTGTTGATCCCATCCTATTGATCCCACTGATCCCACTGATCCCACCCCCATCCCAATCCCGCCCCAGCATGAGGCTCCTCCACCAGCTGGAGAATGCCAGTGGGAACGCTGGGGATGTCCCCGTGTCCATCACCCACCTTCTTGGAGCCCTGGCACATGATGACGCAGCGGCCCTCGTCGTCCTGCAGCGGGCGGTTGGCGTGTCCCACCATCTGCAGCACGTCGTAGATGGGGTAATCCACGTACCTGCCACGGCAACGGCGTCAGCAGCTCCGGCCAGGGACCACAACCCCATCCCATCCCATCCCATCCCACCCCATCCCATCCCATCCCATCCCACCCCATCCCATCCCATCCCATCCCATCCCATCCCATCCCATCCCATCCCATCCCATCCCATCCGGGATCCCAGTACCGGCCCAATCCCAGGCCCAAGCCCAAGTCAATACAATTCAATCCCATCCCATGGATCCCATGGTGTGCATTGATCCCATCACATCAATCCCATCTTATCTCATCCATTCCACCTGGGATCCCAATCCCATCAATCCCATCCCATCCTACCCCACCCCATCCCATCAATCCCAATCTCAATCCCATCCCACCCCATCCCGAGGGATCGGGGATCGCTCACGCGTGGATCTTGCCGTTGTAGTACTGCGTGTCCATGATGATCACCAGGTGGGCCGAGATGTTCATGCCCCAGCAGAGGCTGCGTGAGGCCACCATCACCTGGACAGCTCCTGGGGGTGGGGAGGGCACCTGGGCTTAGCAGGGACAGAGATCCCGGGATTCTGGGCACTTGGACAGGGGGTGTGGGGACAATCCCAGAATTTTGGAGGTGGGAGGTGGAGGTTCATAGAGTGGGTTGGGTTGGGAGAGGTTCTGAAGAGCATCCAGTGCCACCATGGGCAGGGACACCTTCCCCAGGTGGCTCCAGCCTGGCCTTGGACACTCCCAGGGATCCAGGGGCAGCCACAGCTTCTCTGGGAATTCCAACCCAGCCCCTCACCCCCTCGCTGTAGAGGAATTCCTTACCAAAATCCCACCCCAATCTCCCCTTCCCCATTGCAATCCCAATCCCATCAATCCCAGCCCGCTCCTGCCCCACTCTCACCGGAGCTGAAGAGCTGCTCCACCACGCGCCGCTCCATGGCCGTCAGCCCCTCGTGCAGGTACCCGACCCCGTTCACCAGCGTCTCCTTCAGGGTGGGGTCGCTCAGCTTCTCCAGGTAGGGCACCAGGTCCTTCTCAGCGCAGTGCAGGAACCTGGGGGGGATATCCAGGAATTCTTCAGCTTGGGAAAGGCAATTAGGATCACCCATCCCATCTCATCCCAACTCCATCCAACTCCATCCCATCAATCCCATCAATCCTATCAATCCCATCCCAATCCCATTCCACCCAATCACACCCCAAGATCCCCCTCTTCCCCAGGCCAAGTCCCCTCAGCTCTCTCAGGAATTCTCCATCTCCACCTCCAACCCCGTATCTGACTTCTGGACGCTCTCCAACCCCATAACCCAACCCTGGACACTCTTCAACCCTATAATTCATCTCTAGATGTTCTCCAACCCTGTAACCCAACCTGTGGTATCCCCCCAGGTGTCCCCTGTCCCCAGCTCCCTCAGGAATTTCCCATCTCTACCCCTAACCCCAAAACCCATCACTTGGCAGCTCCATGGTGTCCCCCAACTGTCCCTGGGCAGCTCCATGGTGTCCCCCAGGTGTCCCCTGCCCCTCTCTGTTAGGAGAGTCAGAAGATTCCCCCCGATCCCCTTTTTCTCCAGGCTAAGCTCCCTCAGGAATTTCCCATCCCTGGACGTCCTCCATCCCCACAGTCCATCCCGTGGTGTCCCCCAGGTGTCACCTGTGGCGCTGGACGTCAGAGGCACAGGTGGTCAGGATGTTGATGGCCGTGAGCCGGGTCTGTTTCCGGGACGGGACGAAGACCAGGACGGGTTTTTTGGGTGAGTGCTTCATCACAGCGTGGTACACGGGCTTGGCCATGGACAGCAGGCGCGTCTGCGTGTGGCTGATGTTGAAACCCTGCCAAAAATCCCAAATCCTGCTGAATCCCAAAGGATTCCCTGTCGAGCTGGTGGGAAACGCTGGAAACTTAATTCTGGCAGGGAAATGATTGATCCTTGTATTGGTGATCAATGGCCAATCTCAATTTCAATCCTGTGCCATCTCATCCATCCCAATCCCCTCAAATCCCACTGGACCCCAAAGGATTCTTTGCCAAACTGATGAGGAACACTGGAAAATTTGTTTAATTCCATCAGAGAAGTGATTGATCCTTCTATTGGTGACCAATGGCCTTGTGCCACTTAGTGTGTCCTTAATTATCCATGTCAGTGATTGATAAACGATTAACTCATGTGATTAATGATCAGACTCCATATTGGTCACCACAGATTAATATAATAACAAAGATAACAATTAATAACGACTCTAACGATTTGTTAATCAAATAATCTGGCCAAGAATTAATCAACCAGGAATTACCAACGATCCCAAGGGATTATGGCCAAGAACTGACAAAAGCAAGAATTCCCAATGATCCCAAGGGATTATGGCCAAGAACTGACAAAAGCAAGAATTCCCAATGATCCCAAGGGATTATGGCCAAGAACTGACAAAAGCAAGAATTCCCAATGATCCCAAGGGATTATGGCCAAGAACTGCCAAGAGCAAGAATTCCCAATGATCCCAAGGGATTATGGCCAAGAACTGACAAGAGCAAGAATCACCGACGATCCCAAGGGATTTTTCCCGGAATCCTGGCCGTTCCCGTGCCTACCTGGATGTGCAGCTCCAGGGGCACGGGGCGCACGTTGGGGTGGAAGTTGAAGGTGGCGGTGGCGCTGCAGCCCAGCCAGTGCGCCACGTCCTTGGCGTTGGACAGCGACGAGCTCAGCGCCACGATGCGGATCGGCCGCTCGATCTGCGACGAGATGTAGCGCATCCGCGAGCAGATGACCTCCAGCACGGGCTGCGGGGGAAAACGGGATCGGGAATGGGATCGGGAATGGGATCGGGATGAGATCCAGCCACGAGAAACCCTGGGAAACCCATCCTGGTGTAGCATTTGTGTGAGCAGATCACCTCCAGCACGGGCTGTGGGGGAAAACGGGATCGAGAGTGGGATCGGGACTGGGATCAGGATGAGATCACACCAGGAGATCCCATGGAAATTCCTCCTGAGCTGCCTGAGGGATATGAATGGAGCAGGACCAGGAGAGGGATCAGGAAGGGGATCAGGAGCTGGATCAGGAACAGAATCAGGAGTGGGATTGGGACTGTGAGCAGGAGCAGGATCAGGAATAGGATCAGGATCAGAAATGGGATCAGGATTGGGATGAGGAGAAGGATCAGGACTGTTCCTGGCTGAGATCCATCCAGGACACCCCATGGAAACCCCATCCCATCCCATCCCAAAATCTGCTCCAACACAAGCTGCAATCCCATTGGGAAACCCCCATTCCAGGCAGGACCCATCCCCACCCCACTCCCAGGACTCTCACCCCGTTCTCGCCCCCGATCAGGTGCACTTCATCCACGATGAACAGGTTGACGTTCTGGACGTTCTTGCGCTGCTTCCAGCGGCGGGACAGGATATCCCACTTTTCTGGGGTGCTGATGATGATGTTCCCTTTTCCCAGCAGCTTCAGGTCCGTGCTGGTCTCCCCGGTGAGGAGCACCACCTTCTTGTTGAGGCGCTCCTGGAATTTCTCGTACCAATCCATGAAAACCTGCGCCGGGAAAACGGGGATTGGCCTCGAATCGAGGCAGTTCGCAGCAGATTTATCAGGAATTCACACAGGAGCCGTGTTGTTATCCCCAAAATGGGGGTGATTCCCATCAAATTCCTCTCAAATTAAGGAAATTCCCACCGAACTGAGGCCATTCCCACCCATTTCCCCTCACATTTCCCTCAAATTGGGCAAATCCCCACCAATTTCCCCTCATACTTCTCTCAAACTGGGGCAACTCCCACCAATTTCCCCTCACATTTCCCTCAAGCTGGGGCAATTCCCACCAAACCGAGGCCATTCCCAGCAATTTCCCCTCACACCTCCCTCAAATTCAGGCAATTCCACCAAATTCTTCTCAAACTGGGGGAATTCCCACCAAACTGAGGCCATTCCCAGCAATTTCCCCTCACACCTCCCTCAAATTCGGGCAATTCCACCAAATTCTTCTCAAACTGGGGGAATTCCCACCAAATTGAGGTCATTCCTACCAATTTCCCCTCACATTTCTCTCCAATTGGGGCAATTCCCGCCCATTTCCCCTCACATTTCCCTCCAATTGGGGCAATTCCCACCCATTTCCCCTCACATTTCCCTCCAATTGGGGCAATTCCCACCCATTTCCCCTCACATTTCCCTCCAATTGGGGCAATTCCCACCCATTTCCCCTCACATTTCCCTCAAATTGGGGCAATTCCACCAAATTCCCCTCACATTTCCCTCCAATTGAGACCATTCCCACCAAACTCCCCTCAAGCCGGGGCGATTCCCGCCAAATTCCTGCTTAACCCGCCCACAGAAGCAGCAGGACGGGCAAACCCCGAGCTCATCCCCAGAAGGGAATGAGGGATGAAGGTGGGAATTTCCACCTCCAGGGCCTTCCTGGGGCTCACCTGCTCGGCCAGGGCCTCCATGGGGGTGATGTAGACGCAGCGGCCCTCGGAGTTCTGCAGGAGCATCCGGAGGATGGCGAACTCGGCGCAAATGGTTTTCCCGCTGCCCGTGGGCGCTCCCACAAAAACGTTGTCGTCGCTGTTGTACACCGTGTTGAACACTGGGGAAAGGGGGGAATGGACAAGGGGAGATTCCCAGTGGGTTTAGGGGAAAAAATAAAATTTGGGAATGGGGAGACATGGTCTGGATCTAGCCTGAGCGAGAGGAGCTCCAGGAAAGGCTCTTTAGAGAATTTCAGACTGGGATTGCTTCAGGAAAACAAACTCCAGGCTGTCACAGGAGGTCCCAGTGCCCCACTCCAGGGAAAATCTCCATGGATTTCTGTCAGAGTTCTGGGATTGAGGTGGGGAGACGCGGCCTGGATCTGGTCTGGAAAGCAGGAGCTCCAGGAAAAGGCTCTTGAGGGAATTTTAGTCTGGGTTTATACCCCAGGCAGAGGGAATAAACCACAGATCCCAAAACTCTGGGAGAGGGGCTAAACCACAGATCCCAAAACTCTGGAAACAGGGGATAAACCACAGATCCCAAAACTCTGGGAGAGGGGCTAAACCACAGATCCCAAAACTCTGGGAGAGGGGATAAACCACAGATCCCAAAACTCCGCGAACAGGGGATAAACCACAGATCCCAAAACTCTGGGAATTGGCGATAAACCACAGATCCCAAAACTCTGGGAGAAGGGGATAAACCACAGATCCCAAAGCTCTGGGAACAGGGGATAAACCACAGATCCCAAAACTCTGGGAACAGGGGATAAACCACAGATCTCAAAACTCTGGGAGAGGGGCTAAACCACAGATCCCAAAACTCTGGGAACAGGGGATAAACCACAGATCCCAAAACTCTGGGAGAGGGGATAAACCACAGATCCCAAAACTCCGCGAACAGGGGATAAACCACAGATCCCAAAACTCTGGGAACAGGGGATAAACCACAGATCCCAAAACTCTGGGAACAGGGGATAAACCACAGATCCCAAAACTCTGGGAACAGGGGATAAACCACAGATCCCAAAACTCTGGGAGAGGGGCTAAACCACAGATCCCAAAACTCTGGGAATTGGGGATAAACCACAGATCCCACACCCCAGGAACTCCGTGTGGGATAAGAAGAAGGAAAACACCCACCACTTCCAGCAGCTGCTGAACACACCAGCCCCCTCAACACCGAACCCCCGCAGCGCTCCAGGATTTCCCCATTCCCCAGAGAATTCCCGCAAAACCCAGCAAACCCCTGGGAGAGCAGGGAGCAGGATTGCAGGCCCACCTTGTGTCTGGATGGGGTTGAAGAAGGGGAACTTGTCCTGGTAGAGGCTCTCGAAGGCGCTGTTGCGCAGGGCCGACACCGGCAGCGGCTGCAGGTCCAGCAGCTCCGTGGGCGGCGGGTACTTCTCCGGCAGGATCAGGTGCCGGAAGGACACCGGGAGCTGGGTCTCGCAGGCTGAGGGGTGGAAAGAATTCCTGAGTTTCAGAGGAGCTGGATTCTCTGAGCCGCAGAAGAGATGGGGTTATGGGGTTGGAAGCAAGGGGGTGGAAAAGGGATGGATGGAAAATGGATTCCAGAGGTTTGGGAGAGGGGATGAAAAATGTATTCCAAAGCTCTGGGGGAGGGAATTAAAAAGGGATTCCAAAGGTTTCAAAAGATTTCAAAAAAAGTCTCAAAAAAAGGTTTCAAAGGTTTGGGAGAGGGGGGTAAAAAATGTATCCCAAAGCTCTGGGGGAGAGAATAAAAAAAGAGATTCCAAAGGTTTCAAAAGATTTCAAAAAAGGTCTCAAAAAAAGGTTTCAAAGGTTTGGGAGAGGGGGGTAAAAAATGTATCCCAAAGCTCTGGGAGAGGGAATAAAAAAGAGAGATTCCAAAGGTTTGGGAAAAAGGGATAAAAAAATGAATAAACCCCAGGAAAAACCAGGAATAAACGCCTGGCAGAGGGGCGCTTACAGAGCCATAAAACCCAGAATAAACCCGAGAAAATCCAGGCACAAACCCCAGGAAAAGCAGGAATAAAGGTCAGGAAAGAGGCACTCACAGAGCCAGCGGTCTGACACCACGCGGATGAAGTACTGAGGGGGCAGGGGCTCAAAGACGGGCACAAAAAACGTCACCAGGTGCTCGTCCTGGGCATATTTGGCCTTGAGCAGGAAATATTCATGGTGCAGGATCACCTCGCTGTCCACGTCCTCCACCAGGATCCAGAAGGCCTCGGAGGAGCCGTGAACCTGGAAAAAAAAAGTGGGAAGCGCTCAATTCCCGGTCCTTGCCCTCACAATTCCGGGGGTTCAGGAGCTCCAGAGCAGCAATCCGGCCCCAGAATGGCTCCTTCTCCTCCCAGGATTGGGGTTTGCCTCGTGGTTTTTACAACTGAACCCCAGATTTTTCTGGTTTTCCCAAATCAGGGTGTTTCCCCTCATGATTGTCACAATCCAGCCCCATAATTCCCCTTTTTGCCCCCAACCATGGCATTTCCCCTCACCATTTCCACACCTCAACCCCAAAATTCCCCATTTTCCCTCACGATTTCCACACCCCAACCCCACAAATCCCCTTTTTGCCACCAACTAGGGAATTTTCCCTCACAATTTCCACACCCCAGCCTCAGAATTCCCCATTTTCCCCTCACAATTTCCATAACTCAACCCCAAAAATCCCCATTTTCCATCAAGGTTTCCACACTCCAACCCCAAAAATCCCCACCTTCCCTCATGATTTCCACACCCCAACCCCAGAATCCCCCATCTTCCCTCAAGGTTTCCACACCCCAACCCCATAAATCCCCATTTCCCCTCACGATTTCCCACCCCACATCCCGACCTGTGCCGTTCCCATCCCACCTTCTCGTCCCACTGGAAGTCGGGCGCGATGGTGAGCTCCACCTTGAGCGTGGAGCGAGTGATGGGCTGCAGGTGCACGGACAGCTCCAGCTTGGGGAACAGGTGCACGTACTTATGGATGGTCTTCCCCATTTTTGGCATCCGGATCAACTCCCCTGTGAGGGGAGAGGGCTGGGGTCAGGGCAGATCTCAAAAAGAGCGGGATTTGTGAGCATGAGGCCTCTGCGGCTGCTCCAGGCCCTCAGGGAATTCCCCCATTTCTGAGGGAAATTCCTGGATAAATAACCCATTTCTGAGGGAAATTCCCCCATTTCTGAGGGAAATTCCTGGATAAATAACCCATTTCTGAGGGAAATTCCCCCATTTCTGAGGGAAATTCCTGGATAAATAACCCATTTCTGAGGGAAATTCCCCCATTTCTGAGGGAAATTCCTGGATAAATAACCCATTTCTGAGAGAAATTCCCCCATTTCTCAAGGAAATTCCCCCATTTCTGAGGGATGTTCCTGGATAAATTCCCCCATTTCTGAGGGAAATTTCCCCATTTCTGAGGGAAATTCCTGGAGAAATTCCCCACCCTCAAAACGAAGATTTTTTTTTCCAAAAATCCCATCTAAACAAGGATTTGGGGGATTTTAGCCTGGATTTAGAGGATTTCAACCTGGATTTGGGGGATTTTAGCCCACACTCAGGGGATTTTAACCCAGATTTAAGGGATTTCCCTGTGCTACAATCCCAAATCCCTCCCCATCCCAGATTTGGGGGATTTTCCCCCGTTTCAGCACCGATCTCGTTGTGGTTGAGGTCGTAGAGGCGCTCGAAGGGGAAATTCTTCTTCTCGATCTTCTTCACCACCTCCTCGGGCAGCTTCTTGAACTGGCGCAGGGGACACATGGACTGCCACCTGCGGGGACAACCCGGGGGCTCAGGGCACTGCGGGACCCGCGGGGATTTTGGGAATTCTGCGGGATCAGGACTCACATGCGCTTGTCGATCATCTTGCAGAGGTTGAGGGTCTTGTCGGTGAGCTGGGCCCAGCCGCGGTTCAGGACGATCTCAAAGATGGCTCTCATCAGCCTCCCGGCCGACTGCGGAGCAGGGAGAGGTTCTGGGATCACATCCCGGCCGTTCCCAAATTCCCATCCCACCCCCTGTGCCAGCCTGGAGGGGTTTGGGATGGGAATGACCCAAAATCCCAGTTGGTGTCACCCCAACCAGTGTCACCTCAACCGGTGCCATTCCACAGCATCAGCCTTGGACACTTTCAGGGATCCCAGCTCCTCTGGGAATTCCATCCCAGCCCCTCACACCCTCACAGGGAAGGATTCCTTCCCAAAATCCCATCAAAATCTCCACATGGAATCCCAGAATGGTTTGGGGTAGAAGGGACCCCAATGTTCCCCCGGTCCCACCATGGCTCCCACACTTTGCACTGTCCCAGTTGGCTCCAGCCTGGCCTTGGGCACTTCCAGGGATCCCAGCTGCTCTGGGAATTCCCTCCCAGCCTCTCACCACCCTCAAGGCCAGGAATTCCTTCTCAAAATCCCACCCTAATGGCCACTTTCCCCCTCTTATCCCATTGTTTCAAACCTTTCCCCACCTTTCCTTTTCAAGCACAGAATGGCCATTTAGGATTTTCCACCCCAAACGCCTCTGAGAGGAGCAGCTGTTGATTCCCAGATTCCCAAATTCCCAGGCTCTGCTGCCGTTTCCCCACATGGAATGACTGGGAAAGAAACTGGGAGCTCCCTTGTGGATCCCATTCCCACCCAGAGCTTCCCACCGCTCCCAGCTCTGATTCCTAGGGGGAATTTTTTGCCCAAAACCTCAACTTCTGGGGTGGGAACAGCCACTCGGAATGGAGCAGCTGATTCCCAGCTTTTCAAATCCATCCTCTGTGGGCCAATCCCACTGGGAATTCCGAGGGAATTCCCGGCTCACCTGGGTGACGTAGACCATGTCGGCCATGAGGGCAAATCCCTCCAGCTTCAGCTGCGAGATGAAGGCCTGGAGCAGGACGTTGATCTGGGAATGGTGACAAAAAAGCTCTCAGGGAGGATCCAGGGAAAGCTGCTTTGCCTGGTGCTTAAATCCCAAGAAAACCTCCTTTTCCTGGTTTCTCATTTCCTAAGGAAATCTCCTTTTCCTGGGTCCCAATTTCCCAGGAAAGCTGCTTTTCCTGGTCCCAATTTCCCAGGAAAGCTGCTTTTCCTGGTTCCAATTTTTTCAGGAAAGCTGCTTTGCCTGGCACCCAATTCCCAAGTTAATTTCCTTTTCCTGGTTCCAAATTTCCCAGGGAATCTGCTTTTCCTGGCACCCAATTCCCTTCTCCCACCAATCCCATGGATCACCCAGATGTCTCCAAGCTTTCCAGCCCCATCCAGGACATCCCAGAGAGGGAAGAGAGCAGAATTCCTGCTGGGAATTCCTGGCAGGGCTCACCTTGGCACTGGGCTCCTCGATGCTCTCCTTGACCGGGATCGGGACTCGCTCCAGAAGCTTCTGCAGCTCCAGCTTCTCCTCCTGGGGGAAAACAGGGATGGTGAGTGGGATGATCCCTCTGATCCCACACCGCAAATTCCAGATTTTCCTTGTTTTCCCAACTTCTCTCTAAAAATCTGTCCAAACGCTTTCTCTGCCTGCACTGGGGTGTTGGATGGTGGCTGTTGGGTGTTGGATGGTGGCTGTCGGGTGTTGTTGGGTGGTGGCTGTCGGGTGTTGTTGGGTGTTGGGTGTTGGCTGTTGGGTGTTGGTTGGTGGCTGTCGGGTGTTGGGTGTTGGTTGGTGGCTGTCGGGTGTTGGGTGGTGGCTGTTGGGTGCTGTTGGGTGTTGGTTGGTGGCTGTCGGGTGTTGCTGGGTGATGGCTGTCAGGTGTTGTTGGGTGGTGGCTGTCGGGTGTTGGTTGGGTGGTGGCTGTCGGGTGTTGGTTGGTTGGTGGCTGTCGGGTGTTGCTGGTTGGTGGCTGTTGGGTGTTGGGTGGTGGCTGTCGGGTGTTGGTTGGGTGGTGGCTGTCGGGTGTTGGTTGGGTGGTGGCTGTCGGGTGTTGGTTGGGTGGTGGCTGTCGGGTGTTGCTGGTTGGTGGCTGTTGGGTGTTGGTTGGTGGCTGTCGGGTGTTGGTTGGGTGTTGGTTGGTGGCTGTCGGGCGCTGTTGGGTGTTGGTTGGTGGTGGCTGTTGGGTAATGGCTGTTGTTGGTTGGCGGCTGTCGGGTGTGGTTGGGTGGTGGCTGTCGGGTGCTGTTGGCTGTTGGTTGGTGGCTGTCAGGCGCTGCCCGCGCCCGTACCTCGCGCACGGTGATGTTGCGGAACTCCGAGGACAGGGAGAAGACGCGGAAGAGCTCGATCTCGCTCAGGGTGGGTTTCAGCAGCTGGTTGTACGTCTGCACCGTCTCGTTGGTGATGTAGTAATGGCTGGCGATGCGGCCCAGCTCCGTCACCTGCCCGGACAGCCGGGAAAACAGCGGGAACAGTCAGGATAAACCACAGGAATGGCCAGGAGAACAGCGGGAACAGTCAGGATAAACCACGGGAATGGCCAGGAGAACAGCCGGAACGATCAGGATAAACCACGGGAACGGTGGGGAGAAAAATGGCCAGGAGAAGAGTGGGAAGGATAAACCCACAGGAACAGCCAGGATAAACCATAGGGATGGCCAAGATAACCCATGGGAATGACAGGGAAAACAGCTGGAAAAGTCAGGACAACAGCGAGAAGGGTTGGGATCAACCCATGGGAACAGCCAGGACAATGGCTGGAACTGTCAGAACAGCTGGAATGGCCAGGAGAAACCATGGGAAAGGCTGGGAGAGAAAACAGGAATTGTGGGGAGAAACCATGGGAACAGCCAGGAGAATCCACAGGAATTGTGGGGAGAAACAGCGGGAACAGCCAGGAGAATCCACAGGAATTGTGGGGAGAAACAACAGGAACAGCCAGGAGAATCCACAGGAATTGTGGGGAGAAACCATGGGAACAACAGCCAGGAGAATCCACAGGAATTGTGGGGAGAAACCACGGGAACAGCCAGGAGAATCCACAGGAATTGTGGGGAGAAACAGCGGGAACAGCCAGGAGAATCCACAGGAATTGTGGGGAGAAACAACAGGAACAGCCAGGAGAATCCACAGGAATTGTGGGGAGAAACCACGGGAACAGCCCGGAGAATCCACAGGAATTGTGGGGAGAAACCACGGGAACAGCCCGGATAAACCATGGGAATGTCCAGGATAACCCATCCCAGCTGGAAACTCCCCGTTTTCTCACCCTCCCACCAAGAAATCTCCACATTTTTTCCACCCCGCCTCCCGCCTAGAAATTCCCATTTTTTTTTCCCGCCATCCCACCTGGAAATTCCCGGTTTTCTTGTCGTACTTGACCAGGTTGTTCTTGTCGAGCATCAGGGCGGCGGTGTGGACGAGGTCCAGGCGCCGCTGCTCCAGGAGCGGATCCGCCTTCAGATCCTCGTGGGAGATCCCGTAAAGCGTGGGCGACCGCAGCATCCGGATGTACAGGTAGGTGTATCCCAGCCAGTTCACCGCGTCCTACGGAATTCCCAAATCCAGCCTGATCCCAGGGGTGTCCCTGGCACGCCCGGGGGAGCTCCGGAGCGGAGCTGATCCCGGCTAAATCCCACAAAACAGAGCGGGAAACGCAGGGAGAACCACTTCTCCTGGTGTCCAATTTTCCCTGGAAAGCTGCTTTTCCTCATTCCAAATTTTCCAGGAAAGCTGCTTTTCCTGGCTTCAAATTTCCAAGGAAAGTTGCTTTTCCTGGCACGAATTTCCCAGAAAAGCTGGTTTTCCTCATTCCAAATTTCCCTGGAAGGCTGTTTTTCCTGGTCCCTTATTTCCCAGGAAAGCTGCTTTTCCTGCTTTCCAAATTTCCCAGGAAAGCTGCTTTTCCTTGCCCCTAATTTCCCAGGAAAGCTGCTTTTCCTGTTTCTCAATTCCCTTTCTCACCTCCTCCCCCACCTCCCGGAAAACAATCCGGAATTAACCCCAAAACACCTCCAGATTTTTTTCCCTGATTTTCCACTCCCACACCACAAACTCTTCCAAGAACACCCCGAACACCCTAAAATCCCCACTCGGGGGCAGAACCGCGGCCACAAATCCCTACGGAAAAATCGGGAATTCCGGCCAACCTTGGCATTCTGGACGTTCCCGAGCACGGCCTCGGCGTTGAGCATGTCCGGGAGCTTGGCCACCATCTGGCTCTCGATGGGCAGCTGCTGGTTCAGCAGGGACAGGTAATACTGGAGCTCTCCGTGGGAAGTGATCAGAATTCCTTCTCCTTTCGTGTCGTACTGGGGTCTCCCGGCACGGCCCAACATCTGGAACCGGGAAAAAACGGCTCAGGAAACCTGGAATTCTTCAGGGATTATCTCCGGAGGGTCTGGGCATGGAATTGTCTCAGGTGGACCTGGGCATGCAATTGTCTCAGGTGGACCTGGGCATGGAATTCTTGAGGAATTATCACAGGAGGGTTTGGGCATGCAATTGTCTCAGGTGGACCTGGGCATGGAATTCTTGAGGAATTATCTCAGGAGGGTTTGGGCATGGAATTGTCTCAGGTGGATCTGGGCAAGGAATTGTCTCAAATGGATCTGGGCATGGAATTCTTGAGGAATTATCTCAGGAGGGTTTGGGCATGGAATTGTCTCAAATGGATCTGGGCAAGGAATTGTCTCAGATGGATCTGGGCATGGAATTCTTGAGGAATTATCTCAGGAGGGTTTGGGCATGGAATTGTCTCAGGTGGACCTGGGCAAGGAATTGTCTCAAATGGATCTGGGCATGGAATTCTTGAGGAATTATCTCAGGAGGGTTTGGGCATGGAATTGTCTCAGGTGGATCTGGGCAAGGAATTGTCTCAAAAGGATCTGGGCATGGAATTCTTGAGGAATTATCTCAGGAGGGTTTGGGCATGGAATTGTTTCAGGTGGATCTGGGCAAGGAATTGTCTCAAATGGATCTGGGCATGGAATTCTTGAGGAATTATCTCAGGAGGGTTTGGGCATGGAATTGTCTCAGGTGGACCTGGGCAAAGAATTGTCTCAAATGGATCTGGGCATGGAATTCTTGAGGAATTATCTCAGGAGGGTTTGGGCATGGAATTGTCTCAGGTGGATCTGGGCAAAGAATTGTCTCAAATGGATCTGGGCATGGAATTCTTGAGGAATTATCTCAGGAGGGTTTGGGCATGGAATTGTCTCAGGTGGACCTGGGCAAGGAATTGTCTCAAATGGATCTGGGCATGGAATTCTTGAGGAATTATCTCAGGAGGGTTTGGGCATGGAATTGTCTCAGGTGGATCTGGGCAAGGAATTGTCTCAAATGGATCTGGGCATGGAATTCTTGAGGAATTATCTCAGGAGGGTCTGGGCATGGAATTGTCTCAGGTGGATCTGGGCAAGGAATTGTCTCAAATGGATCTGGGCATGGAATTCTTGAGGAATTATCTCAGGAGGGTTTGGGCATGGAATTGTCTCAGGTGGATCTGGGCAAGGAATTCTTGAGGAATTATCTCAGGAGGGTCCAGGCAAGAAATTGTTGAGAGATTGTCTCAGGAGGGTCTGGGCATGGAATTATTTTAGGAGGATCTGACCAAGGAATTCTGGAGGAATTATCTGGCATGGGTCTGGGCATGGAATTATCTCAGGAAGGATCTGGGCATGGAGTTCTTGAGGAATTTTTCACCTTCCCCTCCAACTCCACAGCAGTGGGAAGAACGAGGAGCAGACAGGAAACCCCACCCCAGGATTTTGGATGGGATTTGAGGCCAGGCAGGTCCCGGGGCGTTCCCAGCTCCCACCTGGAGGATGTCCAGCGCTCCCAGCTCCGTCCAGCGCCCCTTCTCCGGGCTGTACACCTGCGTGCCCTTGATGATCACCGTGTGCGCCGGCAGGTTCACACCCCAGGCCAGCGTGGCCGTGGACACCAGGACCTGCAGGAAAACTGGGGTCAGATCCACCAGGAACCTCCAAATCCATCCAAAACCAGGGATCAAATCCACTCAGGAACCACCAAATCCAACCAGGAATCTCCAAATCCAACCAGGAATCTCCAAATCCCCTCAGGAAGTTTCAAATCCACCCAGAAACCTCCAAATCCATCCAAAACCAGGATCAAATCCACTCAGGAACCACCAAATCCAACCAGGAACCTCCAAATCCAGCCAGGAGCCTCCAAATCCCCTTAGGAAGCTTCAAATCCACCCAGAAACCTCCAAATCCATCCAAAACCAGGGATCAAATCCACTCAGGAACCACCAAATCCAGCCAGGAACCTCCAAATCCAACAAAAAAAAAGCTTCCCAAGGGAAAGCAATGGCTGGAAATGCTTTGGAGAAGGGGCAAAGTGGAAATACCCCGATGGTTGAGCATTGGGAAGGCAGGAGAACAACGGGAACTTTGCCAAAATTTTCTGGGAAAATCCTTTGCCTTTTCCATTTATCAGGAAATTTCCCAGGAAAGCTGCTTTTCCTGATTCCTAATTCTCCTGGAAAACTATTTTTCCTGGTCCCTAATTTCTCAGGAAATCTGAGATTTCCTGGTGCCCAATTTCCCAGGAAAGCTGCTGTTCCCCATTCCAAATTTCCCAGGAAAGCTGCTTTTCCTGGTGCCCAATTCCCTTTTCCCACTTTCCCTTCCCAGACCTCAGCCAGGAAAAAATCCCCTTTTATCTCCCACTTCATCCCCATCCCTCAGGAAAACCCCTGCTTCCTTCCACATCACAGCAGGACCAGCTGGATCCCCATTTCATCCCAGACTTGGAAAACCACGGCCTGAGCAGGGTTTTATTCTGGAATTCCCTCTGGAATTCTGCTCCCACCTGGATGTGCTTGTCAGCAAAGAGATCCTCCACCAGCGTCCGGTCCACGCGCGTCATCCCGGCGTGGTGGATGGCGAAGCCGTAGGGGAGCAGATCCTTCAGCTCCAGGTTCTGAGGGGAAAACGCATCCCAAATAATTCCAGGGAAAGCGGGGAAAGGCGGGAATTCCAAGGGAGAGGTTTGGAACCAGCACAGGCTGGGGTTTGTGGGGTTGGAGAGGATGGAAAAGCCATGGGAGCTCGTTCTCCTCAATCCCTTGGGAATGGGGGCTCCACCAACCCTTTCACTGAAGGAATTTTCCCACATTTTCCCTCTTTTCCCAGATTTTTCAAAATTTCCCAAATAACTCCACCTCCCTGAAGGAATTTTCCCAAATTTTCACAGATTTTCCCAAATAACTCCACCTCTGCCCATGGATAAAGGGCTGGAAATTGCTTTCCCCGAAGGAATTGTCCCAAATAACACCAGGAACAGAGGGAAAAGCATCCCAGGGCTGGGATATCCCTGGGGAAAGGGTGGATTTATGGGATTGGAGAGGCTGGAAAAGCCCTCAGAGCGTGTCCCCAAGTGCCACATCCCTTGGGAATGGTGACCCCACCTCCCCCATGGATAAAGGGTTGCAAATGGCTTTCCCCAAAGGAATTTTCCCAAATTTTCCCAGATTTTCCCAAATAACTCCACCTCCACCCTGGATAAAGAGCTGGAAATCGCTTTCCCTGAAGGAATTTTCCCAAATTTTCCCAGATTTTCCCAAATAACTCCACCTCCACCCTGGATAAAGAGCTGGAAATCGCTTTCCCTGAAGGAATTTTCCCAAATTTCCCCAAATAACTGCACGTCCCCCATGGATAGAGGGCTAGAAACCACTTTCCCTGAAGGAATTTTCCCAAATTTTCCCAGATTTTCTCAAATAACTCCACCTCCTCCATGGATAAAGGGCTGGAAATCGCTTTCCCTGAAGGAATTTTCCCAAATTTTCCCAAATAACTCCACCTCCCCCATGGATAAAGGGCTGGAAATCATTTTCCCCAAAGGAATTTCTCCCAAACTTTCCCAAATAACTGCACCTCTCCCATGGATAAAGGGCTGGAAATCGCATTCCCTGAACCAATTTTCCCAGATTTCCCCAAATAACTCCACCTCCTCCATGGATAAAGGGCTGGAAATTGCTTTCCCTGAAGGAATTTTCCCAGATTTTCCCAAACAACTCCACCTCTCCCATGGATAAAGGGCTGGAAATGGCTCCTTCCCTGCAGGATCTCCCCCCTTTTCCCCAGGATCACCTTGCACTGCTCGGCCTCGGTGCGCAGCACCTCGGTGGAGGCCGAGCCCTCCCTGAGGAACAGCCCCAGCGTGTCCTTCTCCAGGCACATGTCCCGGATGGCCCGCGCCGTCTTCCCCGTCTCCTTCCGGGAGTGCACGAACACCAGCACCTGCAGGAGTGCTGGAATCAGCCAGGAATTCCTGGGAAAAGGGGTGGGAGCCTGGCTGTGCCTGGGGAGAGAGCTGGGATTCATCCAGGTGGGGAAAAGCACCCCCAATTCCTTCATCCTAAAGGGATAATTCCAAATGAATCTGGGTTAGAAAAGAGGGAAATGTCGTTTTTTTGTCCTCTCAGATTTCATGGAAAACCCAAATTCTCCCAGCTCAAACTGATCCCAGTTCAGGGTGGGAAAAGATCTGGGATTCATCCAGGTGGGGAAAAGCACCCCAATTCCTTTACCCTAAAGGGATAATTCCAAATGAATCTGGGTTAGAAAAGAGGGAAATGTCATTTTTTTGTCCTCTCAGATTTCATGGAAAATCCAAATCCTCCCAGACCAGTATTTAGGATGGGAAGAGAGCTGGGATTCATCCAGGTGGGGAAAAGCATCCCCAATTCCTTCACCCTAAAGGGATAATTCCGAATGAGTCTGGGCTGGAAAAGAGGGAAATGTCATTTTTTTGTCTCAGAGATTCCATGGAAAATCCAAATCCTCCCAGGTCAAACTGATCCCATTTCAGGGTGGGAAAAGATCTGGGGTTAATCCAGGTGGATTCAGGAAAAACACCTGAATTCCTTCACCCTAAAGGGATAATTCCGAATGAGTCTGGGCTGGGAAAGAGGGAAATGTCATTTTTTTGTCCTTTCAGATTTCATGGAAAAATCCAAATCCTCCCAGCCCAGTATTTAGGATGGGAAGAGATCTGGGATTCATCCAGGTGGGGAAAAGCACCCCAATTCCTTCATCCTAAAGGGATAATTCCAAATGAATCTGGGTTAGAAAAGAGGGAAATGTCTTTTTTATGTCCTCTCAGATTTCATGGAAAATCCAAATCCTCCCAGCTCAAACTGATCCCAGTTCAGGGTGGGAAAAGATCTGGGGTTAATCCAGGTGGGGAAAAACACTGAATTTCTTCATCCTAATGGGGTAATTCTGAATGAATCTGGACTGGAAAAGAGGGAAATGTCATTTTTTTGTCTCAGAGATTCCATGGAAAATCCAAATCCTCCCAGCTCAAACTGGTCCCAGTTCAGGGTGGGAAAAGATCTGGGGTTAATCCAGGTGGGGAAAAGCATCCCAATTCCTTCACCCTAAAGGGATAATTCCGAATGAATCTGGGTTAGAAAAGAGGGAATTGTCATTTTTTTGTCCTCTCAGATTTCATGGAAAAATCCAAATCCTCCCAGCCCAGTATTTAGGATGGGAAGAGATCTGGGATTCATCCAGGTGGGGAAAAGCACCCCCAATTCCTTCACCCTAAAGGGATAATTCCAAATGAATCTGGGTGAGAAAAGAGGGAAATGTCATTTTTTTGTCCTCTCAGATTTCATGGAAAACCCAAATCCTCCCAGCCCAGTATTTAGGATGGGAAGAGATCTGGGATTCATCCAGGTGGGGAAAAACACCTGGATTTCTTCCTCCTAATGGGGTAAAATTCTGAATTAACCTGGGCTGGAAAAGAGGGAAATGTCATTTATTTGTCCTCTCAGATTTCATGGAAAAGCCAAATCCTCCCAACTCAACCTGCTGCCGGTGCTCGGGATGGAAAAAGATCTGGAATTAACCCAGGTGGAATTAATCCGTTAATTCCTTCAACCCAAAAGGACAATTCCAAATTAATCACAAAAAAAAAAAAATCCAGCCCCAAAAATGGGGAAAACAGGAAAAAAAAATAAAGAGAAGGAAAACCCATTTTCTATCCATGGAAAACCCAAAACCTCCACTCCACCAAACTTCTCTGCAGCCATCAGGACCTCAAAATGGGAGAAGAAAAAGGGGAAACACCATTTTTTCTCCTTCAGGAAAAGAAAGGGATTTGGGGAGGGAGGGGTGGGACCTGGTTCTTGCCGGCGTGCTCCATGATTTTCTCGTAGACGATCTCGTTCATGATCTGGAAGCGTTTGATGGCTTTCTTCTCCGTGATCCCCACGTAGGTCTGCTCCAGAGGCACGGGCCGGAAGCTGGGAAGGGGAAAAAGATCCGTGGGAAAGGGGAATTCCTGGAGAAATCACCGTGAAAAAGTTATCTGTGGAAAAGGGAATTATTCCTGGAGAAACGGCCACAAAAAAAAATCCCTGGAAAAAGGAATTTTGTCCTGGTTTTTCCCAGTACCTGGGAAGCAGAACAAGCCCTTGGCTGGGTCCTCCCGTTTTTTTCCTCTTTCAGCTCCCATGGAAAACCCAAACCCAACTCAACCCCAGTCAGTGTTCAGGGTATGAAAAGATCTGGATGCAGACAAAAATTCCCTCATCCTAAAGGGGCAATTCCCAATTAATCAAGAGCTGGAAAAGAGGGAAAACTCATTTTTGATCCTCTCAGATTCCATGGAAAACCCGAACGGTTCGAACCCTTCCAACCCGAGATCCCAAAAAACGCTTTTAACGACCCCCGCAAAGATCCACAAATGTATGGGTAGATGGAAATCCAGCTGGGAAAAAGATGGAAATCCAGCTGGGAGAGATGGAAATCCAGCTGGAAAAGAGGGAAATCCAGCTGGAAAAGAGGGAAAAGGTGGAAATCCAGGTGGAAAAGAGGGAAATCCAGGTGGAAAAGAGGGAAATCCAGGTGGAAAAGAGGGAAATCCAGGTGGAAATCCAGGTGGAAAAGAGGGAAATCCAGGTGGGAGAGATGGAAATCCAGGTGGAAAAGGTGGAAATCCAGGTGGAAAAGAGGGAAATCCAGCTGGAAAAGAGGGAAATCCAGCTGGGAGAGATGGAAATCCAGCTGGAAAAGAGGGAAAAGGTGGAAATCCAGGTGGAAAAGAGGGAAATCCAGCTGGAAAAGAGGGAAAAGGTGGAAATCCAGCTGGAAAAGAGGGAAAATTCACCTTTTGCCCTCTCAGATTCCAAGGAAAACCCAAATCCTCCCAACCCAACCCGAGATCCCAAAAACGCTTTTAACGCCACCGCCAAAAAAAAAAATCAATAAATACAAAAAAAACCCCAACAAAGACGGAAATCCATCTGGGAATCCACCTGGAAAAGCTTCTCCCGCTCTTTCCCGGTACCTGTTGTCGAAGTAGAACAAGCCCTTGGCCGGGTCCACCCGCAGGAAGGTGGCCACGTCCTCGTAGTTGGGCAGGGTGGCGCTGAGCCCCACCAGCCGCACGTCCTCCTGCGTCATCTCGATGTTGCGGATGGCCCTGGCCACCAGCGACTCCAGCACGGGCCCGCGGTCGTCGTGGAGCAGGTGGATCTCATCCTGGGGAAAGGGGGAAGGTGCTGGAGTCATCCCTGATCCGGGTTTTGAGGGATCGGGGAGTGATGGGATCGCAAAGCTCAGCGGGTTCCACTGTGGGTGCTGAGCTTGGACGGGTGCAAGCTGAGCTTGGGCAGTTCCAGGGATCCCAGCTGCTCTGGGAATGCCATCCCAACCCCCAACCCACCCTCATTCCTTCCCAAAATCCCAGAGAGACACAGAATCCTGGAATGGTTTGGGTTGGGAGTGATTCCATGTTTAGATGGGATTTTGGGAACCCCCTGAGCTTCTCCACCCCAAAACCCAGATACACCTTGAGGAACCAACCCTGAGGTTCTCCAAAACCCATATCCACCTTGAGGAACGCCCTGAGGTTCTCCAAACCCCAGGTCTACCTTGAGGAACCCTGAGGTTCTCCAAACCCCGGGTCCACCTTGAAGAACCCTGAGGTTCTCCAAACCCCGGGTCCACCTTGAAGAACCCTGAGGTTCTCCAAACCCCATATCCACCTTGAGGAACCCTGAGGCTCCCCAAACCTCAGATCCACCTTGAGGAACCCCAAAGCTCCCCAAACCCCGGGTCCACCTTGAGGAACGCCCTGAGGTTCTCCAAACCCCGGGTCTACCTTGAGGAACCCTGAGGTTCTCCAAACCCTGGGTCCACCTTGAAGAACCCTGAGGTTCTCCAAACCCCATATCCACCTTGAGGAACGCCCTGAGGTTCTCCAAACCCCAGGTCCACCTTGAAGAACCCTGAGGTTCTCCAAACCCCGGGTCCACCTTGAGGAACCCTGAGGCTCCCCAAACCTCAGATCCACCTTGAGGAACCCCAAAGCTCCCCAAACCCCAGGTCCACCTTGACCCTGAGGTTCTCCAAACCCCAGGTCCACCTTGAGGAACGCCCTGAGGTTCTCCAAACCGCAGATCCACCTTGAGGAACCCTGAGGTTCTCCAAACCCCGGGTCCACCTTGAGGAACTCTGAGGCTCCCCAAACCTCAGATCCACCTTGAGGAACCCCAAGGCTCCCCAAACCCCAGGTCCACCTTGAGGAACGCCCATCCCTGTCCGTTCCAGGTGCTCACCAGGATGACCAGCCGCACCAGCTGGGTGTAGGTGCGCTCGCCGCCCTTGCGGGTGATGATGTCCCACTTCTCGGGCGTGCACACGATGATCTGCGTGGCGCTGATCTCCTCCTTGCACAGCTGGTGGTCCCCGGTCAGCTCGGCCACCGTGATCCCATAGGTGGCCAAACGCTGGGGAAAACCCACGGGGTGAGCGTGGAGAGACCTTCCCATGGAGGAATGACCCCAAAATCCCACCCCAACTTCTCCTGGTGCAGTTTGAGGGCGTTGCCTCTTGTCCTGGGGTTCCCTGGGATAAGATCCCAAATCCCACTGGATGTGTCCTCCTGTCAGGGAGCTGGGCAGAGCCCCCCATATCCCACTTTTCTCCAGGCTGAGCCCCTTTCCCAGATCTCAGGAATTCTCCAGAGCCTTCTCCTTGTTCTCCAGACCCTTCTCCACCTCCATTCCCAACCCCAACCCCTCCATGATCCCAAACCTCCCCTTAGATCCGATCCCACTCATCTCCAACCCCAAAACTCCCCTTGGATCCAATCCCACTCCATCCCAACCTCCCCTTGGATCCAATCCCAAACCTCCTTTCAGATCCGATCCCTCTCACCCCCAATCCCAAACCTCCCCCTGGATCTGACCTCAAACCTCCCCTGGATCTGACCCTGCTCATCCCCAACCTCCCTTTGGATCTGATCCCACTCATCCCAAACCTGCCATGGGGATCGACCCCGCTCATCCCCAAAGCTCCCTGGGATCTGACCCCAAAGCTCCCTGGGATCCGACCCCAGAGCTCCCTGGGATCCGACCCCAAAGCTCCCCTGGGATCCGACCCCAAAGCTCCCCTGGGATCCGACCCCAAAGCTCCCCTGGGATCCGACCCCAGAGCTCCCTGGGATCCGACCCCAGAGCTCCCTGGGATCCGACCCCAAAGCTCCCCTGGGATCCGACCCCAAAGCTCCCCTGGGATCCGACCCCAAAGCTCCCCTGGGATCCGACCCCAGAGCTCCCTGGGACCTGACTCCAAAGCTCCCTGGGATCTGACCCCAAAGCTGCCCCAGGACACCCCACCGTGCTCACCTTCCCGAAGCTGCCCACCATCTCCTGCACCAGGGACCTCATGGGCGCGATGTAGATGATCTTGAAGTCGTCCACGTTGATGGTGCCGTCCATGTTGATGTGCTTGCCGATCTCCCTCAGCATGCACATCAGCGCCACGTTGGTCTTCCCCGCGCCCTGCAACGGCCCCCGGAACGTTCCGGAACAGCCCGGGGAAAATGGGGCACCCAAAGCCCCCAGGCCAAAGCATCCGGCACCCTGGGTGGGCTCTGCACGGCCTGGGGTCTGCTGGGGATCCGTGGGGATGCAGAGATCCACCCACAGCCCTGGGGATCCACCAACAGCCCCTGGGGATCCATTGGGATGCAGAGATCCACCCACGGCCCCTGGGGATCCACCAACAGCCCCTGGGGATCCATTGGGATGCAGAGATCCACCCACAGCCCCTGGGGATCCACCAACAGCCCCTGGAGATCCACCCACAGCCCCCGGGGATCCATTGGGATGCAGGGATCCACCCATGGCCCCTGGAGATCCATTGGGATGCAGAGATCCACCCACATCCCCTGGAGATCCACCCACGGCCCCTGGAGATCCACCCATGGCCCCTGGAGATCCATTGGGATGCAGGGATCCACCCACATCCCCTGGAGATCCACCCACATCCCCTGGAGATCCACCCACGGCCCCTGGAGATCCACCCACGGCCCCTGGGGATCCACAGGGATGGATTTGACCAACCCAGGCCCCGTCCCCTGCACTATCAATGGGAACCAGGAAGGAATTGGGTGAAATAAGGTGTTTTAGGGTTCATTTCACTTCTCATCATCCTCCCCTGATTCTGTCAGCAATAAATTCACCTTTTACCTCTAAGCCCAGCCTGTTTTGTCCTCAGAGTGTTTTTTTCTGCCAGCAATAAATTCACTTTTTACATTCACTTTTTACCCCTAAGCCCAGCCTGTTTTGTCCTCAAAAGTGTTTTATTTTGTCAGCAATAAATTCATTTTTTACCCCTAAGCCCAGCCTGTTCTACGCTCTGAACGCTTTCTCCCAGTCCCTATCCCCACCCAGGAACTCTTCATTCATTTTTTCCCCTCTCCTCTGCCCAGCTGTGCCAGGGGAGGGGTTCTGTGAGTGCCAGGTCAGTGCCAAACCCCCCAAAGCACCCGAAATCCCGGGAATCTCACCGTGGGGGCACACAGCAGCAGGTTCTCATCCGACTCCAGCGCCGCCCGGAACAGTTTGCTCTGGATCCTGTTGAGGGTTTTGAACCCCTCAAACCCAGCCTGGGCGTATTTGGGCAGCTTCTCCACAGAAACCAATTGCTGGGAAGAGGGAAAAGGAGGGAAAGGATGGAATTCAGGCTCTGTTGGCACCTCACAGATGTCAGAGACCCTCTCCAGCTCTTTGGGAGCCCCTTTAGGCTCTGGAAAAGGGCTCGGACATCTCCTTGGAGCTTTCCCTTCTCCAACTGAAGATTTTTGGGAATATTTGGAGGTGAAACCCCAAACCCACCCAGCTCAGAGCTGCTGACACTTGGGATAATCATCACCAGGAACGAAACCCACCCATTTCCCCACCTTATTTTGGGAATAAAGGAGTCTGGAAAGAGCAGGATTTGGGCCGTGAGCACCTCTGACTCACAGAATGACCGGGTTGGAAGAGACCTCCAGAATCACCCAAGCTCCAACACCTCAAATAAACCTCTCCAGCTCTTTGGGAGCCCCTTTAGGCTCTGGAAAAGGGCTCTGAGATCTCCTTGGAGCTTTCCCTTCTCCAACTCGAGATTTTTGGGAATATTTGGAGGTGAAACCCCAAACCCACCCAGCTCAGAGCTGCTGACACTTGGGATAATGGTCACCAGGAACGAAACCAAACACATTTTCCCCCTTTATTTTGGGAATAAAGGGGTCTGGAAAGAGCAGGATTTGGGCCGTGAGCACCTCTGACTCACAGAATGACCGGGTTGGAAGAGACCTCCAGAATCACCCACGCTCCAACACCTTTGGGAGCCCCCCTGAGGCTCTGGAAAAGGACTCTGAGGTGTCATTTTTTGTTTTTTTGGGAACAAACCTCGTCGGCTCCGAAGGGTTTGGGTTGAGGGCGGGCACGTGAACCTCCTCGTAGCCCTTGCGCTGCCTCCGGAAGGATCCGTCCGGGAGCTGGCACCGCTTGTTGGCCATGAAGTGGACTGCCCTGGGCGAAGAACCAGATCCTCCAAATCCAGCACCTGCCTGGGAGCCAGCGCCTGGAAAAATGGGAAAAAATGGGGAAAAATAGGGGGGGAAAAATGGGGGGGAAAAATAGGGGGGGAAAAATAGGGGGGGAAAAATAGGGGGGGAAAAATAGGGGGAAAATGGGGGAAAAATGGGGGGAAAAATGGGGGGAAAATGGGGGGAAAATGGGGGGGAAAATGGGGGGGAAAATGGGGGGGAAAATGGGGGGAAGAACAGGGGAAAAAATGGGGAAAAAATGGGGAAAAAAAAGGGATAAAAAAAGGGATAAAAAAGGGATAAAAAGGGGATAAAAAAGGGGATAAAAAAGGGATAAAAAAGGGGATAAAAAAGGGGATAAAAAAGGGGATAAAAAAGGGATAAAAAAGGGGATAAAAAAGGGGATAAAAAAGGGGATAAAAAAGGGGATAAAAAGGGGATAAAAAAGGGGACTCGCTCCTCCTTGTGTTTGAAGGGAAAGCTGCTGATTCCAGGCCTTCCCTGTGGGGTCTTGGGGGAAAAGGTGTTTCAGAAAGGCTTTTTTGGTGTAGCAGGGGGTGCCCTGTGAGCAAAGCCAAGGATTTTACCTCTCCTCCCTGGTCCAGAATCCATGGACTCCAGGTCTGTGTCCATGCGGGACTGCCGCACGCGCTCCCGCCGGGAGCGTTCCTCCTGTGGGGAAAAATTGGGATTCAGCCTCAGGGAAGAGCCTCAGCCCCCTCCAAGGTGCTCCTGTTCCCTCAATTCATTTGGGAATACACCAGGAATAATAATTTTTGGCGGGAAAACTGAATTTCCCTCATGAACGTGGCTCCTACCAGGAGGGTTCCTCCTGTGGGGAAAAATCAGGATTGAGCCCCAGGGAGGAGGCTCAGCTCCCTCCAAGGTGCTCCTGTTCCCTCAGTTCATTTGGGAATACACCAGGAATAATCATTTTTGCGGGAAAACTGAATTTCCCCTCATGAATGTGGCTCCTGCCAGGAGGGTTCCTCCTGTGGGGAAAAATCAGGATTCAGCCCCAGGGAGGAGGCTCAGCTCCCTCCAAGGTGCTCCTGTTCCCTCAATTCATTTGGGAATACACCAGGAATGATCATTTTTGGCGGGAAAACTGAATTTCCCCTCATGAATGTGGCTCCTGCCAGGAGGGTTCCTCCTGTGGGGAAAAATCGGGATTCAGCCTCAGGGAAGAGCCTCAGCCCCCTCTAAAGTGCTCCTGTTCCCTCAATTCCTTTGGGAAAAGGCATCCATAAACCAGGAACAACCATTTTTTGGGGGAAAAATAAATTTCCCCTCATAAATGTGGCTCCTGCCAGGAGCGTTCTCCCTGTGGGGAAAAATCGGGACTGAACCCCAGGGAAGAGGCTCAGCCTCCTCCAAGGTGCTTCTGTGCCCTCAGTTCCTTTGGGAAAAGGTATCCAAACATCTGAAACAACCATTTTGGATCTTTTGTGGGATTTGGGGGGATTTCAGGGCGATTTGGGGCAGGGTTTGAAAGGAACTTGCCTGGGAAAGCAGAAGTGGCCACGGCAGCGTCACTTCCCACAGATTTTGGGGGGGATTCCAGCCCCCGTTTCCCACCCAAAGCCAGATCCCACAAATCCCCCAAAACCCCCCAGAGCTTCCTGACCCGGATCAGATCCTCTTTCTCCGTCTCGTGGAGCTGGTAGAGGAACTTGGAGAGCTCGGGTCGGCCTCCATCTTCCCCATGATCCGCTCCTTCTCCGCCTCGCTCTGCGCGCTGGCCAGCAAGGTGCAGTACAGGACTGGGGGGAAAAGGGGAAAAATCAGGGAAAAAACATGGAAAAATCCAGGGGAAAATCGTGGAAAAATCATGAGAAAATCCATGGGAAAATCCATGGGAAAATAATGGAAAAATCCATGGAAAAACAGACAGAAGGTGTCGATGTCCTGCAGGTGCAGGTCCTTCTTCTTGGAGCTCATCAGCTCCCCTGCTGCCACCAGCTGGGAAATCCAACAATTCCCATCATTCCTGGGGTTTGGGGGATGTTTAGGGACATGAAATCCAAAAATCCCACAAAAAAATCCCATAAGAATCCCATTATTCCCAGGGTATTGATTATCCCAAGGTGCAGGTCCTTCTCCTTGGAGCTCCTCAGCTCCCCTCTGCCACCAGCTGGGAAATCCCAACAATTCCCATCATTCCTGAGATTTGGGGAATGTTTAGGGACACAAAATCCAAAAAAATCCCCCCAAAAATCCCATTATTCCAGGGTTTTGATGTCCTGTGGGTGCAGGTAATTCCTCTTTTGAGTTCATCAGCTCCCCTGCTGTCACCAGCTGGGAAATCCCAACAATTCCCGTTACCCCTGGGATTTGGGGAACATTTAGGGACACGAAATGCCAAAAAAAAATCAGGGAAAAATCAAAACAGATCCCAGCCCGCCGGAATTCTGCTGGAAAAAGGGGAAAAGCCCTCACTCATCATCCGGTGCTGCCGCAGGACCTTGATGAAGTCGAAGGTGTTGAAGCCCAGCAGCAGCACCAGCTGGTTCTCGCACTCCCGGTCGTCGCTGGCGGTCTGGGAGAGAAAAACGTGGTATTTTCACACCCAGCAGAGCCAGAATTCCCTGTTTTCCGTGGGATGGAATCGAGGGGAGGTCGGGAAATGCGGGAAAGGAGTGGAAAACAATCCCGGAGCTTCGAAAACAAGCCCAAAAATTCCTGTTTTACCCCAAAAATGTGGGAATCTGGAGGGGAACACCCCATGGGAGGTGGCTCTGGAGGGAAAAACAATCCCAATTCCCATTTTTCCCTAAAAGTGTGGAAATCAGGAGGAGAACAGACACCATGGATGACAATTTCCCAGGAAGAACCACCACAAACCCCTCAGGAAATCTTTGGGGAATTCAGGGATCAAGACTGGGAGCAAACCCAACCCACCCCAAACCGGTACAGAACACAGGGAGTGAATTTTCAGCCAAATTCCCACTTTTTAGAGGGAGAATTCTCCCAGATCCCAAGGATCTGGAGGCCACAGACCTTGAGGATCTCCAGGACCTCGTCTGCCTTTTTTTGGGAGACGATGGCGTCGTCGTAGAAGCGGCTGAGCTGCCGCTGCAGCCAGAAGGCGTCGATGTCCCGCGGGTGCAGGTCCTTCTTCTTGGAACTCATCAGCTCCCCTGCTGCCACCAGCTGGAAAATCCCAACGATTCCCATCATTCCAGGGGTTTGGGGGATGTTTAGGGGCACGAAATCCCAAAAACTCCCAGAAAAACCCATAAGAATCCCATTATTCCCAGGGTTTCATTGTCCTGCAGGTGCAGGTTCTTCTCCTTGGAGCTCATCCCCCCGCTGCCACCAGCTGGGAAATCCCAACGATTCCCATCACTCTTGTGATTTAGGGAATATTTAGGGACATGAAATGCCAAAAAATCCCATAAAAATCCCATTATTTCCAAGGTTTTGATGTCCTGCAGGTGCAGGTTCTTCTCCTTGGAGCTCATCAGCTCCCCCACTGCCACCAGCTGGGAAACCCCAACAATTCGCAGCATTCCTGAGATTTGAGGAATGTTTAGGGACACAAAATGCAAAAAAATCCCAAAAAAACCCATTATTCCCAAGGTTTGGGGTGCTAGAGTCAAGGTTTTGGGTGGAACGGGAATGTTTAGGGACAAGAAATCAGAAAATTCCCATAAAAATCCCATTCTTTCCCTGGGTTTGGAGTGGAACAGGAGAGAGACGAGCTTGGAAAAATCCCAACAATTCCCATAAAAATCCCATTCTTTCCCTGGGTTTGGTGTTTGGAGCAGGGATTTGGGGTGGAACAGGAATATTTGGGGACAAACCCTTGAAAATCCCAATAATTTCCATAAAAATCCCATTTTTTCCCTGGGTTTGGAGCCGGGATTTGGGGCGGAACAGGAATATTTTGGGGACAAAACCTGCGAAAACCCGGAACAGGAATATTTTGGGGACAAAACCTGCGAAAACCCCCGAACTGCCACGATTTCCCCGTGTTTGCTGTGCCATGGGAAGATGCCCGGATTCCCAGCGTGCCTGCAGCCAGGCCCTGCCCAGAATTCCCGGAATTCCCTGGAACATCCCCGACTCACGTTGGCCGAGAGCGTGCAGCGAACCACGGCCTCGTCCCCCTCCAGGTCGTCGTCCGAGGCCTCGTCCCGAACCTCCCCGTAAATGTCCTCGTCCCCTTCCTGCAGGGACAGCCCCAAAAGGGCACATTGGGGGGGTTCCCCTCCAAAAATCCCATTTTTACCCCTTTTTCCCTCCCAAAATCCCTTTTGATCTTTCTTTTCCTTCCAAAAATCCCATTTTACCTCTTTTCCATCTGAAATCCTTTTTACCCTGTTTTTCCCCCGCCAAAATCCCTTTTTTCCATCCAAAATCCCCTTTTGATCTTTCTTTTCCTTCCAAAAATCCCATTTTTACCTTTTTTCATCCAAAAATCCCTTTTTACCCCGCTTTTCCCCCCTAAAACACCCTTTTTCCATCCAAAAATCCCCTTTTGATCTTTCTTTTCCTTCCAAAAATCCGTTTTTACCCCCTTTTTCCCCCCCCAAAATCCCCTTTTGATCTTTCTTTTTCTTCCAAAATCCCATTTTTACCTCTTTTCCATCCGAAAATCCTTTTTACCCTGCTTTTCCCCCCCTAAAATCCCCTTTTTTCCATCCAAAAATCCCTTCTGATCTTTCTTTTCCTTCCAAAAATTCCGTTTTTACCCCTCTTTACCCCCCAGCAAAATCCCTTTTTGTCCCTACAAAAATCCTGGTTTTACCCCTTTTCTGTCCAAAAATCCCGTTTTTAACCCCTTTTTCCCCCCCAAAATCCCCTTTTGATCTTTCTTTTCCTTCCAAAAATCCCATTTTTACCTCTTTTCCATCCGAAAATCCCTTTTTACCCCGCTTTCCCCCACTAAAATCCCCTTTTTTCCATCCAAGAATCCCTTCTGATCTTTCTTTTCCTTCCAAAAATTCTGTTTTTACCCTCTTTCCCCCCAGCAAAATCCCTTTTTGTCCCCTACAAAAATCCTGGTTTTACTCCTTTTCTGTCCAAAAATCCCATTTTTACCCTGCTAAAATGGGATAAATGGGGGGGTCCCCACACGGAAAATGGGACAGAGGAAAATGGGGTTAAGGAATGTGGGATAAATGGGGTCCAAGGAGGAAAATGGGATTGAGGAAAATGGGATAAAGGTGGTTCCACAGAAAAATGGGATAAAGAAAAATGGGATGAATGTGGTACCATGAGGAAAACGAGATAAAGGAAAATGAGATAAAGGAAAATGGATAATGGAAAAAGGGATAAATGGGGTCCCACACAGAAAATGGGACAAAGGAAAATGGGACTGAGGAATGTGGGATAAAGGAAAAATTGGATAAATGGGGTCCAAAGAGGAAATGGATTGAGGAAAATGAGATAAAGGTGGTTTCATAAGAAGAATGGGATAAAGCAAAATGAGATAAAGCAAAACAGGATAAAGAAAATGGGATGAATGTGGTACCAGGAGGAAAAGGGGATAAAGGAAAAGGGGATAAGGAAAAGGGGATAAAGGAAAAGGGGATAAATGGGGTCCAAGGAGGAAATGGGATTGAGGAAAATGGGATAAAGGTGGGTCCATAAGAAGAATGGGATAAGGAAAAGGGGATAAAGGAAAAGGGGATGAAGGAAAGGGGATGAAGGAAAAGGGGATGAGGAAAAGGGGATGAAGGAAAGGGATGAAGGAAAAGGGGATGAAGGAAAAGGGGATGAAGGAAAAGGGGATAAAGGAAAAGGGGATAAAGGAAAAGGGATGATAAGGAAAAGGGATAAAGGAAAAGGGGATAAGGAAAAGGGGATAAAGGAAAAGGGATAAATGGGGTCCCACACAGAAAATGGGACAAAAGAAAATGGGACTGAGGAATGTGGGATAAAGGAAAATGGGATAAATGGGGTCCAAAGAGGGAAAATGGGATGAGGAAAATGAGGTAAAAGTGGTTTCATAAGAAGAATGGGATAAAGCAAAATGAGATAAAGGAAAACAGGATAAAAGAAAATGGATGAATGTGGTACCAGGAGGAAAAGGGGATAAAGGAAAAGGGGATAAAGGAAAAGGGGATGAATGGGGTCCCACACAGAAATGGGACAGAGGAAAATGGGACTGAGGAATGTGGGATAAAGGAAAATGGATTGAGGAAAATGGGATTGAGGTGGTTCATAAGAAGAATGGGGATAAAGGAAAAGGGGATAAAGGAAAAGGGATAAATGGGGTACCATGAGAAAATGGGATAAAGGAAAATGGGATAAAGGAAAGGGGATAAAGGAAAAGGGGATAAATGGGGTCCAAGGAGGAAAATGGATTGAGGAAAGTGAGATAAAGGTGGTTCTGTAAGAAGAATGGGATAAAGGAAAAGGGTGATAAAGGAAAAGGGGATAAATGGGGTCCAAGGAGGAAAATGGGATCGAGGAAAATGAGATAAGGTGGTCCCAAAGAAGAATGGGATAAAGGAAAAGGGGATAAAGGAAAAAGGGATGAGGAAAAGGGGATGAAGGAAAATGGGATGAAGGAAAATGGGATGAAGAAAAGGGGACAAAATGGGGTCCCACAGGGAAACTGCTCCCCAGCAGAAGGGGATCCCGGGGCAGATCCGTCCCCACCTCCTCGTCGGACTCGAACTGCACGTTCACGCCGTAGGTCTCATCAATGTTGTCATCTGCAGGGAACAGGGCAGGAATTCACTGGGAATCACCAGAATTCTCTGGAATTCCCAGAGCCACAGCCCCAAAACACCAACCCAGCCTCTCCTGGGGGCTGGAAAGCATTCCCAGGAGGATTCTCCAGTGCCAAGGGGTGTCAGAGAGAAGAATGGGGTCTAGGGTTCCCCAAATGGGGTCCCAGGAGGAAAATAGGGGAGAGGAAAATGGGAATGCTCAAAAAAACCAAAATAACGCCACAAAAACCCTGAAGAGATCAAAAATATCTCCCAAAAATCCACCCCCCAAATGCACAAATAAGCTGGAAAAATCGCCAAAAAAATCTCCCAAAATTGCAAAAATGTCTGAAAAGAATCCGAAAAAATAATGAAAAGATCATGAAATATCCAAAAAAAAAATCTCCAAAAAAATAAAAAAAAAACCAACCTGAAAAACCCTGAAAAAACCTCAAAAAATTATGGAAAAAAAATCCCAAAAATATCCCCCCAAAATAAAAAACAAAATAAAAAGTAAAAAAACAAAAAAAATTCAAAATAAAAAATCATGAAAAAAATCCTCCCCCTAAAAAAAAATTGGAAAAAATCCCTTAAAAATCACATAAAAAAAAAAAACACAAAAAAGGCCCCAAAATTCCAAAAATCTCCTGAAAAAAAATAATCCTGAAAAAATCCTGAAATATCCCCAAAAAATCTCCAAAAAATAAATAAATAAATCCCCCAAAAATCCCAAAAAATCATGAAAAAATCCCTTAAAGATCTAAAAAAAAAAATCCAAAAAAAAATGAAAAAATCCCTTAAAAATCTAAAAAAAAATCCAAAAAAATCCCTAAAAATTCCCCCAATCCCCCCAATGCCCTACCCATGTTCTGGATGTCCTTGTCCCCGCCGTAGTCGGTGATTTTCTTGCCCAGGTTGACCAGCACGTGGTAGCGCGTGTCGTCCGTGGGGCCCAGCAGCAGCTCCACCTCCTTGCGCCGCTCCTTGTCCCGCAGCTTCTCGTTCTTCAGCACGGCCAGCACCTCGTCCGCTGCTCCACACAGGATGTCCCGGGGCTGGGAATGGGGAGCGGGCACTGGGAATGCCAGCCAGGGCAGGGAATTGCCAGCCCAGATAAGGAATTCCCAGCCAGGACAAGGGAATTCCCAGCCAGGACAAGGGAATTCCCAGCCAGGACAAGGGAATTGCCATCCCAGATAGGGAATTCCCAGCCAGGACAAGGGAATTGTCATCCCAGATAACGGATTCCCAGCCAGGACAAGGGGATTGTCAGTCAGGACAAGGGGATTCCCACCCCCACACCATCCCAGATAAGGAATTCCCAGCCAGGATCTAGGACGGGGAATTCCCTGTCCAGGACAAGGAATTGCCACCCAGGACAGGAATTGCCATCCCAGACAGGGAACTGCCATCCCAGATAAGGAATTCCCAGACAGGACAAGGAATTCTGAGCCAGGACAAGGGAATTGCCATCCCAGACAGGGAATTGCCAGCCAGGACAAGGGAATTGCCAGCCCAGACAGGGAATTGCCAGCCCAGACAGGGAGTTGCCAGCCAGGACAAGGGAATTCCCAGCCAGGACAAGGGAATTCCCAGCCCAGACAGGGAATTGCCAGCCCAGACAGGGAATTGCCAGCCCAGACAGGGAATTGCCAGCCCAGACAGGGAATTGCCAGCCAGGATGGGGAATTGCCAGCCCAGATAAGGAATTCCCAGCCCAGATAAGGAATTCCCAGCCCAGATAAGGAATTGCCAGCCAGGACAGGGAATTGCCAGCCAGGACAGGGAATTGCCAGCCAGGACAAGGGAGTTCCCAGTCAGGATAAGGGAAGTGCCATCCCAGACAGGGAGTTGCCATCCCAGATAAGGAATTCCCAGCCAGAACAAGAGATTCCCAGTCGGGACAAGGGAATTCCCAGTCGGGACAAGGGAATTCCCAGTCGGGACAAGGGAATTGCCATCCCAGATAGGGAATTGCCAGCCAGGACAAGGGAATTGCCATCCCAGATAAGGAATTCCCAGTCAGGACAAGGGAATTGTCATCCCAGATAAGGAATTCCCAGCCAGGACAAGGGAATTGCCATCCCAGATAAGGAATTCCCAGCCAGGACAAGAGATTCCCAGCCAGGACAGGGAATTGCCATCCCGAGGTTTTGTGGGGTTTGTGAGAATCCAAAGGTGGCTCTGAGTGGGAACGGCACCGAAGGAAGGGAAATGTGTCCATGAGGGAAATGGGACATTCCTGGACGCCTGGAATCCAGCACCCTGGGACAGCAGAAAGCGTGGGAGCCATGGTGGCACTGGATGAGCTTTGAGGTGCCTCCAACCCAAACCCATCCAGGATTCCATGTGCTGCCTCTGATGGGAGATTGGGAAGGAATTCCTCCCTGTGTGGGGCTGGAATTCCCAGAGAAGCTGTGGCTCCTCCTGGATCCCTGGAAGTGCCCTAGGCCGGGCTGGAGCCACCCTGATCCAGCTGAAAACATCCCTGTCCATGGTGGCACCAGATGAGCTTTAAGGTCCCTTCCAACCCAAACCATTCCATGGTTCCACGAGTAGGTTTAGATGGGAGTTTGGGAAGGAATTCCTGGCTGGGATGGAATTCCCAGAGCAGCTGTAGCTCCTCCTGGATCCCTGGAAGTGCCCAAGGCCAGGCTGGAGCCACCTTGATCCAGTGGAAAACGTCCCTGTCCATGGTGGCACTGGATGAGCTTTAAGGTCCCTTCCAACCCAAACCATTCCATGGTTCCATGAGCAGGTTTAGATGGGATTTTGGGAAGGAATTCCTGGCTGGGATGGAATTCCCAAAGAAGCTGTGGCTCCCCCTGATCCCTGAAAGTGCCCAAGGCCAGGCTGGAGCCACCCTGATCCAGTGGAAAATGTCCCTGTCCATGGTGGCATGGTCCCTTCCAACCCAAACCATTCCATGGTTCCACGAGTAGGTCTAGATGGGATTTTGGGAAGGAATTCCTGGCTGGGCTGGAATTCCCAGAGCAGCTGTGGCTCCCCCTGGATCCCTGGCAGTGCCCAAGGCCAGGCTGGAGCCACCCTGATCCAGTGGAAAACATCCCTGTCCATGGTGGCACCAGATGAGCTTTAAGGTCCCTTCCAACCCACACCTCCCAAACCCATCCCGTGGGGTAACAGGGCTGGGCTCCCCCATCCCAGAGGCAAATTCCCCAAATCCCAGAGGGAATCCCAGCCTCACCTGGTCCCCCAGGGCTGCCTGGATGAAGCTGAGCAGGACCTCGTAGGTCTCGCGGGTCTCCTTGGTCTTGGGCTTGTAGATGATGCCGACCATCTCGTCGATGCCCTCGGAGAGCAGCGTGTAGCCCTTCATCTTGTTGATGTCGTGCCTGTCCTCGTCCCGCTTCCTCCTCCTGGAAAAGAGGGAATTGGGAAGGGTGAGGCCAGCAGGAGCAGGGAGGTCATCCTGGCCCCTGGGGTTGTCCAAGGAAAGGAACTGGGAAAAGGGAATTGGGCAAGTTTTCTGAGAAATTGGGTACCAGGAAAAGCAGCTTTGCTGGGATATCTGGCACCAGGAAAAGCAGATTTTCTGGGATATCTGGCACCAGGAAAAACAGATTTTCTGGGATATCTGGCACCAGGAAAAGCAGAATTTCTGGGATATGAGGAGCCGAGAAAGGCAGCTTTCCTGGCATATCTGGCACCAGGAAAAGCAGCTTTGCTGGGATATCTGGCACCAGGAAAAACAGATTTTCTGGGACATCTGGCACCAGGAAAAGCAGATTTGCTGGGATATGAGGAGCCAAGAAAGGCAGCTTTCCTGAGAAATTGGGCACCAGAGCCCACATCCTTTTTGGAAAACCAGGCAGAAGCAGAAGCAGCTTTCCCAGGACCCGGGATCCAAACCCAGGCTGGAACCCCCCCAACCCCTCCCAGCCCCGTCACCATCCCCAGCTCCCCACTCACTTGGCCCTTCTCTCCTCCTGCATCTGGGGTTTGGTCCTCTGGGCCTTGTCCCCCATGCGTGTCCCCTCCAGCTTCCCCACCAGGGACAGCACCTCCCCCGTGGGCTCATCCCGGCGCGTGCGGTCGATCAGCGAGCGGTCGGCTTGGAGCACGAGGTTGGAGTTCTGGGGGGGGGAAAAGGGATGGGAGGTGAGGGGGAGGGAGATGGGAATGGGGCTGGGGGGGGCTGAATGGGGGTGGGAGAATCGCAGGGGGCTCAAAGTGGGGCTGGGGGGGCTCAAAATGGGACTGAGGGGTCTCAAAATGGGGCTGGGACAAGTCCAAGGGGTCCCCAGATGGGACCGGGGGTCTCAAAACGGGACTGGGGGGTCTCAAAATGGGGCTGAAGTATCCAGAAATGGGCCTGGGGGTCTCAAAATGGGACTGGGGGGTCTCAAAATGGGACTGGGGAATCCCAAAAAGGGGCTGAGGTGCCCAGAAATGGGCCTGGGGGTCTCAAAATGGGACTGGGACAATTCCAAGGGGTCTCAAAGTGGGACTGGGGGTCTCAAAACGGGACTGGGGAATCCCAAAATGGGGCTGGGGTGATCAGAAATGAGCCTGGGGGGTCTCAAAACGGGACTGGGACAAGTCCAAGGGGTCCCAAATGGGACTGGGGGGTCTCAAAATCGGACTGGAGAATCCCAAGAAGAGGCTGAGGTGTCCAGAAATGGGCTTGAGGGGTCTCAAAGTGGGCCTGGGGGTCTCAAAATGGGACTGGACAGTCCAAGGGGTCCCCAAATGGGACTGGGGGTCTCAAAATGGGACTGGGGAATCCCAAAATGGGACTGAAGTAACCAGAAATGGGCCTGGGGGATCTCAAAATGGGACTGGGAGAAGTCCAAGGGGTCTCAAAGTGGGACTGGGGGTCTCCAAATGGGACTGGGGAATCCCAAAAAGGGGCTGAGGTGTCCAGAAATGAGCCTGGGGGTCACAAAACGGGACTGGGACAAGTCCAAGGGGTCTCCAAATGGGACTGGGGAATCTCAAAAAGGGGCTGAGGTGTCCAGAAATGGGCCTGGGGGTCCCCAAATGGGACTGGGGAATCCCAAAATGAGGTTGGAAGGGGTCTGGGAATCCCAAAGCTGGGCTGGGGGAGGTCTGGGGGTCCCAAATTGGGGCTGAGGGGCCCCGAGGTGTCCAAATGGGACTGGGGCGGGTCAGTGGGGTCCCAAAATGGAGCTGAGAGGGCTCCGAGGGTCCCAGTACAAGGGTGAGGATCGCGAAAGGGGTCGCAAAATTGGAGTGGCGAGAGCTCACGGTACCGGGGTGGGCTCACGGTAATGGAGGGGGGTTCAGGGCACTGGGCCCGCACTCACCGCCTTGTACTCGTACTGCAAGCTACGGGCGGTCACGTCCGCCATGGCTGCACCGGGAGCGGGGCCAAGAACGGGAGCGGGGCCGGGAACGGGAGCGGGGCCGGGAACGGGAGCGGGGCCAGACGAGGCCGCGCCGCGGCCGCACCGGAAGCTCCCACAGCAGAACTTCTGGGTCAGGCGGAAACAGCGGCGCGACCCGGAACTGCGCCTGAGACTGAGCGAGCGATGCTCCGCCCAACTCGCGTACTGATTGGTTGATACCGGCTATATCCCGCCTCCCAGGGTGAGAGCTGGCTATGATTGGTCGGGCTGCCAGCCCGCCGCGCTTTGATTGACATTTGAGCGCCTGAGGGTTCGAACGCGGCGAGGCGGGGCAGGGGGCGGTGCCAGCGCGAAGTCCGCCGCTTCCTATTGGTTGTTTTCTGCGAAAGCCACGCCCTCGCCTCAGACCACGCCCCTTTCCGTTGAGGCCACGCGTGGTGCTCAAAGGGGGGCTCTGGTCACCCCCAAATTGTCCCCAAGGACCTCCCTGTGCCCCGGGGGGGCTCCAGACACCCCCACATTGTCCCCACTGGGCATTGGGGGTCCCTGGGCATCGAGGGGTCCCTGGGCATTTGGGGGTCTCTGGGCATTGATGGGTACCTGGGCATTGACGGGTACCTGAGTATTTTGGGGTCCCTGGGCACTGTGGGGTCCCTGGGAATTGGGGGATCCCTGGGCATCGAGGGGTCCCTGGGCATTTGGGGGTCTATGGGCGTTGACAGGTCCCTGGGCATTGGAGGGTTCCTGAGTATTTTGGGGGTCCCTGGGCACTGTGGGGTCCCTGGGAATTGGGGGGGTCCATGAGCATTGAAGGGTCCTTGAGCATCGGGGAGTCCCTGGACATCGAGGGGTACGTGGGCATGGAGGGTCTCTGGGCATTGGGGAGTGGTCCCTGAGCATTTCAGGGGGTCCCCAGGCACTGTGGGGTTCCTGGGCCTCGGGGGGTCCCAGAGTGCCCACCCAGGGTGGTGTCCCCGGGTGTTTCAGGGTGACAGAGGTGACGGGCAGAGCCTCCCTGTCCCCACTGCCACCCCCGCGCTGGCTTTGGGGCCGCAGCTCGGTGCCATCTGCCGGGTGCGGTGCCCGCTGCGCGTGTCCTCGTTATCTCTGCCCCGTTAATTAGTAGAGCGTGGCACCAACGCCTGGAGAGGTGCCCGCCGGCCCTGCCAGCTCGGCTGTGCCCCAGCAGGGATGTCACCACGTGTCACTTGTCCTGTCCCTGGAGGTGACCCGGCTGTGCTGGGCACCGATGGTGCCCACCTGGTGAGGTTTGTCCTCGTCCTCTTTCTTCATTCTTTCTCATCGTCCTTCTTTATCCTCTCCAGGACAGGGATCCTGGGCAGGGATCCTGGGAAAGGGGTCCTGGGGAAGGGGTCCTGGGCAGGGATCCTGGGCAGGATTCCCAGTCAAATCCCCTGGTCAGGTGTTCCAGGCAGGGACCTCAGACAGGATTCCTGGTCAGGTACCTCAGGAAGGATTCCTTGGATCCCGGGCAGGTATCTCAGGAAGGATTCCTGAATATGTATCCCAGGAAAGTGTCCTGGGCTGCAACCCCAGTGAAATCCAGTGCTCAGGATTCCCGGGAATGGATCTCAGACAGGGATCCCAGGCAGGATTCCTGCTCAGGTATCCCAGGAATGGATCCCGGGCAGGATTCCTGGGAACAGATCCCAGAAATGGCACCGGGGATGGCGCTGGGGACCGGAAAAGAAAAGAACTGAACTGGGACTGGTCAAACTGAGCTCAACCGGGTTGAGCTGAGCTGAACTGGGATGGGCCGAGCCTGGTTAAGCTGGGCTGAACTGAGCCTAACTGGGGTGGGCAAAACCAGGCTGATGAAGCCAGGCTGGGCTGAGCTGGGTTAAACCAAGCTGGGCCAAGCCAAACCAGGTTAAGGTGGCCTGAACTGGGCTGAGCCCAACCACTCCAAACTGGGCTGAGCCTGGTTGAGCCGAGCCAGGCCAGTGGGGCTGAGCCCAACCGAGACACCCTGAACTGGGCTGAGCCAAGAACTGGGGAAAGCTGGTCTGAGCTGAGCCTGCTTGGGCCGAGCCAGGCCAGTGGGGCTGAACTGGGTTGATTGGTTCTGGATCCGACCCAAACAGAGCCGAGCTGGGCTGGGCTAAGCCTGGTTGAGGCGACTGGTTCCGAGCCGATCTGAGCCGAGCAGTTCCGAGCGGACGCGGTTCCGACTGGACCGGGGTCCGACTAGACCCGAGCGGTTCCGATCTGACCCGAGCGGTTCCGATCCGCTCAGACCCGCCCCGAGGGGTCCGGAATATTTCCGATCCTACGCGGGCGGTTCCGAGTTGACCCGACCCGACCCGAGCGGTTCCGATCTGACCCGACCCGACCCGCGCCCCGCTCCCCTAAGGGGGGCCCGTGACGTCACGGGCGGGGCGGGGCCGCGCGGAGCCGCGCGGCGCGCTCCCGCCGCCGCCCCTCACGGCCGCTCCCGCCTCCCGCGCCCCGGCCGGGCCCCCCCGCGCCCCCCGCCCCGCTCCGCCGCCTCCCTCCGCCGCCCCGCCCGGGCCCCGCCGGGCCCCCGCCTCCCGCCGCCGCCTCCCACCGCCCGCCGCCCCGGTTGGGCCCCCCCCCCGAGCCCCCCCCGAGCTCCCCCGCCCCTCACGGCCGCCTCCCGCCCCGCCGCCGCCGCCGCCGCGCCCTGAGGTGAGTGCGGGCTCCCCCCCCGCCCCGCCCCGGTATTGTTGTGGCGGAGCCGCGGGGGCGGGAGGAGGAGGGGGGAGGAGGCGCTTTGTTCCTCCCGGTACCGGGGATCGCCGCCGGCTCCCCCCCGCCCGTTGATGGGGGGGGCCGGAACCCCCGCCCCCGCCGCTCGGATCCGTCGGTGCACCGGGAACCCCCCCTCACCGTACGGGGAACGGGGGGGGCGCGTGGCCGTGGGGACCCCGGGGTGGGCGGGCAGCGTCCTGGGGACCATGGGGTGGCATCGTCGTGGGGATCCCGGGGGTGGCACCGTCGTGGGGACCCCGGGGTGGCACCGTCGTGGGGACCCCCCCTGCCCGGGCCCGCGGCCCCTCAGGCCCCTCAGGGCACTCCCGAGTGTCCAGCGCCACACTCGGGGACCGCGGGGACACCGGCCTGCCTGTTGTACCCTGAGGGTGCCTGTCCCCGCTTTGGGGACCCTGGCCGTGCCCAGGGCACCCCGGCCGTGCCCAGGGCACCCCAGCTTTGCCCGTGGCACCCCGATGGTGCCCAGGACGCCGCGGCCACGGCCGTGGCCTGTGGCACCCTCGCTGTGCTTTTGTCCCTGTCCCCGTGCCTGTTGCACCCCGGCTGTGCCTGTTGCACCCCGGCCGTGCCCACGGCAGCTTGGCCATTCCTGTGGCACCCCAGCTGTGGCCAGGGCACCCCGGATCGGCCTGTGGCACCCCAGATTTACCTGTTGTGCCCTGGCTGTGCCCGTGGCACCCCGATTTTGCCCGTGGCACCCCGATTTTGCTCGTGGTATCTTGGCCATGCCCGTGACACCCCATCTTTGCCTGTGGGACCCCGACTCTCCCTGTGGCACCTCAGCTGTGTGTCCCTGGCGCCCCAGATGTTCCTGTGCCACCCAGCTGTGCCCGTGGCACCCCAGATTGACCTGTTGCGTCCTGACTGTGCCCGTGGCACCCCGTTATTGCCTGTGACACCCCAGCTGTGCCCGTGGCACCCCAGCTGTGCCTGTGGCACCCCGTTATTGCCTGTGACACCCAGCTGTGCTCCTGACACCCCAGCTGTGCCTGTGACACCCCAGCTGTGCCTGCGGCACCCCAGATGTGCCCATGACACCCCAGCTGTGTCTGTCATACCCCAGCTGTGCCTGTGACACCCCAGCTGTGTCCCTGACACCCCAGCTGTGCCCGTGACACCCCAGCTGTGCCCCTGACACCCCAGCTGTGCCTGTGGCACCCCAGATGTGCCCATGGCACCCCAGCTGTGCCCGTGGCACCCCAGCTGTGCCCATGGCACCCCAGCTGTGCCCGTGGCACCCCAACTGGGCCTTTGCACCTCAGCTGTGCCCGCCACAGCCCAGCTGTGCCCATGACACCCCAGCTGTGCCTGTGGCACCCCAGCTGTGCCCATGACACCCCAGCTGTGCCCGTGGCACCCCAACTGGGCCTTTGCACCTCAGCTGTGCCCGCCACAGCCCAGCTGTGCCCATGACACCCCAGCTGTGCCTGTGGCACCCCAGCTGTGCCCATGACACCCCAGCTGTGCCCGTGGCACCCCAGCTGTGCCCGCCACAGCCCAGCTGTGCCCGTGCCACCCTCAGCCCCCGCCCCAGGAAGCCCGGCCGGGGTGTCCCCCATTCCCACAGCCGTTCCCGGCCCCCCACCCTCCCGGAAATCCTTCCTGAGCCGTCACTTGGGGGCCCCCCCGAGCCCCCCCAACTTCCTGCTTCCCGCCGGGCAGGGCAGAACAATTCCCGGCCGCATCCTGCCCGGCCCGGGGCACCGGGGGAGGGGAACACGGCGAGGGCACCCCCGAGGCACCGTGGGGGGGGGTCCCGGGCAGGACGTGGGGGGTGTGGGAAGCGGCCGGGCTCCGTTTCCTGCTCCGTGGGCTCCCCCCGAGGAGGAGGGGCTGGGGCAGGGTCGGGGTGTCCCCCGGGGCGTGGGGTGCCCCCGGCCTCGTGACACCGCTGCCTCAATGCCGCCTTGTCCCCGCGCCGCCCGCGTGACGCCGCCGCTGCCCCGTGGCGCTGACGGGGCCCCGGCGTGGCCGTGTCCCCCCCCAGGGACCCCGCGGTGTGCCCCCCACCCCGGCGCCATGGCCCCCGGCCGGCCGCTGGCCCTCGCCGCGCTGCTGGCCCTTGTCGCCGCTGCCACCACCGCTGCTGCCACCGCGGGGGCATCGTGGAGTGCTGTGCCCAGGAGGACTGTCCCCTACGCGGGTGAGTGCCGGGGGGGCTCGGGGACGGAGGGGGGCGCGTTGGTTGCGTCCCTTGTCACGGTGGGGTGACGTGGTGGTGGCTGTCGTTCCCCCCCTGAGTTTGTCAGCGCTGTGGGGTAGGCGGGTGTCCCCAAAACTGGGGTCTGTGGGGGACAGGGGGGACATGCAGGGGCGCTGCTTTGTGTCCCCAGTCCTGGGCCAGTGCCTGGGGGCCCTGCCCTGTGCTGTGTCCCTTGTGCCATGCCCCTGTCCTCGTTCCTGTGTCCCCTGTCCCCATCTCTCTGCCCTGTCCCCTGTCCCATCCCTGTCCCCTGTGTCATGTCCCCTCTCCCGTTCCGTGTCATGTCCCCTCTCCCTTTCCATGCCCTGTCCCCTGTCCCCATCCCTCTACCAGGTCCTTTGTCCTATCTCCCCTCCAGGTCCCCTGTGCCCACACCCTGCCACCACCCTGTCCCATCCGTCTGCATGTCCCTGTCCCATCCCTCTGCCGTTTCCTGTCCCCACACCCTGCCATCATCCTGTCCCGTCCCTTGGCCATGTCCCATGTCCCATCCCTTTGTTATGTCCCCTGTCCCCATCCCTATGCCATGTCCCCGTGCCCTGCCAGCACCCCGAGAGTCTGTCCTTGTCCCGTGCCAGCAGCCTGTGTCCCTGCCCTGTGCTGTCACCCTGTGTCCCTGTGCCGTGCCAGCTCCAGTGTCCCTGTCCCTGTGCCATGCCCTGTGTCCTCATGCTGTGCCACATTCCCCTGACCCCGTGTGGTGGCAGTGCCCCTGTCCTCTATCCCTGTCGCGTGCCAGTGTCCCCATGCTGTGTCCCCTGTCCCCTTGCCACACCCCAGCCCTCTGCTATGCCACAGTCCCATGCCTGAGACTTTGGTCCCTTTGCTGTGCCACTGTCCCCCTGCTGTCCTCATGCCATGTCCCCTGTCCCCACACCTGGAACCATCATCCCCATGCCTGTGCCATGACCCATGTCCTGGCATGCAGGACCCCCACCCTCAGCCATGTCACTGTCCCTGTGCAGTGTCCCTTGTCCCCACGCACAGGACCCCCACCCTCAGCCGTGCCACTGTCCCTGTGCAGTGTCCCTTGTCCCCACACACAGGACCCCCACCCTCAGCCATGTCACTGTCCCTGTGCAGTGTCCCTTGTCCCCATGCACAGGACCCCCACTCTCAGCCGTGCCACTGTCCCTGTGCAGTGTCCCTTGTCCCCACGCACAGGACCCCCACTCTCAGCCGTGCCACTGTCCCTGTGCAGTGTCCCTTGTCCCCATGTGCAGGACCCCCACCCTCAGCCATGCCACTGTCCCTGTGCAGTGTCCCTTGTCCCCACACACAGGACCCCCACCCTCAGCCATGTCACTGTCCCTGTGCAGTGTCCCTTGTCCCCACACACAGGACCCCCACCCTCAGCCATGTCACTGTCCCTGTGCAGTGTCCCTTGTCCCCACGCACAGGACCCCCACCCTCAGCCGTGCCACTGTCCCTGTGCAGTGTCCCTTGTCCCCACGCACAGGACCCCCACCCTCAGCCATGTCACTGTCCCCGTGCCGCCCCCGTGCCGTGCCAGCCCCGTGTCCCTGTCCCCGCCCGGGGCCCCGGCGCTGTCCCGTCAATGGTTCCTTTCTGCAGGGCCCGGGGGTGGCCGGGGGGCGCGGGGGGGGCGCGGGGTCCCTGCAAAGGCCGCTGTGTTCGGCCGGGCTGCCGGTGACAAAGGGACCTTTGTGTGCCACCGGCCCGGGGGGCTCTGGGTGGGTCCGGCAGGGGCGGGGGTGTGCGGGGGTCCCTGCCCTGGGTCCCCGTGTCCCTGCAGAGCTGCATCTGGGGCTCCCAGCTCGGTGTCCCCACAGAGCTGCATGGTGGGGTCCCCAAGTTCCCGCAGAGCTGCAGGGGGTGTCCCAGCGTGGTGTCCTCATGTCCCCACAGAGCTGCGGGATGGGGTCTGGCAGGGGCAGGGGTTGCTGCAGGGTCCCAATGTGGTGTCCCCCCTGTCCCCACAGAGCTGCAGGGGGGTCCCAGCTGGGTGTCCCCACAGAGCTGTGGGGTCCCAGCAGTGTCCCCTGTCCCCACAGAGCTGTGGGGGTGTCTCAGCTGAGTGTCCCCACAGAGCTGTGGGGTCCCAGCCCATTGTCCCCCTGTCCCCACAGAGCTGTGGGGGTGTCTCAGCTGGGTGTCCCCACAGAGCTGTGGGGTCCCAGCAGTGTCCCTTGTCCCCACAGAGCTGTGGGGGTGTCTCAGCCGGGTGTCCCCACAGAGCTGTGGGGTCCCAGCAGTGTCCCCTGTCCCCACAGAGCTGCGGGACACGGCCAAGCGCTTCTCTCAGGGCGGGGTCTCGCACTACCTGACGCTGACGCTGGACGAGGCCGAGGGGCTGCTCTACGTGGGTGCCCGTGAGGCCGTGTTCGCCCTGGCCACCGGCACCGTGGAGCTCAAGGCGGCGGTGAGGCCCCGGGGCACCCCAAAACTGGGCGGGGATTTGGGGTGGGGGGTGACATCGCAGCCCCTGACCCCTCTGCCACCCCCAGATCTCCTGGGAGGCGCCCGTGGAGAAGAAAGCGGAGTGCGTGCAGAAGGGCAAGAACAACCAGGTGGGCACAGGGGTGCTGGGGGGGTTTGGGGCACCGTGCCAGCTCCAGTGTCCCTGTCCCATGTCCTGTGTCCCTGTGCCATGCCAGCTCCAGCATCCCTGTCCCTGTGTCCCTGTGTCCCTGTGTCCCTGTGTCCCTGTGTCCCTGTGCCATGCCATCTTCAGCATCCCTGTTCCCATGTCATGCCTTGTGTCCCCATTCCCCTGTCCCCATGTGGTGGCAGTGCCCTCTGTCCCCTATCCCTGTTCTGTGCTGGTGTCCCCATGCCATGTCCCCTGTTCCCGTGCCCTCTGCCACGCCACTGTCTCGTGCCTGAGACTTTGGTCCCTTCTCTGTGCTACTGTCCCCATGGTCCTCACGCTTGGGACCATTGTCTCTGTTCCTGTGCTGTGTCCCTTGTCCCTTCCCACTCAGTGCCCCCACCCCTTTGCCACTGTCCCCATGCTGTCCCCGTGCTGCGTCCCTTGTCCTCACACCCAGGCCCCCCCTGGCTGTGTTGTCACCCCATTAATGTCCCCTGTGTCCCCTCCCAGACCGACTGCTTCAACTACGTGCGCTTCCTGCAGAGCTACAACAGCTCCCACCTCTACGCCTGCGGCACCTACGCCTTCCAGCCCAAGTGCACCTACATCGTGAGTGGGGGCCCCAAAACCCGGGGGTCCCCAATTCCCCTGCCCTCCCCAGGTGGCCCTGTCCCCAGGGGTGGCATTTAGGGTGGTTTTGTGTCTGTGAGGGCAGGTTGGGGGTGTTTCCTGTGCACTTAAGGTGTTCCAGATGGGTCATCTTGGAGGGGTCCTTGTCCCCAGGATGGTCCAGGGATGTCCCTGTCCCCAGAATGGATCATCCAGGGGTGTCCCTGTCCCCAGAATTGATCATTCAGGGGTGTCCCTGTCCCCAGGAGCATCACCAAAGGTTGTTGTTGTCCCTGGGAGCATCATCCACTGGTGTCCCTGTCCCCAGAAGCCTCATCCACAGCTGTCCCTGTCCTCAGGAGGATCATTTAGTGGTGTCCCTGTCTCCTTAATGGCTCATCCAGGAGTGTCCCTGTCCCAGGAGGGTCACCTGGAGGGGTGTCCATGCTCCTGGGGCCTCTCTGGGTGGGAGGGACATTACTTAGGGCCCCCCACCCACCCACCCCTGTGCCCCCCAGGAGCTGTCTGGCTTCACCCTGGACCCGGTGGCATTCGAGGACGGCAAGGGGAAATGTCCCTACGACCCCACCAAGGGCCACACCGGCCTCATCGTGGGTAGGTGACACCTCTGGGGTCTGGGGGAGGTGCCCCCCGTGCCTGCCACCCTCCTTAAATCCCTCCCTCACAGACGGGGAGCTCTACTCTGCCACCTTCAACAACTTCCTGGGCACGGAGCCCGTCATCCTGCGCAACCTGGGCCCGCACTACTCCATGAAGACGGAGTACCTCACCTCCTGGCTCAACGGTGGGGACAGCAGCAGGGGACAGGGGGCACGGGGAGGGGACAGGGGGTGCGGGGAGGGGACAGCGGGCTCGGGGAGGGGACAGGGGGTGGGGGGAGGGGACAGGGGGCACAGGGAGGGGACAGGGGGTGCGGGGAGGGGACAGCGGGCTCGGGGAGGGGACAGCAGGCTCGGGGAGGGGACAGCGGGCACAGGGAGGGGACAGCAGGCTTGGGGAGGGGACAGGGGACAGCAGCAGGGGACAGGGGGCACAGGGAGGGGACAGGGTGCTCAGGGAGGGGACAGGGGGTTCAGGGAGGGGACAGGGGACAGCAGCAGGGGACAGGGGGCACAGGGAGGGGATGGGAGCACGGGGAGGGGACAGGGGGCTCAGGGAGGGGACAGAGGGCACAGGGAGGGGACAGGGTGCTCAGGGAGGGGACAGGGGGCATGGAGAGGGGACAGGGGACAGCAGCAGGGGACAGGAGGCACAGGGAGGGGACAGGGGACAGCCGTGACACCCTGGTTTCACAGAGCCCCACTTTGTGGCGTCGGCCTTCGTGCCGGAGAGCGCGGGCAGCGGCAGCGGCGACGACGACAAGGTTTACTTCTTCTTCAGCGAGCGCGCCGTCGAGTACGACTGCTACGCCGAGCAGGTGGTGGCACGCGTGGCACGGGTCTGCAAGGTACGGGGGACACCTGGGGACACCTGGGGACACCTGGGGACACGCCCTGAGCTCTGGGTGGGCGTGGGTTGGGGTTTGGGCAGTGATGGTGGTGTGGGGTTCGGCCAGCTCAATGTGCCAGCATTGATGGGATGGGCGTGGAGTTAATGTGTTTTAATTAATGTTCTTGTTGTTGTTATCATGAGATTAATGCATTTCTAATAGTATTTTCATTGTTATGACCACAAAACTAGTTATTTTTAGTATTTTCATTATTATTATCATGAAGCTAATTATTTCTACTAATACTTGTATTTTATCATTATTATGAAATTAATGCATTCCTATTAATCGTCCTATTATTCTATTCCACTAATAATTATGTCATTATTCATAATGATCATGATTTTTTCATTAATTTTTAAAGTTTTTTACTTGTAACATGTAACAATCATCATCACGAAACCAATGCATTTTTACTAATTCTCTTGCAACAACAGAACAACAACAACAACAATAATAATATTTTTCTTAATGCACAATATATAACAATATAAAAGCCACTATATATTTTTTGTGGTTTTGTAGGTTATTAGAATTGTTATATAATTATTGGACCGCAGTATATTAGGGTGTGACCTTTGTGACCACGTCCTCATGGTGGCCTTGTCCTGATGCCCATGGTCACCATGATGGCTGTGTCCTGGTACCCATGGTGCCCATGTCCCAGTGCCCGTGGTGGCCTTGTCCTGGTGCCCATGGTCACCATGGTGGCTGTGTCCTGGTGCCCATGGTGCCGATGATGGCTATGTCCTGATGCCCATGGTGCCCACAGTGGCCGTGTCCCAGTGCCCATGGTGGCCTTGTCCTGGTGCCCATGGTCACCATGATGGCTGTGTCCTGATGCCCATGGTGCCCACAGTGGCCATGTCTCAGTGCCCGTGGTGGCCTTGTCCTGATGCCCATGGTCACCATGATGGCTGTGTCATGGTGCCCATGGTGCCCATGTCCCAGTGCCCATGGTGGCCTTGTCCTGATGCCCATGGTCACCATGGTGGCTGTGTCCTGGTGCCCATGGTGCCCATGTCCCAGTGCTCATGGTGGCCTTCTCCTGATGCCCATGGTCACCATGATGGCTGTGTCCTGATGCCCATGGTGCCCACAGTGGCCGTGTCCCAGTGCCCGTGGTGGCCTTGTCCTGATGCCCATGGTCACCATGATGGCTGTGTCCTGGTGCCCATGGTGCCCATGTCCCAGTGCCCGTGGTGGCCTTGTCCTGGTGCCCGTGGTGCCCGTGGTGCCCCGGGTGACGGCGGTGCCGCTGTCCCGGCGCAGGGGGACGTGGGCGGCGCGCGGACGCTGCAGAAGAAGTGGACGTCGTTCCTGAAGGCGCGCCTGGTGTGCTCGGCACCCGAGCAGCAGCTGCACTTCAACCGCCTGCAGGCCGTGTTCACCCTGCCCGGCGCCCGCTGGCAGGACACCGCCTTCTTCGGCGTCTTCCAGGCCCGCTGGTGAGTGCCCGCCGTGCCCTGTGCACGTGGGGGCCCTGTCCTGCTGCCCGTGGTCACCGTGGGGGCCCTGTCCTGGTGCCCGTGGTGGCCCTGTCCCTGTGCCCATGGTGGCCCTGTCCTGGTGCCCATGGCCACCATAATGGCTGTGTCCTGTTGCGCATGGTGACCATGGTGGCCATGTCCCCGTGCATGTGGTGGCCTTGTCCTGGTGCCCATGGTGGCCTTGTCCTGGGGCCCATGGTGGCCCTGTCCCAGTACCCATGGTGGCCTAGTCCTGGTGCCCATGGTGGCCCTGTCCCAGTGCCCATGGTGGCCTTGTCCCTGTGCCCATGGTGGCTCCATCCCAGTACCCATGGTGGCTCCGTCCCAGTGCCCATGGTGGCCTTGTCCCTGTGTCCATGGTGGCTCCATCCCAGTGCCCATGGTGGCCTTGTCCCTGTGTCCATGGTGGCTCCATCCCAGTGCCCATGGTGGCTCCATCCCAGTACCCATGGTGGCCTTGTCCCTGTGCCCATGGTGGCTCCATCCCAGTACCCATGGTGGCCTTGTCCCTGTGTCCATGGTGGCTCCGTCCCTGTGCCCATGGTGGCTCCATCCCAGTACCCATGGTGGCCTTGTCCCTGTGCCCATGGTGGCTCCATCCCAGTACCCATGGTGGCCTTGTCCCTGTGTCCATGGTGGCTCCATCCCAGTGCCCATGGTGGCTCCATCCCAGTGCCCATGGTGGCTCCATCCCTGTACCCATGGTGGCTCCGTCCCAGTGCCCATGGTGGCTCTGTCCCTGTGCCCATGGTGCCCATGGTGGCTGTGTCCCTGTGCCCATGGTGGCTGTGTCTCTGTGCCCGTGGTGGCCCTGTCCTGGTGCCCACCGGCTGCCACGCCCCGCTGTGCCCGCAGGGGGGACGTGGACGTCTCTGCCATCTGCCGCTACCACATCCTGGAGGTGAAGAAGGCCTTTGAGGGGCCCTACAAGGAGTACCGGGAGCAGGCGCAGAAATGGGGACGCTACTCGGGCCAGGTGCCCAGCCCCCGGCCCGGCGCGGTGAGTGCGGGCACAGCAGCGGGCTCTGGGGTGGCCGGGGATGGGGCTGGTGGTGCCCCCTGAGGGGTTGGGATCCATCCATGGGGCTGGTGGTACCCCCCTGAGGGGTTGGGATCTGTCTGTGCCACCCTGAGTGGGATTGGGATCCATCTGTGCCCTCCTGAGAGGGACTGGGATCCATTTGTGTTATCCTGGGAGGGATTGGGATCCATCTGTGCCATCCTGGGAGGGACTGGGATCCATCTGTGCCATCCTAAGAGGATCTGGGGTCCAGCTGTGCCCTCCTGGGAGGGATTGGGATCCATGAGAGGGATTTGGGATCTATCTGTGCCACCCTGAGTGGGATTGGGATCCATCTGTGCCCTCCTGAGAGGGACTGGGATCCATTTGTGTTATCCTGGGAGGGATTGGGATCCATCTGTGCCATCCTGGGAGGGACTGGGATCCATCTGTGCCATCCTAAGAGGATCTGGGGTCCAGCTGTGCCCTCCTGGGAGGGATTGGGATCCATGAGAGGGATTTGGGATCTATCTGTGCCACCCTGAGTGGGATTGGGATCCATCTGTGCCCTCCTGAGAGGGATTGGGATCCATCTGTGCCCTTCTGAGTGGGATTAGGATCCATTTCTGCCACCCTGAGTGGGATTGGGATCCATCTGTGCCCTCCTGAGTGGGATTGGGATCCATCTCTGCCACCCTGAGTGGGATTGGGATCCATCTGTGCCATCCTGAGAGGGATTGGGATCCATTTGTGTTATCGTGGGAGGGATTGGGATCCATCTGTGCCATCCTAAGAGGATCTGGGGTCCAGCTGTGCCCTCCTGGGAGGGATTTGGGATCCATTAAAGGGATGTGGGATCTATCTGTGCTCTCCCAAGAGGATTTAGGCTCCATCCACATGCCCTCTGTGCCCTGCTGGGAGGGATTGGGATTGGGATCCCCCTGTGCCCTGCTGAGGCTGTGGTGCCTCGGCGGTGCCCGGCGCTGAGGGTGGCGGGTGCCCTCCCCTGCAGTGCATCACGGACTGGCACCGGCAGAACGGCTTCGGCAGCTCCCTGGAGCTGCCCGACAACACGCTCAACTTCGCCAAGAAGCACCCGCTGATGGACGAGGCGGTGCCGCCGCAGCGCGGCCGCCCGCTGCTGCTCAAGAGGGACGCCAACTTCACCCAGCTGGTGGTGCACCGCGTGGCTGGGCTGGACGGGGCCACCTACGAGGTGCTCTTCATTGGCACAGGTAGGGACGGGACAGGGACAGGGACAGGGGGACAGGGACAGGGGACAGGGACAGGGACAGGGGACAGGGACAGAGATGGGGGCAAAGTGGACAGGGACAGGGTGCCATGCACCGCGTGGCTGGGCTGGACGGGGCCACCTACGAGGTGCTCTTCATTGGCACAGGTAGGGACAGGGGACAAGGACAGGGACAGGGGACAGGGACAGGGGACAGGGACAGGGGGACAGGGACAGGGGACAGGGACAGGGGCACAGGGACAGGGGGACAGGGTGCCATGCGCCGCATTGCAAGGCTGGATGGGGCCACCTACCTACGAGGTGCTCTTCATTGGCACGGGTAACACCAGGGGACAGGGACAGAGGGGACAGGGACACAGGGGGCAGAGGGGACAGGGCATTGAAGGGACAGGGCTCTGAGGGACAGGGGGAAAAAGGGACAGGACTCTGAAGGGACAGGGCACCATGGAACAGGGAGCAGAGGGGGCAGGGCTGTGAGGGGACAGGGCACCAGGGGACAGGGCACCATGGGGACAGGGCACGATGGGGACAGCCCCGGGGTGCTCTGTCCCTGAGTGCCCGCCGTGCCCGCCCGCAGGTGACGGGTGGGTGCACAAGGCGCTGGATTTGGGCTCCCGCATCCACCTGGTGGAGGAGCTGCAGGTGTTCGAGCCGGCGCAGCCCGTGGAGAGCCTGGTGCTGGCGGCCACCAAGGTGAGCGTGGCGGGGGTGGCGGTGTCACCGCGGCGTCACCCGGGTGTCACCTCACCGCAATCCCCTCCTGGCAGAAGCTGCTGTTCGCCGGCTCCCGCTTGCAGGTGGCACAGCTGCCCCTGGCAGACTGCGGGCGTTACCAGTCCTGCACCGACTGCGTGCTGGCACGGGACCCCTACTGCGCCTGGAGCCGCAACGGCAGCGCCTGCGTCCGCACCGACGGCAACAACGGGTACGGGGCACGCTGGGGACAGCACCAGGGCAGGCTCAGGCTGGGTTTGGGGAAAGGTTCTTCCCCCAGAGGGTGCTGGGCACTGCCCAGGGAATGGGCACGGCCCCGAGGCTGCTGGAGCTCCAGGAGCACTTGGACAGCGCTGTCAGGGCTGCCAGGGTGGGAATTTGGGGTGTCTGTGCAGGGATAAGGGCAGGATCAGTGATCCCTGTGGGTCCCTGGGGAGGGGACACCACAAGGACGCGCCCTCACTGTGCCCTCATCCCCCAGATCCCACCTGGTGCAGGATCTGCTGAGCTCCGACACCGGCGCCTGCTCCGTGCCACAGGTGGCCAAGCAAGGTGAGACCCTGCCGGTGCCACACGGATGTCACCATCCCATCCCATCCATCCCATCCCATCGACCCCATTCCATCCCATCCCATCGACCCCATTCCATCCCATCCCATTGACCCCACCCCATCCATGCCATGGATCCCATCCCATCCCATAGAACCTATCCTATGGATCCCATCCCATCCCATCCCATCCCTCCCCTGGACCCCACCCCGCCAGGTGCTGTCCCCGCTGACCGCCCGCTCCCCGCAGGGCCCCTGACCCCCAAGAACGTGACGGTGGTGGCTGGCACGGACCTGGTGCTGACGTGCCGCCTGGGCTCCAACCTGGCGCGGGCTCTCTGGACCTTCGAGGGCCGCGCGTTGGCGGCCGAGCAGGTGCTGGTGCTGGGCGAGGCGCGGCTGCGGGCGCTGGTGGTGCCGGGGGCGGGGGCGCAGCACAGCGGCACCTACCGCTGCCTGGCCGAGGAGCAGGGCGCCCGCCTGCCCGCCCAGGAGTACCGGGTGGCCGTGCTGGCGGGCCCGGGGTCGCCGCTGGAGACGCGGGCGCCGCTGGAGAGCCTGGGGCTGGTGTGGGTGCTGGCCGTGTGCCTGGGCGCCCTGTGCCTGCTGCTGCTGCTGGCCGTGCTGTCGCTGTGGCGGCGGCTGCGCCACGAGCTGGGCAAGGGCGCCAAGGCCATCGAGAGCACGCTGGTTTACCCCATCGAGCTGCCCAAGGAGCCGCCCAGCCCCCGCTTCGTCTCCAGCGCCGCCTCCGACTCGGACGAGAAGCTCTGGGACCCCTCCAGCTATTACTACTCGGACGGCTCGCTCAAGATCGTGCCCGGCCACGCCGGTACGGCCGGCGGCGCTTGCTGCCGCAACGGCGGCCCCGGGGCCGGCTCGCCGCCCGCCGCCATCCCCGGGCAGCCGCTGCATTCGCCCACCCGCATCCACCTGGGCCCCCTGCGCGGCTCGGCCTCCAACGGCTACATCCGGCTGGCGCTGGGCGCCGAGGAGCGCCCGGCCTGCGCCGACCTGGCCGAGGAGCTGCGGCGCAAGCTGCAGCAGCGCCAGCCCCTGCCCGACTCCAACCCCGAGGAGTCGTCGGTGTGAGCGAGCTACGCCTACCTCAGCTCCGGGAGGCGGCGCCTGGCACCGGCACCGCGGGGCACGCACGGCACCGCCGGCACCGGGCTGGGGATGGCACCGCCGGCACCGGGCTGGGGATGGCACCGCCGGCACCCGGCTGGGGATGGCACCGCCGGCACCGGGCTGGGGATGGCACCTCTGGCACCGGGCTGGGGATGGACACCTGGCGCTGGTAGCTGCCTTGGGGACAGCAGTGTCATCACAGCATCTGCCCTGAGGACAGAATGGTCACCCCCTCCTCCAGCGCCGGTGTTCACCTTGGGGACTGACACGCTGGCTCTGGTGTCCAGCTTGGGGACAGGATGGTCACCCCAGCAGCCAGCTTGGTGACAGCAGTGTTGCCTCGATAGCCACCCTGGAAACGGGAGTGTCACCCCAGTGCCAGTGTCCAGCTTGGGGACTGACACTGGCACTGGTGCCCAGCATGGGGACAGCAGTGTCACCCTGACACCGGTATCTGCCTTGGGGACGGGACTCCCACCCTGGCACTCACCCTTGGGGACAGGATTGTCACTTTGGCACCTGCCCTGGGGACAGGGGTGTCACCCTGGCACCGGTACCCACCGTGGGGACACCGCTGTCACCCAGCCCTGCCCCGGGGCCGTGCCACCGTGTCACTCCGGGCTCCCGGTGCCCGCCTTGGGCCCCGCAGCTGCTCCCGGTCACCGCCCCCGCCTTCGGTACCGTGTCCCCCTGGAGGGACAGACTTGGGGACACCCCCGGGCCCTGTGCCCGCCCGGGGCGATGACCGCGGGACGTTTTTTTGGGCCGATTTCGGGTTTTTCTTCCTGACAATTTTTCTATCTCCACCCCCTCCCTCCGTGTTCCCCTTCCCAGGGCTCTGTCCCCACCCTGCCCTGGCTGTTTGTCCCCTCCCTCCCCGCCTGTCCCCCCCCCTGCACGCCCCCCTCCCCTTTTGTATAACCCCCCCACCCAGTGTAATTTATTTGTTACCGAAATATATTTATTTGCTGTAAATACGTGAGTATTTTTATATTAATAATAAAAGGACTTCCAAAAAAAAACCCACCAAAAAACAAATCCGAGATTTTTCTTTCTCTTTTGCAAAGCGCCGCCCGCGGGAGTTTCTTGGGGGGGGGTTCTGGGGGGGTTTTTGGGCTCCCCCCCGCCGGTGCTGAGCTCATGGAAAAAGCTCCAGCGGGGCTAAAAAAGGGCAAAGCGGAGCCGTTCCCAGGCGGGGGGGCCGGGCCGGGCTCCCCCCTTCCCTCCCCGGATGCTGGGGGTCAGCGCGGGGGGGTCCCCGGGGAGGCTCTGCTGGGAAAAACCGCAGGAAATGGGCTCGGGGGGCTGGGAATGGGGTCGGGGGCGTGGGAAATGGGATCGGGGTGGGGGGGGGGGGGCGTGTTGGGAATCCCATCCCGGGGAGGGAGACCCCCAATGCTGCTGGGGCAGCCCCCGGACCCCCATTGCTGCTGGGGGACCCCCATTGCTGCTGGGGGAGCCCCGAGACCCCCATTGCTGCTGGGGGACCCCCATTGCTGCTGGGGGACCCCCGGACCCCCATTGCTGAGCAGGGAGGAGCTTGGGGACCCCGTGGGTGTGTAGGGGTGATCCCCAGGGAGCCACAGCGAGGGAAGATGGGAGCCTTGGGACCCCCTCATGGGGAGCTGGAGCCCCGTGAGTGCCATTGCTGATGGGGGTGGGGCTCGGGGACCCCAAAACGGGGAATTGGGGGCGGGGGGGGGGGCGAGCCCCGGGTCCCCTCAGGGGCTTTGTGCGGCCGCTGGCGCCCCCTGGCGGCGGCACTGGGGCTCTGCGGAGGGGAATGTGGAGAGTGCGCATGCGCGGGAACGCTGGGGAGAGGGCTCCTTCGGCTCTCTCCGGCCCTTCCCGTCTTCCTTCGGCATTTCCCGGCCCCTTTCATCCCCTTTCGGCTCTTTCCGTCCTCACTCGGCCTTTTCCGCCCATTTCGGCCCTTCTCGACTCTTCTCGCCCCTTTCCGCCTTCCCTCGGCCCTTCCCGTCTCCTCTCGGCCCTTTCCGCATCTCCTCGGCTGTTTCCGTGCCCTCTCGGCCCCGTCCCACCGGTGCCGGTGCCATGGCCGGTGGTCGCCGCTCTCCGCCCGCTCCGTGCTGCCCCGGGCGAGCGGCCGTGCCCAGCGTGCACCAGAGCCTGTCCGAGATGCACTTCAAGGGGGGCTCCGGGGATGCAGGAGGGCCAGGTCACCGGTACCGGCGGGGCTCTGCTGCGGTACCCGGTACCGAAAGGGCACCCGAGGACTCCGGGCAGGGGTCGGGGTAGCGGAGACGGGCAGGGCTGGAGCAGCGGTACCGGAGGGGCACGGGGGGGCTCTAGGTACCGGTACCGGAGGGCTCCGTGGCTCCGTCCCGGTCTGAGCGCGCCCCGCTGCCCGCGGGGATCTGGGCGGCGGCGCGGGACGGAGGCGCGGGGAGCCCGCGGAGCCCGACCTGGCGGGGTTCACGGCACAGGGGGGCACAGGGGTGCCGGTACCGGGTGGGGGCACAGGGCTCCTCACACCCCCGCCCATGGCAGTGCCCAAGGCGGGTGCGGAGGGATCCCCCTGCCCGGATCGGAGGGTGGCGCGGGGAGCACCGCGGGCTCTGCGCCCTCCTCCTGCGCCACTGCCCGGCCCTCGCTGCCCTCCGCGATGCCCGGGGCCGCAGCCGGGCATGTGGGACCTGCCGGACGCCTGAGGGGACACGGGACAGCCCGGCCCGCTCCCTGTCCCGGGCTCGGTCCTTGTCCCGGCACCGCCGCCCCGCACCGCTCCTGCTTCCGTGTTCTGCCACCACGCCCCGCCTACTGCCATCCCTTCGAGCCAATCGCCTCCCGCCTTTACCCGTAGTTCCACCTCCCTCTCTCCGCCAGCCAACCACTCCCCGCCCATTCCGGTGGTCCCGCCCGCCTCAGGCAGCGCAGCCAATCACAGCCAGGGATGTCTCCCGTGGAGGAGGGGCTCTGTTGGTGCCCACAGCCCTGTGTGGCAGTCGAGTCGGACGCTGCGCTCAGAGCGCTTCGATAGAAACACCAGAGGGCTCCAAACATCGGCACCTTGTTACTCAAAACTCTCCCAAAACCTTTTCTCGGTAGCTTCCCAAGGGCAGCTCCACACAGCTCGGGCTCTGTCCTCTCCAGTTCTGGCTCGCTCCTCCCTGTCCCCGACACGGCCGCCTCACCCTGTTTGTCCCTTGTACAGCAGCTCACCCCTCCTGTCCCTCACACACTCGTCTGTCCCTCACACGCTTTCCTGTCCCTCACACACCCGTCTGTCCCTCACACACTCTCCTGTCCCTCACACACCCGTCTGTCCCTCACACACCCGTCTGTCCCTCACACACCCTCCTGTCCCTCACACACCCTCCTGTCCCTCACACGCCCTCCTGTCCCTCACACACCCTCCTGTCCCTCACACGCCCTCCTGTCCCTCACACACCCGTCTGTCCCTCACACACCCGTCTGTCCCTCACAGACCCTCCTGTCCCTCACACGCCCTCCTGTCCCTCACACACCCGTCTGTCCCTCACACACCCGTCTGTCCCTCACAGACCCTCCTGTCCCTCACACGCCCGCCTGTCCCTCACACGCCCGTCTGTCCCTCCCACACTCTCCTGTCCCTCACACACCCGTCTGTCCCTCACACGCCCGTCTGTCCCTCACACACTCTCCTGTCCCTCACACACCCGTCTGTCCCTCACACGCCCGTCTGTCCCTCACACACTCTCCTGTCCCTCACACACCCGTTTGTCCCTCACACACCCGTCTGTCCCTCACACACCCGTCTGTCCCTCACACGCCCTCCTGTCCCTCACACACCCTCCTGTCCCTCCCTCCTCACAGCCCGGCCAGCAGACTTTGACTCCCTCCCAGCTCACTCACCCTTTATCACCCACCATGGCTGTGAGGGCAAGGCTGTTCCCACTCCGGGATCACTAACACAGCTGCAGCATGCCAAGGGCCAGGCTGCCTTCAGCAGCATTTCCCTTTGTCCCCCACAGCCCTGTGCCTGGCACGGGGCTTCTCCCACTTAAAACTCCCTTAAAATTCCGCACGGACGATGATTTTTCCCAGATGCAAGGTGCCACAAGGTGGCGGCCGGGCTGTACTTGCGGCGCCAAAGGCCTCCTACAACCCGACCTCAGGAACCAGGGGGCCGAGTTCGCTTTCCCGTGGAAAAAAGGGCCACCGCTCGTGTCCTATGCCTGGCACTGGGCTTCTGCCTGCTAAAATTCCAGTAAAATTCCGAATGGATCAGGATTTCTCCCAGATGCAAGCTGCCACCAGTTGGAAGCCTGGCTGCCCTCCTACAACCTGACCTTAGGAACCTGGGGGCCGAGTTTGCTTTCCCATGGAAAAACCACTTTCGTGTCCTATGCCTTGTGCCTGGCACTGGGCCTCTGCCTGCTGAAATTCCACCAAAATTCCGTACAAATGAGGATTTCTCCCAGATGCAGGCTGCCACCAGTTGGAAGCCTGGCTGCCCTTGGAGTGCCCAAGGCCTCCTACAAACTGTCTTTTCCCTACAGAAATATTGAGCATTAAGAAAAGAACCCAGGATAAAATCAGAACAAAACGTGATGTGAATGGGAAATACAGAGAAATGGGGAGATACAATACACAGCAATCAAACCACGCTTACCTTTGCAATGCGCTTAACTCCATTGAAAGTACAACTCTAAAAAAAGAAATACCGCTTTGCTATTTGCTTTTCATTCCCTAATAAAATAGCGAGGCAATTCAGACAAGTTTTTTCCTCCCCGACAAAAGAAATTTAACAAGAGCTGCTGTCACGTTGGCAGGCTTTTGTATGCACAACACATCACTTTTCATCCTCAGAACCTTCCTGCTGAAAATTTCACGGGCGATGCTTTTGTTTTGCAAACACAGAGGGAGAAGGATTTGCTCTGAACTGATGGGAATTTCTGCTTTTTTTCCCCTTTTTCTCCCTGCCACGGGGATGTCTGCCGGGGAAGAGAAAACTGCAGCGTTGGTTTTGCTACAGTGAGCACTGACAATGAGAAGACAAAGAATGTTCCTGGAGGCTCGAGAATCAGTGGAAGCAATAAATCAAACTGCTCCCAAGAAAGGCAGCAGTCATGCCACGAGAAATCCATTTGAGGTTCGTGCCGTTTATTTTAAATATTTCCTTCGTAAAGGGATTTTTTTTGCTGCCAAATGTTCTCTTTCGTCCTTTTTTGTCGTTTGGAACGAGGCAAAGACGCCTCAAATCCTTGTCTTTCCTCAAAGGCATCAAATGAGCTTAAACCTGGGACCAGGGGGAGAAAACTTGGAGGAACTGTCAGTAAAAAAAACCAACAAAACACAGCAAAACACCTTTTCCATGTGATGTTTGCAGAGAGGTTTCTTTATACCTGTATCCGCTGGGAGAGAGCTTTATAACAAACGCGTTTTTAGATTAAATTCGAAGGCGGTTTCGAAACGAAATTTTAAATTTCGTTCAAAATTGAATTTTAAATCAAATTTCCGATGTCAGGTCTGTCAGGCAGCCATTGAGGGACAGCGCTGGAGCACTCCAGGAAAAGGCAGAGATGTCTCTCTAAATTAAATTTTATATAAACCACTGGTGCAGGAGTGGGCTGGGCTGGGCGAGCTTGGGAAGCTTTGTTGATATTTGTGTGATTGCTGCTGGAGCTGGGCCTGTGGGAAGGGAGCTGGTTGGAGTTAGAGAAACGACTGGCTCGGAGATTTTTTTTTGGTTTTTTTCTCATGGAATGGGTTTCTGTTGGAAAATGTCAGATTCTCAGAGCCCAAACTCTTGGTGGGAACAGACAGAGCACATCCAACAGCAGTGGAATTCCTGGGAGAGAGAAAGGGGAAACAGGGAAAAAAAAGGGAACCAGGGGGAAAATCCTTCAGGATCCCAAAAAGAGGCAGGAGTGCTTGTGATGTTCACAGGAGGTGCTGAAGTCCTGCTCTAGTAATTATTCCAATGGGAAAAAAAAAGGAAAAAGAAATAAAATAAAGAAGAAATATAAAAAATAAATAAATAATAAAACCCCATAAAATAATAAAATAATAAAAATAATGAATAATAAAAATAAATAAGAAATATAAAGGGAATAAATAATAAAAATAAAACAATAAATAATAATAAAATTAATAAATAATAAATGATAAATAATTAAAATTACTTTTAATAATAAATATAAAAATAAATAGATAATAAATCCAATAAAAATAAATAATAAATAATAAAAATTTAAAGATAATAAATATTAAAATGAATAAATCCTAAAACCCAATAAAATGAATAAATTAATAATAATAAAGACTAAAAATTAAATAATATAATAAATAATAAATAGCAAATAATAAATATAAAAAGAAATAACGAATAAAAATAATAAAATACAAACTAAAATAAATAACTAATAAAATAATAAACAATAAATAATAATAATTAAATAATCAAGAATAACTAATAAAAAGGATGCTGTGGTGCACTTTGAGTGTATAAAAAATTGAGTATATAAAAACTTGTATGCAGCATATAGCAAAATATATTCTGAGCTTTTACCAGAGGCCTCTAGTTCTTGATCAAAGCAGAAAAATCAGTTTTCTGTTGATTGCATTCGTGCTCCTGTGTCATCTTCTCCTCGCTGCACATTTATTTCACAACATATCAAATTGCTCTCTTCACTTCTTCCTCCGTGGGTTTAGCCAGGCATGAAGTGCTAATAGTAGTGCTGGGAAGAGTTTTTCAAGCTTAATTAACGGTCAGGAGAAACGTCAGAATCCTTGACAAGATGTTTTTTGTGGTTTTTTTTTTTTTTAGTGTGAGTAAATGTTATTGCCTTGCTCAGAGTGGAGACTTCTCTGGGGCAGAAAAAGGGGTTTTTTCTGACAATTCACCAATTTCCTGGGGGTTGTGTAAGGCTCAAACCAAACTCTTCTGAGGAGTACTCAAAAAAAAAAAAAAAAAAAAGCTCAAAAAAATAGCTAAAAAAATTATAAATTTGCTAAAAAAAAAAAAAAAAAGCCCATCTGCTGGCAGAGCTCCCCAGAGGTTTAAAACCAGCAGAGCCTGGTTTTAAAAACACCTTAAGCACCTGATTTGTCCCCCATTTCACTCTGACAGTCAGAGTGTGCATGAAGCCCTCGTAAAAACACTGGCACAGGGGATGTGCCCGGCCAAAAATGAACACAACTGCATTGTTGGCATCTCCCAGCTAAAAAGTGTGACTGGAACTCCTCCAGTTCTCTCCCCAGCCGTGCTCAGGTGCCAGTGCTGGGGGATCTGGCTGGTTTGAGGCTCCTGGGGCAGGAGGTGAGGAGCACACACAGCCTGGGGTAAACGCTGAGAGAAATCACAGAATCACAGAATCACAGAATCACAGCATCACAGCATCACGGAATCACAGAATCACAGAATCACAGAATCACGGAATCACAGCATCACAGAATCACAGAATCACAGAATCACAGAGTCACAGAATCACAGAGTCACAGAATCACAGAATCACAGAGTCACAGAATCACAGAGTCACAGAATCACAGAATCACAGAATCACAGCATCACAGCATCACAGCATCACAGAATAACAGCATCACAGAATCACAGAATCACAGAGTCACAGAATCACAGAATCACAGAATCACAGCATCACAGCATCACAGAATAACAGCATCACAGAATCACAGAATCACAGAATCACAGAATCACAGAATCACAGCATCACAGCATCACAGAATCACAGCATCACAGCATCACAGCATCACAGAATCACAGCATCACAGAATCACAGCATCACAGCATCACAGAATCACAGAATCACAGCATCACAGCATCACAGCATCACAGAATCACAGCATCAATCACAGAATCACAGCATCACAGAATCACAGCATCACAGCATCACAGAGTCACAGAATCACAGAATCACAGAGTCACAGAATCACAGCATCACAGAATCACTGCATCACAGAGTCACAGAATCACAGCATCACAGCATCACAGAATCACAGCATCACAGCATCACAGCATCACAGAATCACAGAATCACAGAATCACAGAATCACAGAGTCACAGAATCACAGCATCACAGAATCACTGCATCACAGAATCACAGAATCACAGAATTTTTAGGTTGGGAGAGCCCTTCAAGATCATCCAGTCCAACCCAGCCCCAACACCTCAACTAAACCACGGCACCCAGTGCCACATCCAGGCTTTTCTTAAACACCTCCAGGGATGGTGACTCCACCACCTCCCCAGGCAGACCATTCCAATACTTTATCGCTCTTTCTGTGAAAAAACTTTTTCCTGATATCCAACCTGGATTTCCCTTGGCACAGCTTGAGGCTGTGTCCTCTCCTTCTGTCAGTTGTTGCCTGGAGAAAGAGACCAACCCCAAACTGACTGCAACCACCGCTCAGGAAGTTGTAGAGAGTTATGAGATCACCTCTAAATCTCCTTTTCTCCAGGCTGAACAACCCCAGCTCCCTCAGTCGTTCCTCACAGGGTTTGTGCTCCAAGCCCCTCCCCAGCCTCGCTGCCTCCTCTGGACGCGCTCGATGCCAACCATCCCATCCCCACCGCCCCAGCGGGGTTTTTGGGAAGCCTCCATTGCTCCTGGGCAGACAGAACAGATTAAATGCCGTGTCCAGGATTATCCTGATGAAATTCTCCTCCTCAACAGGCGTTATTGGGAAGCCTCGGAGCGCTATTAGCAAGGTTTAATTGATTAATCAACGCCCTCTATCCTGGTGGATGTCAGCGAGGAGCAGATTAAACGCGGTGTCCAGGATTATCCTGATGAAGTTCTCCTCCTCAACAGGCATTTTTGGGAGGCCTCGGAGCACTATTAGCAAGGTTTAATTGATAATCAATTAATTATTTAATTGATTTAATTGATTTATTTGATTAATCAACGCCCTCTATCCTGGTGGATGCCAGCGAGGAGCAGATTAAACGCGGTGTCCAGGATTATCCTGATGAAGTTCTCCTCCTCAACAGGCGTTTTTGGGAAGCCTCAGAGCGCTATTAGCAAGGTTTAATTGATTAATCAATTAATTATTTAATTGATTTAATTGATTTATTTGATTAATCAACACCCTCTATCCTGGTGGATGCCAGCGAGGAGCAGATTAAACGTGGTGTCCAGGATTATCCTGAGGAAGTTCTCCTCAACAGGCATTTTTGGGAGGCCTCGGAGCGCTATTAGCAAGATTTAATTGATTAATCAATGCCCTCTATCCTGGTGGATGCCAGTGAGGACGTGCTGATGCACGGAGCACTCAGAGAGCTTTGCAGTGAAGACTCGGCCTCTAAAAGCCTTTCCTCTTCAGAGACAGCGAGGTCAGAGCGGGGTTTATTGCAATCTTCCCATAACAGAGGTCAAGAATTAACACTGGGGTAATTAACACCCTGGCAGTCACAGTTGATTAGTTGGTTGTGAGGTCTGGAGCCCACAGCACATTGCTCAGGGCTTTCACTGCCTTGAGCTGTCACAGGCCCGGCAGTGAATGTTCCCTGCAGATGCATTAAGGGGATAAACATTTGCAGAGGGAGCCTGAGCCGGTGATGTGCAGGAATTCAGAGGGAGAGGATCGATACTGCTCTGAACAAACAGCTTTTTGTTTTATTATAACATCACTCTGCTTCCCTTTCTCTTCTCTGCTGCCTTTCTCAGCGTGTTTGGGTATAATCTGTGCTGGTGTCTTGGGTTATGGAAGCAAAAGTGTGTGCTCTGTTCCAGCTGCTGGAAGCAGCTGGGGAGATGTTTTTTTCTTCATCTCTTGTTATTCTGGGGGGAGGTCACAGAATTAGAAATGGTGAATTCACACTGGAAGCACTCGGATCTGCCTGAGCTGTGTCAGGTTCCAGAAAAACCAACGAGGAAAATCTGACCACAAAAAAACCCCAAAGCTGTGCTCCATCAGAAAAAGGAGCACGAAATTGTTTAAAAAAAAAAAAAAAGCCCCCCAAAACTGGAGATCACAGAATTAGAAATGGTGAAGTTCAATGGAGCTCACATTGGGAGCACTTGGATCTGCCTGAGCCAGAAAAACCGACGAGGAAAATCTGACCACAAAAAAAACCCCCAAAGCTTTGCTCCATCAGAAAAAGGAGCCTGAAATTAATTTTTTGGGGCTTTTTTTTTTTTTCTTTCTTTCTTTTTAAACAGAGCTCACAGAAATAGAAAGGGTGAAGCTTGCCCATGGTCTCTTGGCTCCAGAGAGTGGCCCAGGATGCCAAGGAGCTGTCATCAGAGCCACCAGTGGGACGTGGGAAGAGCAGGCTGCTCCCCTGCCCCTGCCGCTGCCCAGGCTCCCGCTGCCCGTGTCACTGACTCCTCCCGGGAATTCCTGGGGATCAGAAACGCCTCCCTGCTGCTGACATGGAGCTGGTGGAAGTGAAATGAAATACCTGCTGGTGACATCAAGAGTGGGTTTTTCTCTCCGTGAGAAACGGCGTGCCAGCGTGCTCGCTTTAAATCGCCGCTGAACGTAATGAAACGCTCCGGAACCAGATTAGTAAATATTTTGGGCTCTCTGTCATTCATGGAATCACAGGACCCAGTGCCTGAGACTTCTGAGACGACTGCTAGAGGGTTTATTTTCCTTGCTCCCTCCTTGCTTTGCTCTCCATGAGAATGTTTGCACAACCCCTGGCCGGAGTGGACTTTGACGCCGAAGTTTGTTTTGTTCGGTTTCATCGCCGAGGCCTCGATTGAGTTCTTACTCTGCCACAGCATCATGATCCCAGCTCCACTGCTGGGCTGGATGGGGTTTGGAGCAGCCTGGGGCAGTGGGAGGTGTCCCTGGGCACTGGGTGGCAGTTGAGGTCCTTTGCAACACTGCCCCATCGGGTTTGAACAGCTGGCCCCTTATCAGAAGGCATCTGCCCCTCTCCCCCCAGAGTTACAAGAGAGAAAGTGTGCTGGTTTGAAAGCAAAACCAGTGAGACTCCCAGTCAGAGATACAATTTAATAGAAGAAGAAGGGAAAAAAAGGTGAAATAAATGGAATGATACAACCTAACACCCTGTTGGTCAGGGTGTTTGAAGCAGTCCGGGAATCCTCCTGGAGCGGCAGATGTGGTTCCGCTGGAGCAGAGATGATCCAAAGCAGTGATCCCTGTAGAAACGTCTGGTAGCTCGTCTCCTCTGAGAGTCCAGTGGATAGAAGCTGCTCGTGAGGTCTCAAACCCTGGGTTATATCCAGGTGGGAATGCTTGGCTCCTCCCCCTGGGCGGAGCATCTCCCAATGGGATGATCTCATTCCATGAGTCATGCAAATGGGTCCTTGATGGCCCATTAACCAGAGATAACTCCCTCTGGGAAGGCATTGTTGGGCTCATTAACAGAAGATAAGGAGAACACTGCCCCACCTTGGCTCCAACGGCTCATGGGGATAGAATATACCTTTGGGCACAATTTTACATTGTAACCTAGGACAGAAAGAAAAAACATCTCCCCAGCTGCTTTCAACAGATGGAATAGAATGCACTCTTTTGGTTCCATAACCCACGACAGAAAGGGTTAAACCAGCCCCTGATAGGCTTTATCAGGGCCAGAATGCATCACTTGCAAAAATACAAATTTCTCCTGGTTATAACAGCAGAGAGCCCCATCGTCCTTCGTCACGGCTGATCACCACTGCTGCCTCACCACTGACCATCAGCTGTGATCACCACTGACCATCAGCTCTGATCACCACTGCTGCCTCACCACTGACCATCAGCTCTGATCACCACTGACCATCAGCTCTGATCATCACTGCTGCCTCACCACTGACCATCAGCTCTGATCACCACTGACCATCAGCTCTGACCATCACTGCTGCCTCACCACTGACCATCAGCTCTGACCACCACTGACCATCAGCTCTGACCATCACTGACCATCAGCTGTGACCATCACTGACCATCAGCTGTGATCACCACTGCTGCCTCACCACTGACCATCAGCTCTGATCACCACTGACCATCACTGCTGTCTCACCACTGACCATCAGCTCTGACCACCACTGACCATCAGCTCTGACCATCACTGCTGCCTCACCACTGACCATCAGCTCTGATCACCACTGACCATCACCACTGACCATCACCACTGACCATCACTGACCATCAGCTCTGATCACCACTGCTGCCTCACCACTGACCATCAGCTCTGATCACCACTGACCATCAGCTGTGACCACCACTGCTGCCTCACCACTGACCATCAGCTCTGACCATCACTGACCATCAGCTGTGATCATCTCTGCTGCCTCACCACTGACCATCAGCTCTGATCACCACTGACCATCAGCTCTGACCATCACTGCTGCCTCACCACTGACCATCAGCTCTGACCATCACTGACCATCAGCTGTGATCACCCCTGCTGCCTCACCACTGACCATCAGCTCTGATCACCACTGACCATCAGCTCTGACCATCACTGACCATCAGCTCTGATCACCACTGCTGCCTCCCTGCTAAATAAAGTGCTGCCTTCTGCCTTTTTGCCGAATCCTGAAAGAGATTTTTTTTTTCTTTCTTTCTTTCTTTCTGCAGAAAGCCACTTGAGCAGTGCTCCCCTCCTCTGCAGCTGACTCATCTGCAGTGGCATTTATCTGGAATATCAGCTCCCTGCCCGTGTGGTGGGGAATTTCCTGGTGAAAACAAGGAGGAAGATGCATCAGAGCAGATTTTGTGGTGGACGGGTTGTTTGCTAACCAAACACTCTCAGGGTTTGTTTTTTTTTGAGGCAGAGAGAGGGAGAATTCCAATTACCGCAGGGACAGAGCAGAAAATCTGCAGCCTCTTAGCAAACCCAGCCAGATTTACAGGTGCTGCTCAGAATGCTTACATTAAATAGAATTTTTTTAGCCCTGAGATCTTCTTTTAACTGGCTGTACAATACGTGAAGTGGGCCAGGAGTGTCTAAGAGTGTGTCTGGCATTTAATACACAATTTTCCACTTCTTCCATCAGGTCACTTCTCCTCATTTCATTTCATTTCATTTCCCTTTTTTGCATTATGGGGGTTTGGTATTCATGATGATGATAAAATATCCAATCCAAGGCACTGCCAAGGGAAATTTTAATCAAAGGCCTTTCACAGCTGAAAGGTTGGCTTGGTTAAGTGATCAATATCTACTGATGGGAAGAGTTTGGAAGAAAAATGGTTCTCTTTGCTTACAGAAAGGAAGTTGCTCTTAGAAATTATTAAAAACTTCGGCCAATTTTTAAGTGTGGGGAGGGGGGGGGGTCACCTTAAAGAGATTGGTTGAAATCATCACACCGAAGGGAATAAAGCTGCAAGCAGAGCTGGGAGATGTTCTCCATCTGGGGTTTTAATGAGCAAAACAGCAGCTGTCCTGGTTTTGATGATGAAGCCATCAGGATTGTTCTTTGGACAAAAAAAAACCCCACAACAACAACAACAAAAACCCCACCAAAAAAACCCCCCAAAAAACCCAAAAAAAACACCCCACCAAAAAAACCAAAAAAAAAAAAAAAAAAACAAAAAAAACCAAACCAAAAAAAAAAACAACCCACCAAAAACACAACCAAACCACAAACCCACAAAAAAAAAAAAAAAAAAAACCAAAAACAAACAAAAAACCAAAAAACCAAAAAACCCCCAAACCAACCAACCAACTGACCAACCAAAAAAACCCACAAAACCTCCTCCCAAAATCCTGATTTTCTTATGCTGCTGCTTCTTTTGATGGGTCTTGGGTGGTTTTTGCAGGCAGTGGGGAGCACCTGAGGAGTCAGAGCTCCCTGCTCCTGCAGTCACACCAGCACAGGGGAATTCAGGGATCACCTAATGAATGAATCTAATCAATTTGTTAAAGACAGGCTTCTCATTTGCAGCAAATAATAAAGTTAATGTGAAATCTGGAAGAGCTTGCAGTGATATTCCACTCCCCCCTTTAACACATTAGAAGGGTTTTAATTATTTCTCATTCTGTGCTTTTTTTTTTCCCTTTTCCTAATGGAGTTACAGTGAAATTCGACCACAAAGGAGCAGCTGGTTTTAAAGACTTGGAATGGAGCTAAATGCAAGGCAGCAACGTTGTTTAAAGCAAAGGCACTCCCAATATTCCACATTACGTGGAATAAGTCAGCAAATCCTCAGCCTGAGGGAGTGAGCACTCACAGGAACCTCCCCTTGCAGGGCCTGAAGGGGCTCCAGGAGGGCTGGAGAGGGAGTGGGGACAAGGGAATTAGAGAACATGCCAGAGGGCAGGGATGGATGGGAGACTGGGGAGGAATTCCTGGCTGACATGGAATTCCCAGAGCAGCTGTGGCTGCCCCTGGATCCCTGGGAGCGCCCAAGGCCAGGCTGCAGCCACCCTGATCCAGTGGGAAATGTCCCTGTCCATGGTGGCACTGGATGGGCTTTAAAACATCTCCCCAGCTGCTTTCAGCAGGTGGAACAGAACACACACTTCTGGTTCCATAAGCCCAGACAGCTCTGCTCAGGGCTGGGCTGAAAGGGGTTGTGCTTCAGACATAACAGAGCAGAGGGGTGAAGGAGGCAGGAATCCTCATCCTCTGCCTGACCAAACCCATCAGTGAAGGAGAGAGGAATCCTCATCCTCTGCCTGACCAAACCCATCAGTGAAGGAGAGAGGAATCCTCATCCTCTGCCTGGCCAAACCCATCAGTGAAGGAGAAGGAATCCTCATCCTCTGCCTCGCCAAACCCATCAGTGAAGGAGAAGGAATCCTCATCCTCTGCCTGGCCAAACCCATCAGTGAAGGAGGCAGGAATCCTCATCCTCTGCCTGGCCAAACCCACCAGTGAAGGAGGCAGGAATCCTCATCCTCTACCTGGCCAAACCCATCAGTGAAGGAGAAGGAATCCTCATCCTCTGCCTCGCCAAACCCATCAGTGAAGGAGAGAGGAATCCTCATCCTCTGCCTGGCCAAACCCATCTGTGAAGGAGAGAGGAATCCTCATCCTCTGCCTGGCCAAACCCATCAGCTGAGGAGGAGGAGGAGGAGGCTGCCAGGGCAACAGGTTGGCCTGGGAGAGGTTAAAGCAGCAGCAGCAGCAGCTCCAGAGCTCTTGCACAGGTATGATGTTGACTGCCTGCCCTGCTGCAGATTTGTGGGCTCGTTCTACAAATGTCTCTCTGCCTGGAACATCCTGTGCCGCCCGCCGTGTGACAGGCTCCTAAATTAGCCTGCTCTGTCCTGGCATGGCAGCGTCTGCCCACGAGAGAAAGGGCCCAGTGAGCTCAGCAGAGCTCCAGCTGCTGACTCTGGCTTCGGGGGGCTCTGGATCTCCCCCCCTGGCCGTGCCAGTGCTGCTCCCTGGCACACAGAGCCAGGAGGACTCTGCTGCCACATTCCTTCCCAAGCTGCTGACTTCTGCTGTCATCAGCTCGGGCCCCTTTCCTTCCAAGGGGATCTCAGACAAGATGTGGTGATAAGGAAATAATGGGTAAACATGTGGCTATGGAAAGACTGATCCATCACTGAAAGCACGTTCTCTTTCCCATCCTTTCCCCAAACAATTCTTTCTCTGACCCCTTGCTGCCCGGGCATGGCAGTGGGTGACACGAGCTTTGCATTTACAGTCCCCAAGTACCAGGGCTCCTTGGAGATGAGAGGCTCCATCTGTCAGACGTGGCATCACCGTGGGCTGAGCTGCCTGCAGGAGTTATTTAAACACAAGCTGCAGTTTGGAGCACAGGAGGGAGGGTGGAGGCTCAGAATTGTACACAAAGTCATGTGGCAAGAGAGTTCTGAGCCTGGACAATCGGCCAAAACAGGGGACAGCACACTCACAGCAGCTTCCAGCCCCTCTGGAATAAGAGTAAAGCCAGAATTTCCTCCCTGGGATTTTTCAGAGCAGCGTTTCCCTAAGAGATTTACAGCACTGTGTGCCCTGCATGGCAAGGAAATCTTACAGGCCCGTGGTGAGTGCTGGGGCACAGGACCCAGGCCTAAATCTAGCTCAGATCCAGGACAGATAAAGCAGAACTCTGGGTTTATTTCTGTTGTGTGGATTGTGAACTCCACCAAGAGCTGGATGTGCCACACAGGACACACAGCCAGAGCTCCCTGCCTTGCCAGAAGTTGGGATGGGACATGGAGGGAGATGCTTTGGTGATGAAATCAAGGCAGTGGGGTGAAGGAGGTGTCCCAGGGCATTGGATCTGGTGGCTTCTCACAGGTGGGCAGGCAGCAGATAACAGAGTGAAGGGAGGATATTTAAATGAGTCCAAGAAAGGCAAGATTTGGACACATCTTAATTTTACCTGTTAAAGCTGAATGTGGAGCTGGAGCTCAGGGAAGTGGGGTGAACTCTCACCCCCTGGCGAGGGAAGCAGCCAGGATGGGAAAGGATGCAGCAGGACACGGGAGGGATGAGAACTGAGGCAAGAACTCCTCTCTGGGTATGTTAATTTATATTACATATTTACTAGGTAAAATCAGTCTTTCTGAGGCTGCAAAAGAGCCCTGTCCTCCATATGGGGTCAGGTTTCATCAGATCCTCCAGGTAATAAATCAAAGCAGGAAATTTGCTGTGAGTTATATAGGAATAAACATTTAACAGCTCCTCTCAGTAATTAGGCAGCTTGCAGACCTGCAGCTGTACACAAAATCCAGTGGCCCAAATCCTCATCTGTGGAGAATTAAGAAGGCACCCTGAGGCTCTGCCTTGATTTATGCAAAACCGTGGGTCTGGTTTAACCAGCCCGTGCTTAAAGGGATTTAGGAACGTGGTGAAAAAGACAGAGAAACCTCTAATTCTTGAACATTAAGTATGAGATCACAGACAGATACACCTTGTTTGAAACTGTCAGCCTTTTTTTTTTTTTTTTATGCCCAACACCTTTTCTAAATCCACATTTTGAATGCTCGCTCTGAGTCCCTCTGCTGGGTTGGGTTTTTGGGTTTTTTTTTCTTCCTTTCTAAGCACCCAGAATTTTCCATTTTATCTTCAACTCAGCCGTGCTAAAAGCTTCAGGCTGTCCTAGTCCTGAACGACAGTGGAATGAGTCCAGCTTTGAGTTTAATAGACAACATTTAACATCTCTTGCCTTTGGGTGGGTCTTCTTTCTCATCCGAGGAGAAGCTGAACCCTCGCTAGAATGTGAGGGATGATTCATCAAAACAACACTTTTCACTTCTTTCTGGGCAAGTGAATGATGACTTGGAGGCCTGGAGCACCTCAGAGAAGTTCCTCCACTCCTGGCCCAGCTGCCTGCCTGGTCTGGCACTGAGCTGAGCAGATGAGCAGTGGCACTTCATCAAATGCCATCAGACACCCAAACAATTGGGTTCGGGCCTTTGGATGAGATATTTGTAATGAAAACACAAGTGCTGCCCCAAGGTCGGGATTTAAGGCTCTGATTTTAACATTTTTTGGGGTTTTTTTTTAGCTCAGGAACAGCTGAGCAGCTGTGGATTGCCCAGAGCTCTCCCTAGTGCCCCTCTCGTGCTAATTAATGAGTGTAATTAACATCACAGGAAGCACAGGGGCTGGGTTGTGGGTGCCACCTGGGCAGAGTCAGGTACAAACCTTGCTCAGAAGGATTAAAATCCAGATGAACAAGAGAAAGGAGACAAAAGCATCGTTTCCTCTGTGTCACAGATAAAGATACTCCCGGGAAAGGACCTGCCAAAGATCAAAGATGGAACAAGGAGCTCAGCCAGGACTCTGCTCCTTCCTGACATGACTCAGAGACCTGCCTCAGTCTAGAAAACCTTTTTGGGTGGGACAAAACTTTAGGTTGGAATTTAAACGTTGTTAAATGAATTTAAATGTCTCTTCCAACCCAAACCATCCAGTGACACCGTGAACACCAGGGGACAGCTCATCCTTCCTCAACAGAGGCTGAAAGCAGCCTAAAGCCCTGTGAGGGGTCCCTGCCTAATATCCTCTTACAAAATTCCAGTGCTGGATGCTCAGAACCCTCCCCTTTCATCTGTCTTTAGAGGTGCAAAGTTTGAGATTAAACTAGACCAGATTAAACTAAATTAAGACTAGATTAATAAGCTCCTCCTTTTGTTTTCTAGACTTGCATCCCTCTCAGTGCTTTCTCCCAAACTTTGATCCATCCCAAACTTTGAGACACAGACAGAGCCAAGCACAAAGCTTGCTGCCCCAGGGCTGATGTGGCAGTGGCCCTGCCCTGTCCATCCCTGCCTGGGGACACCCTGCACTGTGGTTAGTGACCCTCCTGACCTCAGAGCTCTTCACTGCCATAAATTCATTTTTCTCTGAGGATTTTAGGGCAGAATCTGCTGTCAGTTCCTTCAGCTCCCCTCCACTCTGGAGAGGTGTCCCCTAACCAAGGGTATAACTCACAGATGAGCTGATCCATTGACTGCATTAATGACTAAAGCCAGGAATATAAATTTATTTCTTTCCAAGGGGCATTTAAGAGCCTGGAAGAAGCCACCAGCACGGCAAGGTCTGTGCACCAGTAGGAACAAAACCCAGAGTGGGGTTTCAGCTCCTCTCCCTGCCCACAGCCATCCAGACTCATTTCCCAGGGGATCGATGGGGTTGCCTCATCTTTAAGCATCCAAAACAATCCTGCTGACTCACGGATTCCCTTCAGGATTCCCTTCAGGATTCCCTTCAGGATTCCCTTCATCCATTTGCGCTCTCTCAGCGCCCTTTGTTTCTCAGGGAAGGACGAGACCTTCAAGCAGCCTCCAAAAAATCGGTGTGATGACACCTCCTGCAGGTGTGCAGCAGCGCAGGGGCCGCTCGTGCCAAGAAAACTGCGGGGAAACGTGGTAAAAACACCTCATTTTTGCAGTTTAGCTTGTTGTCTGCCTTCCACTCTCTGGTATCTGCAGGAACTGGGAGTTTGAGTGGAGGGGAATAAAAAAATAGGGAAAAAAAAAAAAAGAAAAAAGATAAAAAGAAAAAAGAAAAAAGGAAAAAAAGATAAAATATAGATAAAAGATAAAAGGAAAAAAAGAAAAAAGATAAAAGATAAAAGAAAAAAAGGAAAAAGAAAAAAGAAAAAAGGAAAAAGAAAAAAGAAAAAAGAAAAAAGATAAAAGAAAAAAGGAAAAAGAAAAAAGAAAAAAGGAAAAAAGGAAAAAAGGAAAAAAGATAAAAGAAAAAAGAAAAAAGGAAAAAGAAAAAAGATAAAAGATAAAAGATAAAAGATAAAAGATAAAAGATAAAAGATAAAAGGAAAAAAAGGAAAAAAAGAAAAAGAAAAAAGAAGAAAAGAAAAAAGATAGGAAAAAAGGAAAAAAGAAAAAAGAAAAAAAAAAGGAAAAAAATAGGAAAAAAAAAAGAAAAAAGGGGAAAAAAAAAGAAAAAAAAATGTTTAAAACCACACTTGAGAGTGCTCTTTCTTTCCGGGCAATACGGGAGCGGCAGTGAATTACGGTAATGGCAAGCCTCCTGCTCCGCTCCATCAGCAGAGCAGCGCAGCTCCTGCTGCTCCTTCCCCGCGTGGGGCTGAGCTGGGAGCGGGGCACGGATCCCCCCGGGGAGCCCCGGGCCAGCCCCTGCCAGCCGCGGGACACGGGGAACCAGCCCCAGGAACACGGCTGGGAAAACAAAGGGAGGAAAGCAGCGGCTTTGCAGGCACAGGGTCCCATCCCTGCCTGCAAGAGGAGCCTGCTGGGCTGAGAACCCCTTCCCAGATGCTCCCAGGAGCTGCGCTGCCTTCTGGAGACTGAAGAGGTGAGTGTGGGGCAGGCACCGGAGCCTGGGGTCTGCTCTTCCCCGCAGCAGCTCTCTCCACATTGCTTGGGTTTGAGCGTGGAAACCCCTGTCAGTCCTTTCTGCTGCATCCCCTTGACTTGCTGGGAAGTTTTTCTTCGTCTGCTTAAAAAATCAATTTAACAATTTCTTAATTTTCCCCTCAGCCCTGTAATGACCTGGTTTTGTAGCCTGTAATGACCATAATTACAATGCTCAGAGATGCTCGGGTGCAGCGCTCACTTCTCATGGAGGTGTCTAGCTGATCTGTCCTTTTCCTTCATTGGGATTATTCCTCAACTCGTTCCATCTGGTGGGAAAGAAAATAAAAGATCCAATTTCGTTTTAGTGCTCTGGAGAAAAAATTCCCACAGTGTGATTGATACCCACCCATCTCCCCTTTCCCCCCCTCCTCCCTCCCTCTGAACTGGGAATTTTGGGGCTTCGGAGTTTGAGATGCTTTTGCCTTGCAGGAGAGTTCAGCGTGGAGGTTTGGAAATGGGACAATTTGGAAATTCCTGCTGCTCTGAGGGACTCATCCCAAAGGACACTCAGGGAGTCAGTCCTTCCTCATCTGGGCTTTCACAGCCACGGCCTCAGTGGTGCTTTTTCACCACCTGATAAATACTGGGGGTGGGAATTCCACATCCAGATGGAGGTGCTGGGGAAGGTTTTGCAGCTGCCACTTGCAGCTCTCCTCTCCGTGCCCCCCAAGGTTCTCAGCTCCCGGGCTAATCCTCACTTTTCCATCTGAGGTACCTTTTCTCCATATTTAGTCAGCAAAGGCTGAGCTTGGCTTCCAGATGCTCTGAAACGTTGTGTCACTCACTAGGAGGCTCGCTCCTCTGCTTGGCTGTGGAGTTGCTTTTCCCTTTGGATTTTCAAAATGGGCAGCACAGCTGGACTAACAGTTCGGTGGGGAAAGGTCTGGCTTGATAAAGAAACCTGAGGTTAAATTCTGGGCTCCTAAATCTGCTGCAGAGTTTGTGTAGCCCTGAATTGTGTCCTGCAGGCTTCTGTCTCTCCTAGAACTGGTCTCTGCAGGTGAGCTGATAATCAGGATTGATGCCTATCCCCGTGAAGAAGGCGAAATCCAGGCAGGAAAACCCCCTTGGGTCTCTGAGTTGCTGTTAAACAATGCTGGGCTGGAAAAGGTTGGTTCCACTGGCTGGAGCCAGCCTGAGGGAAGCGCCCTAAAATAGCCTCCTGCTCTATTCTTATATGGGAACCCTAGCAGGCAGCGTGGCTGCTGGGAGCTGCATTGTTCGTGTTTTTGTCTTCTCCAGGGGGGTGAGGATCTGCAGAGAGCACCAGAGCACGGCAAACTCCGCTCTTCCCTGCAGAGCAAGCCAGGAGCTGATGTCAATGAGCTTTGATTTGCAGCCCAGGACAGCCACTGATGAGTGCTCTGCCTATGGAAAGCTCTGACTGACAGCCTGGACCCTGAGGATGGGCAGCGATGGGCGTCTCAAACAAAACTGCTGAGCAGACACAGCAGCAACCTCCACCCAGCCGGGTTTCTAAGCCAATTTTAAGGCAGAATCAGGATTGCCACCAGGCAATTAAAAGCATCAGTGATTTCCTATCGGGAGAAGCTAAATTGGAGACCCTTCGGAATATTTACTTCCCTTAAATGCAGAGCCTTGCCCAAAGGACAGAAATGATTTTAACCTGCAGCTCCAGCATTTCTCATCACACGGCCATGGAAAGTGGGATAAACAGACTCAGGTTTGTGTAGCCCAAGGAAAATGCAGAAGGAGTTAAATTTGGCTTGGAACCGGTGAGTATCAACCGTGCCATTCTGCTGAGGGCTGAGGAGCAAAGGTAGGTGTTCTAATATGTTCCTGGATCTTTCTCGTTGCTGCTGGTGCTGCAGCTCTAAGACATTCTTCAAAACCCTTTTCCCCATCAAGGCCAGGCAAATGTTGCCTATAGGACCTTCCAAGAACTGATCTTGTCACTGTTCCTGCCTGGAAAGGGGGGGTGAAGCCCTGCAGCCTCACATGGACATTACCAGCCATGGCTTTCCTCCCTGGGAACTCCTCCGAGTGCTCCAACTGCACCCACCCCGTGGAGCCCGTGAACATTTCCAAGGCCATCTTACTGGGTGTTATCCTAGGGGGGCTGATCGTTTTTGGGGTTTTGGGTAATATCCTGGTTATCCTGTCCGTAGCCTGCCACAGACACCTCCAGAGCGTCACCCACTATTACATCATCAACCTGGCTGTGGCTGACCTCCTCCTGACCTCCACCGTCCTGCCCTTCTCAGCCACCATGGAGATCTTGGGCTACTGGGTCTTTGGGAGGATCTTCTGCAACATCTGGGCGGCCGTGGACGTGCTGTGCTGCACGGCCTCCATCATGAGCCTCTGCATCATCTCCATCGACCGCTACATCGGGGTCAGCTACCCCCTGAGGTACCCCAGCATCGTGACGGAGAGGAGGGGCCTGCTGGCCCTGCTCTGTGTCTGGGCACTGTCCTTGGTCATCTCCATCGGGCCCCTCTTCGGCTGGAAGGAGCCGGCCCCGGAGGACGAGACCATCTGCCAGATCACCGAGGAACCCGGCTACGTCCTCTTCTCGGCGCTGGGCTCCTTCTACCTGCCCCTGATCATCATCCTGGTGATGTACTGCCGGGTCTACGTGGTGGCCAAGAGGGAGAACAAAGGGCTGAGCTCGGGGCTGAAGACAGAGAGGTCCCATTCCGAGGAGGTGACCCTCCGCATCCACCGCAAGAACGCGCCCGGCGCCGCCGGCCCCGCGCCCAACCCCAAGAGCAAGCACCACTTCTCCGTGCGCCTGCTCAAGTTCTCCAGGGAAAAGAAAGCTGCCAAGACCCTGGGGATAGTTGTAGGATGCTTCGTTCTCTGCTGGCTGCCATTTTTTGTGGTGATGCCTCTCGGTAAGTAGAGCCAAGCCCACGGCGTGTCTCGCAGAGCCTTTCTGGGCAGGGAGGGCTGTGCTGGGGGCCGGGTGTGGTGATGGTGTGGTGTGGTGGGTGTGGTGATGCTGGTCAGGGAAGCTCTGAGGGAAGGGTTTGGTCCTGCAAAGCTGTCAAAACCCAAAACACTCACCACCACAAAGCAGGCAGTGTGAAAAAACTCAAGTCTCAGCTGAGACCAAATGTCTCTGGTGGTGAGAAACAAAATTCTGAAAACCAGGGGAACACTCTTGTATGTTTTCCACATAGAAAATCCTCTTTGTGAGCTAGAGCAGACATTTGTGACCATCCCTGCTATAGGAACAGGACCTTTAGGGGTTTGTGTGTTCATGTTTGCAGCCAGATGATTTAAATGTATAAAAGATCAGGATACAAATGCATTCAGGGTTGAAGAAGCTCTACACAGATCTGCTGGAGCGCTCTGCACCGATGATTCCCACTCTAAGGGAAAAAAAAAATACCATCTTCCTATCAGGAAGCTCATCCTGTGAGGTACCATAGCTCCAAACAAAGATTAATCTTTTAATCCAATTTTTCATATGACCAGCCAGGAGACAGCAGCGAGGATCCTTCCAACTAATTTTACACTGCTCTGGTTTGCATCTTTTCTGGGAACCCGTTGAGCCCAACTGGCCAAACACGGGCTCAGCCACCGTGCTGCAGATGAATATTTATCCTCCAGTTGTCATTCCGAAAGAGGAGCAAAGGCTGGGGATTTGTTCTGCTTTGCTGGAATATAAAGAAGTCATTAGAATTTTAATTAAAACCTTGCTGGGTTACCTTTTGATGCGCTTGCAGGATGTAGAAAAGCAGAATACTGATTTTGCACACCTAGAGCTGAGGGTGAGGGACACGGCTCATCGCGCCCAGTTGGGCTCTGCCGTTAAATATTGGGGTTTTTCAAACCTGGAAGTTAAAATCTGTGGCTTGCTCAGTTTAAAGGCTTTTCTTATGGAAAGGGCTTGTGCTGTACAGCAGAAAGAAAGTCAGGTTTTATGGAAGCTTTGGTAAATAAAACAACAATGTGGACAATTAAGAAAAGGTAAAGCAGCCTTACTTAAGCATGAAAAGAAAGATTTGGGGCTTTTGTTTTTCCTTTTTTTTTTTTTTTTAATTCTGTTTTTTCAAACTGACAAATTACTGTCGTGTTTCAATCAACCTCTACTGGTTTTACCAAGATTTATCAAGACACACAAAAACCTGTTGCTAATGTGAAAAAAAAAAACCAAAACCCAAAAATTCAGATTTTTTTCCTCTTGGTCGATACTAGCAAGGGCTGGATTGGAGGTGTTTCCTCAGGAGGAGCCCCCAAGGGCCTGGCTCTCAGCACCTTGGAATGCTGCTTGCCAAGATGACTGAAACACACTCAAAAAGGGTTTGGGAGAATGCATTAAACGCACTTTTCATCTGCAAATGTGGTTGCCCACACACAGCTGTGGTTAATAAATTTGCTTTGGATTTAAGAAATCTTCTGGGCTCCAGAATGGCTTTGCATCTTCCTTTGCTCCCTTGTGAGGAAATTCTGGAGGTTTTTGGGGTTTTTTTCCCTCTGTTTTTGGGGGTTACTGGATTATTTTTAAAGCCTATATTATAGGGCTTTCAAAACCTATTTGCTGCTTTCATTTAAGGACAAAAAAAAACCAAAAAAAAACCAAAAAACCTGATTAAACTGACAAATGGCACTAAAAAAGTCCTCAGTTAAAGCCAAGGACTCACATCTTGATGCAGAGCACTTTCCAAAAGCCAACAACCACTTTCAGGTCTGTCCTGCAGCCAGGCCCTGCAGTTGGGATAGGGAAGGGAAGAGATCCTGACGGGATCTCGTGGCAGGGGTCAGACTTTCCAGGTGTAAAAACTCCTCCTCGTTGAAACCCCGGTGGAGCTCACGGCACGCACGGCTGGGCCACCAGAGCTTCGAGCAGCTCTGCAGCTTTGTGGCCATGGGATGGACCAACACGTGGTCCCATCAGCCAGCTCTGGAGGGGTTTGACAGATGTGGAGGTGCCATGGTTTATAGATGGGCTTGGATGGTGGGATTCAATGATCCAAGAGGCCTTTTCCAACCATCATTCCGTGATTCCATCAGCCAGACCACTCCCAATGCAGACTGCCCATGTCTGTCAAACCCCTCCAGAGCTGCTTGATGGGACCACGTGTTAGTCTGTCCCATGGCCACAGATGTGGAGGTGCCATGGTTTATAGATGGACTTGGATGGTGGGACTCAACCATCTAAGAGGCCTTTTCCAACCATCACTCCATGATTCCATCAGCCAGACCACTCCCAATGCAGACTGCCCATGTCTGTCAAACCCCTCCAGAGCTGCTTGATGGTGTTAGTCTGTCCCATGACCACAGATGTGGAGGTGCCATGGTTTATAGATGGGCTTGGATGGTGGGACTCAACGATCCAAGAGGCCTTTTCCAACCATCATTCCAGGATTCCATCAGCCAGACCGCTCCCAATGTGGATTGCCCACGTCTGTCAAACGCGTCCCAGCGACTCAAAACACAGCAAAGGAGGGGAGGAATCAACGTGAAAAACCCATTTATCCTAAAAAACAAGGGGGGAGAAGGTGGATTGGCTGCGCTCTTGTTTTGGGAGCCACTCCTGTGCGTGTCACCTGCCACAGGAGCCTCGTCTTTGGTCCCTCCTGGTGCAGCCACCACTTCCAGGAGGCAGGAGTGTCGTTTTTCACTCACTCTCAAATGCCACAGCACAATTCAGGGCTGTGGATGGGCCGTGGTGAGTGATTCTCCCACCCCAAACATCAGGATTTCTCTGCAGTTCGGATAACGGGAGAGACACTTGGCTCTTGCTGAAGGAGAGAATTCCTGGTTTCTAACTCCAAGGATTCCAAAATCATGACAGGCAACAGACCCATGAGACAGCCTGAGACAAACCCAGCTTCTCAAGATATTTGGCTTTTTTTTTTTTAAAAAGATAAATTTAAAGGAAAGTGATTATTTTATTGCGAGTGAATGACTTGAAGAGCGAGGCCCTCAGGGCAAATATCAAATATCTCCAAAACGTCAGCAATGGGATCCAGAGCCATTCCACTGCAGGAACAGCTGGGGAACTGGAGCTGGAGTGACAATTACATTAATCTTGTGAAACAATGGGATTATTTAGGTTTACACGGGTAACAAAACCTCAGTTTACCTTCCCATGGCTTTTTATCAGCTTTCTAAATCTGCAGCTGCCCGCAGCGAAATCTGGAAATAGTTGCTTGCTGAGACATTTGCCAGAAATATCATCTATCCTAAGTGGGTACAATATGAAACAGAGCATAAATTAGCTCTGAAATAATCCAAATCGTCAGAGCAGTGTTCCCAGCCCGACCCATTCCTGCTGCCTGACCTTCTCACCTGTGCCCAGGCACCCTCCTGGTGCTGCAGGGAGCTGAATTCAGGGGTCTGGGGGGGAAAACTCGCTCGCCCCTCCTCCTGTGTCTGTTTGTTGTGGATCAGGGACAGTCAGGCACAAAGTCCCTCTCATTCTCCCTGTGGAACAGCCACAGTATTCCAGGGGTTGATCACTCAGCCAATGACAAAGGTCCCGTGGACATCCCCGGACCAACATTTCTCCACCACTCCCAAACCCTGAAACGTGTCCCAGTGACTGAAAACAGCAAAGGAGGGGAGGAATGAACGTGAAAAACCCATTTATCCTAAAAAAAAAAGGGAGGGAAGGTGGAAAGTACATCTGGAAAGTGCAAGACTTCCTCCCATCGCTGCTTTTCCTGCACTGGCTGTGTTAATTGGATTGTGCAGGGTCCAGGATCCTTTCCTACTGCCCAAGGGTTCCTTGACACCGTTTTTTATTCCATAAAAAATACTTCCCATAAGGGAGCAGGGAGAGCAGGAGGGAAGAGGTCATGTGTGCACAGGGGGCAGCTGCTGAATGTCTGCAGCAACATATATTTTATATTTTATATTTTATATTTTATATTTTATATTTTATATTTTATATTTTATATTTTATTTTATATTTTATATATTTTATATTTTATATTTATAGTCATAGTTATAGTTATAGTCATAGTTATAGTCATAGTTATAGTTATATTTACTTATACTCATATTCATATTAATATTCATATTCATATTTATACTTATATTTATAAATATGCTTTCCAGAGGGTGGATTGTCATGACCTGAGATGCAGTATGGAGCACTTTTAGGGAGTAAAGTTTAGAGCTATCACTGGGCTTGGGAACACAAAATGCAGCACATTTATCAATGTTTGGAGAGCCGTGAGAGATGCAGGAGGGGCCTGGCACACAGTTAATTCCCTCTGGGATATCAGTGCTCCTGCTGTGCTTCATCCTCTGGGTTTTTATGGTTTTTGTGCCCTCTGGATTGATGGCTTCGAGGCAGATCCCAGGACCTGAGTTTGGAGCTTTTTCCTGTTCCCAGCCCGAAGGGGCTCCAGGAGCTGGAGAGGGACTTGGGATGAGGGAATTACAGAGCAGGATACAGGGAATGGCTTCCCACTGCCAGAGGGCAGGGCTGGGTGGGAGACTGGGGAGGAATTGTGTCCTGGGAGGGTGAGGAGGGGCTGGGATGGAATTCCCAGAGGAGCTGTGGCTGCCCCTGGATCCCTGGCAGTGCCCAAGGCCAGGCTGGAGCAGCCTGGGGACAGTGGGAGGTGTCCCTGCCAGGGCAGGGGTGGCACTGGGTGACTTTTAAGGTCTCTCCCAACCCAAACCATTCCAGGATTCCCTGGAGAGGGACTGGGGACAAGGGCTGGAGGGACAGGACACAGGGAATGGCTTCTCACTGCCAGAGGGCAGGGATGGATGGGATTTTGGGAAGGAATTGTGTCCTGGGAGGGTGGGGAAGGGCTGGGCTGGAATTCCCAGAGGAGCTGTGGCTGCCCCTGGATCCCTGGCAGTGCCCAAGGCCGGGCTGGAGCAGCCTGGGGACAGTGGGAGGTGTCCCTGCCAGGGCAGGGGTGGCACTGGGTGACTTTTAAGGTCTCTCCCAACCCAAACCATTCCAGGATTCCCTGGAGAGGGACTGGGGACAAGGGCTGGAGGGACAGGACACAGGGAATGGCTTCTCACTGCCAGAGGACAGGGATGGATGGGATTTTGGGAAGGAATTGTGTCCTGGGAGGGTGAGGAAGGGTTGGGATGGGATTCCCAGAGGAGCTGTGGCTGCCCCTGGATCCCTGGTTGGATGGGGTTTGGAGCAGCCTGGGGACAGTTGGAGGTGTCCCTGCCCATGGCAGGGGTGGCACTGGGTGGGATTTCAGGTCCTTTCCAACCCAAACCACTCTGGGATTCTCTATGGACACAACCCTGATGTCCCCCATGCCCTGAAGCAGCATCACCCCCACCTGTGCTCTGCCTCAGCCACAATATTTGAATTACACAAAATAAAAAGAGGAGAAGAAAGCAGCAAACCTGAACACAGAGCTGCAAGATTCAGTAGCAGAGATGGATTTGTAGCAGAGATGGATTTACAGCTCAGATGGATTTGGAGCTGAGATGGATTTGTAGCAGAGATGAGTTTGTAGAAAAGATGGATTTACAGCAGAGATGGGTTTGTAACTGAGATGGTTTTTAACACCACAAAGGGTTCGTGGGGTCAGGAAATAGAATGGGCTCTGATTCCCATGGTGCTGGCTGCGATGATGCAGAGTAAACAACACAAGTTTTTACAGCCTGGCAGCTTCCAAACCCCTCTGTGCTGTCCATCAGGGCTGGTTTTTAAACAACCCACAATCAGGCAGCTCTTGTGACAAATGACAAAGTCAAATTACATCTTTGAGAGTGAATTGGCACTTACTCACCAGGAGGGATGTGGCAAACTTATCTCTCAGAGCTGGAGAAACCTCCAGCTGACAAACAGGAAAAATAAATGATGAGGGAAGAAAATGCAGCCCTGACATTTCCAGGGATGACTGATGAAATACTTAATGGCAAAAGATCTCGGGAGGCTCCTAGTACATTTTACTTTATTTAATTTTACAAGAAGCAATTGCATTGTGCTACTGACACTTGAGTGTCCTCAACCTTTTGAAAACAAAGCAGGAATTCCAGCATCATTTACTCAACCCAGGATTCAAAAATGCATTGAAAGAACCTCTTGAAGTTTTCTTTTCTGTTCCTCCAGCACAGACAGGGATGGAATTCCCAGAGGAGCTGTGGCTGTTCCATCCCTGGCAGTGCCCAAGGCCAGGTTGGAGCACCCTGGGACAGTGGGAGGTGTCCCTGCCCATGGCAGAAGGTTGGAACTGGATGATCTTTGACCTTTCACTTCCCTTCCAACCCAAGCCATTCCATGATTCTCTGAAAATCAGTGTGGACTGGGGTCTGGGGGCACCAAACTCTCTGTGCTCCCAAAGCTCCTTCATTTTCTTTCACTCCCTGTTACTCCACGGCAGCAACAAGTCTCTCCACTGATGAACCAAAAAAGGCTACATTAATAAATTAACATGCAGATCCCACCCCAAAAAAAGAGCAAGGGACAGACTCTGACACTGGCTGTTTGCTATTTTTATCAGGCTTTGGCACAGCCCTCGCGTTCCATCTGGAGAGAGCCAGGAGTTGCAGCAAACAGGAATTGTTATTGTTTACCCGTTTTTTACACTTGGCCTCACACAGCTGATTCCCTAAAGTGGGATTTGGGATTTCACCTTTTCTTTTTTGGTGGTTTTTTTTTTTTTTTTCACCATAAAACGGGCGAGCAGCAGATCCGCCACATTTAAACGAGGAAACAAATAATAATAATAATAAAAAACCACCAAAACCCAAAAAACCCCAAAAAACTGAGCGTGATTCGGGCATTTAGAAGCCTTCCATTATTTTTCATCTGCCAATGACTTCAGCCAGAAAGTTCTTTGAGAATGTTATTTGGTTGCTTTTCGCTAAAGGAGAGAAGCATTAATTTGCTGAGGGAAATTTTTGGTTGTGGATACGCCTGCTTGGTCCTGCTTCACTGCAAAACAGAGTTTGTTTCCTTCAGCAAAACCTTTTTGGTCTCAAATTCTGGTTGATATTGATATTAATAATGAAACTGCTCTACCTGGGCCAGCTTGGGGCAGCCAGAAGCTGCCAGGGGGGCAGTGAGACCCAGATCAGACCCGAGGGTGGAATCTGAGGTTTGGCTGCTCCAGGGCAGAGACAAAGCTCCTGTGGCACATCCTGCACTGCCTGGGGAGGAGAGAGCTTTGGGAAGGGCTGAGTGCCCCTAAAGAGGCTCCAAAACAGCTGGAGAGGGACTTGGGGCAAGGTCTGGAGGGGACAGGACACAGGGAATGGCTTCCCACTGCCAGAGGACAGGGATGGGTGGGATTTTGGGAAGGAATGAGGGTGGGGAGGGGCTGGGCTGGAATTCCCAGAGGAGCTATGGCTGCTCCTGGATTCCATGAGGCAGAATGTGGATAGTTCTGTTTTCTGAAGGTTTCAGGGAATATCACTACCCAACGCTTCATCATTTCAAAAACTTTTCTCTGTAACACCGTCAGCTCTAATCCCTCTTTTCTCCAACCCTTCTGAAATGGTGTGATTTTCTTGCCACCTGAAGCCCCTTGTGATGACCTCCAAGACACTGCTGTCCTTTGGGTAATTAACCTTGAATTAGGAGTCCCTGAGGAAGGAATTTTCCCCTGTCCCTGGAATCAGCTCTAAACGGGAATATAATGCTTTTAATTATCAAACAGCTCTCCTGAATTGATTTCTGATGGAACATCCATGTCACTGCATGACACCACAGATCCTGAAACGCTCGTTCCTGCAGGAATTGTGTTTCCAGCCACAATTTTTTTTTTTTTTTTTTCAAGGCGGAACAGAACCCTATTTATTTTTTTTTCCAGTGTTTTAGTTTCTTTGGTTACCTGCAATTCCTCACCGCCTCTGCCCCTAACACTCCGCGTATTTTCCATTTTAGGCTCTTTCTTTCCTGCCATCAAACCCCCGGACACGCTTTTTAAAATAACATTTTGGCTGGGATATTTAAACAGCTGCATCAACCCCATCATCTATCCCTGCTCCAGTCAGGAGTTCAAGAGAGCCTTCCAGAACGTCCTGAGAGCCCAGTGCCTCCTGAGGAAGCAGCCCACCAAGAAGCCAAACCCCACCTTCAACCTCAACCACCCTGCTGGCCAGAGCGTGGAGGGCGGCCGGGGGGTGGTCAGGATCCCCGTGGGATCGGGAGAAACCTTCTACAAGATCTCCAAGGCCGACGGGGTCTGCGAGTGGAGGATCCTGCAGGCCGCGCCCGCCAGGAGCGCCGTCCCCAGGGACTGCGGCGCCGCCAAAGCCAAGAGCAAAGGTTTCCTGCAGGAATGCTGCTGTGCCGGAGCCTCGGCGAGCCCGGCCCGCCAGGACTGCGGAGTGCCCACCATCAAAATCCACTCCATCTCCCTGGGCGAGGGCGGGGAGGATGTGTGACCCTCACGGGGCCGTCGCGGTGTCGGTGGGGATGGTTGGAGGGATCCGGGTGTGAACGGGTCAAACGGGGCCGAGGCTTTCCAGGAAGGGTGCTGAGAGCATGGATGGAGCCCCTCGAGGGCATGGCTTCTTCATTGGATGGTGTTCTGAGGGTCCAGCATCTGCCAGGGGTTTTCTTGGCATTTCAAAAGGCTTTGTCCCTCTATTCTCCTCTTTCAAAGGTCCCACTGCTCTCATTGAGGGGCAGTGGAGGCAAGAGAGAGAACCACTGACCCTCTGACAGCTCCACCTTCGGAGCCGTTTTGTGATTCCACCCCTCCCCGCGAAGCCAAAGCTCAGCTGTGGATTTCAGTCAACTCCATTGCCATGGAAAACTTGATCCAAGCGACTGCACTCCACCAGGCTTCAGAGACCAAGGAGAACTTTTCCTTTTTGTGCAATCAGCCCCCCCTGATCTCCACACCAAACCAAATGAAAATTTGCATGTGCCCCCCTGGTTTGTTCAGACCACCCCCGCGCCCTGAGGCGGGTCTAATAAAACCCAAAACTGGGTAAATCCTCCTCAAACAAGGCTCAAGAGAGCTCACTTCGCCTTCACCCTTTTTGTTTTTCATCCTCTGAGTCCCTCAGGAGCCTGCTGAAAGGCTCAGTAATTCCTCACTCAGGTGCTCCATAGCCAGGTCAGTGCCACAGCCACTGGAAAAGCTGCAGAATTTTTTTTTTTGTCTCCCTGCCCAGTGCTTTGCTGCATTCCCTCGCCTGACTCCTTCAATACCAAGTGCTCAGAGCTTTCTGTGAGATCCTGGGTACTCTGGAGTCAGGAACTTTCCCCTTGTTCTAAGCAGGGGGAGTTAAGCACGTTAAAAGGCTTAAGGACATCCATCCCCACGGGAAAGGGCCATCCCTTGGGAATTTGGGAGCCAAGCATTTGGAAGCATGTTATGTTTTAATACAGCTAATCCAAATAAATAAATAAATGAGAGGGCCAGCATCTGGAAGAAATAGTGGGAGGAATTCTCTGTACAATATTAGAAATAAGCAGCTCTTGACATAACTCCTCCTGAGCCTGCCAAGTAAGAACTCAACTCCTTGAAACAACACACGAGCCCCTGCTCTTGTCTGTGGCAGCTCCTGTGCTGGAGATCCACTGCCTTGAAAAGGGAAAGGGTTTGAGATAAGGGTCATTATCACAGCACGGGGCCTTGAAACAACACCTTGGTGGTGCTGATGAGAAATCCTTATTTATTTATCTCTCAGTCGGTATTAAGCCCCCAGTGTCAAGAGGATTTGTCTCCTGGGCCTTTCATTTATGCACTCACAGGAGACAAATCTGTAGCATGATCCCAGTTTCAGCTCCCATAAGAAATCCACCTCACCCCTCAGGTTCTTCAGGCCTAGAATTCGAAGCCGAAAGTGTGGAAATACCACGTAAGAAAAACATTCTCATGGTGCTTCAAGCCAAAAGCAGAGGGAGAAAAGCTGGAAATCTCATAAGAAAGTCACGTGAGGCTCATGGCCGAGGTCTCCAGTCTCACAGGGTTCAGAAACGTGGGACGTGTCTTTGGGCAAAACCTGAACTTTGCAGCATTTTGAAAAAAAAACCCACCCCTTAAACCCAGCAAGATTTAAAGTCTTCCCTGCACACCCTTGGTGCCCCACCCCGTCTCATTCTACAACCAGCGCTTGTTTTATCACCGGGGAGGTCCCTTTTGCCATCCCTCCTTTGCAGCTGGGAGATTTACACAGGGCTGCTGCAGTAATTGCAGATTTATTGAGGTTTAATGGTGTCGGGCAAGGAGCTGCTGTGGAGCTGCACAGGGAGGCTGCCACGGCTGGATTCATTCAGCTCCAGGGCAATCCCCATCCAGCAATAGGGATTCATTCAACTCCAGGGCAATCCCCATCCAGCAATAGGGATTCATTCACCTCCAGGGCAATCCCCATCCAGCAATAGGGATTCATTCAGCTCCAGGGCAATCCCCATCCAGCAATAGGGATTCATTCAACTCCAGGGCAATCCCCATCCAGCAATAGGGATTCATTCAGCTCCAGGGCAATCCCCATCCAGCAATAGGGATTTATTCAACTCCAGAGCAATCCCCATGCAGCAATAGGGATTCATTCAGCTCCAGGGCAATCCCTGTGCAGCAATAGGGATTTATTCAGCTCCAGGGCAATTCCCATCCAGCAATAGGGATTTATTCAACTCCAGGGCAATCCCCATCCAGGAATAGGGATTCATTCAGCTCCAGGGCAATCCCTGTGCAGCAATAGGGATTTATTCAACTCCAGGGCAATCCCCATCCAGGAATAGGGATTCATTCAGCTCCAGGGCAATCCCTGTGCAGCAATAGGGATTTATTCAACTCCAGGGCAATCCCCATGCAGCAACAGAATCTGACCCTGAAAGATGAAGGTGAATAAGTCAGCCTGCTGCTGGCAGTGTCAGAGTTCTCCTGAGTGGCAGAGACAGAGGTTGGAATAATGAAGTCTTGGTCTCATCTTCACCCCTTTTTTCTTTTTCTTTTTCTTTTCTTTTCTTTTTTTTTTTTTTTTTTTTTTGGCACCAAACAGATGCTCAAGGGCCTCTCTCTCTTGTGTGTCCAGTGACCTCTGAAAAGCTCCCAGCCCTCAGCCACCAGGTGAGCCTGGTCCCAGCCACACCTCTGCTGCTGCCAGGCTTGCCAGCAAAAACAAACACAGCATTTGTTTGGCTCCCTGAAGGAATTCCTGCAGGAAAACTGCCCCGTTCCCTTGCTGCAAGAAGGGTCACTGGCACTTGTCATCCCGGCGGATATTTGGACTGAAAAGGCTCAAAAACCATAGAAGGAGCTCTAAGAAACTAAAAAAAAAAAAAAAAAAGAAAAAAAAAAAAAAGAGGGCAGATTTAAGCAACCCATTTTTTTTTCCTGTTATTTAAAGTGAACTTGGCAGTGGTGAAAGAGCTGTAGCCACAGAGGGTGAATGGATCTGTCTGTCTGTCTGTCTGTCTGAAAGCACAGACGGGACGGGGGCTTTTCCCAGAGGCAGGACATCCATCACAGCTTGTGAAACCTTCCCAGCAGCAGGATTGTGTCCCGTGAAACCTGGCAGGAGCTCAGAGCAGAGATCAGAGAGTGGCCAGAGGGGACGTGGGAACAGTGGTGTGGCAGGAGCTGCCCTCAGTGCCACATGCAGTGACCCAGGCTGAGCTGGCAGGGGATGGATGTGTCCTGCCCCAAACCTCTGGGGGCTGTCAGAGCCACCCCCCCATCTCCTCAGGGCTGTCAGAGCCACCCCACCATTCCCTTGGGGATGTCAGAGACACCCCACCATCCCCTCAGGAGTGTCAGAACTACCCCCCCATCCCCTGTGGGCTGTCAGAGCCACCCCACCATCCCCTCAGAGATGTCAGAGCCACCCCACCATCCCCTCAGGGCTGTCAGAGCCACCCCACCATCCCCTCAGAGCTGTCAGAGCCACCCCACCACCCCCTCAGGGCTGTCAGAGCCACCCCACCATCCCCTCAGAGATGTCAGAGCCACCCCACTATCCCCTCAGAGATGTCAGAGCCACCCCACCATCCCCTCAGAGATGTCAGAGCCACCCCACTATCCCCTCAGAGATGTCAGAGCCACCCCACCATCCCCTCAGGGCTGTCAGAACCATCCCACCATCCCCTCAGGGCTGTCAGAGCCACCCCCCCCATCCCCTCAGGGCTGTCAGAACCACCCCACCATCCCCTCAGGGCTGTCAGAGCCACCCCACCACCCCCTCAGGGCTGCCAGAGCCACCCCACCATCCCCTCAGAGCTGCCAGAGCCACCCCACCATCCCCTTGGGGATGTCAGAGCCACCCCACCATCCCCTGTGGGCTGTCAGAGCCACCCCACCATCCCCTCAGGGCTGTCAGAGCCACCCCACCATCCCCTCAGGAGTGTCAGAGCCACCCCACCACCCCCTCAGAGATGTCAGAGCCATCCCCCCATCCCCTCAGAGATGTCAGAGCCACCCCACCATCCCCTCAGGAGTGTCAGAGCCACCCCCCCATCCCCTGTGGGCTGTCAGAGCCATCCCACCATCCCCTCAGGGCTGTCAGAGCCACCCCACCACCCCCTCAGGGCTATCAGAGCCATCTCACCATCCCCTCAGGGCTGTCAAAGCCACCCCATCATCCCCTCAGGGCTGTCAGAACCACACCACCATCTCCTCAGAGATGTCAGAGCCACCCCACCGTCCCCTCCCCAGGGTCAGGGGTGTCTGTTGGCAGTGACAGCCGAGATTTCCCTGTGGTGTGGAGCACAGGCTCTGCTGCAAAGAGCTGGGAGCTGGAGCACCACAGAGATGACTCTGAATTTGCACAGACCGAGGTGAAGCAGATCACCAAGCCCTGCTCACCCCAGGGCAGGGAAAGTTCAGTAGTCCAGTTTCCACACCCAGCTCAGATCTGCTGCCTGATGTTTTCGAAGGCTTCGTGTACTTTGCAAGATTATTCAAATCCCAAATATTTAAGTTCTGCCCACTGTCCAAATAAATGTCTTCCCATTTTTATGTTCTTTATTTGGCTCCGCCAGCTCCAAGGATAAATTGTGCATTGTGTGAAGGAATATTCTCCTTTGCCAGGCCTTAATGCCCTGAAAATCCACAGCACTGAAAAGAAGGAAAACTAAGCCAGGAATATTTCTTGCTTCTCTGCTTGGGGAAGCAAATGGATTTCACGAAGCTTCTTTACAAAATTTCCCTGCCTGAGTTTTTCAATTTTCTGAAAGGCAGCACAGACAGGCTGCAGCACTTTATACCGACAGAAGTCAAGTGAAAAAGGTCTTGAAGTGCCCAGTTCTGGGTGTGCCTTGAGCTGCTGTTGTTGCTCGTGTCTCAGTGGGGTTTTTTTTTTCAGGAACCTCATTTAAAAATGAAGCTGCTGAGGCACAGAGCAACTCAGTGATTCACCCAGCGAGGTTTCAGCTGTCCCAGGCTGAGTCCATGCTGGGTAATGAACTCCACATCCTACCCAGGGATGCCTTGATCCTCTTTCCTGTCTTAATACGGTTTGGATAAGCAAGGCAACGTTGGAAACGACCTGGAGGGGACAGGCTGTTGACACCAATTATTCCTGGATGATCTCTTCCTGACAGCAGAGCTACGGAGAAAAGCCACTTGGTGCTCAAAGTGTTGCACTTCAGCTCCAGGCAAATCTGGGGCTTGCACCGGTGTTATCCTTTGCCAGAAGGAAAAAAATAAAATCCAACAGGTCCTGAGAGAGCTCTCTGCCTGCAGCCCTCACACACTCAAAATATTTGTAGAGGCATTTCGTACGTGGCAGTGCTGCAAAACCCACAAGAGATCACGGGAGTAGCTTGAGGTGCATTAAAATACCTCAGCTTGAGGGGTGTAATTGGATCTCTGATCTCCTGGGAAGGAGATGGAGCATCTGTCTCAGGGGCTGCAGTGAGGTGTCATTCCTTCTCCTCAGAGTTGCACACCCCTGGTGCTGGCAGAGAAGGAGGAAACAGCAAACGTGAGCTCAGGGGAAGTGGATTGCTGAGGAGGAGAGTTATGGATGGCAACCATCACAGGAGAGATAACAACACACCTCTCAGTCCCACAGCGGGCTCAGAGCTGGGCTTCGTGCACATTCATGAAAAAGATGTTTTTCCTTTATCTCCTGTAACTCCCTGGGGAGGGGGGTGTCTGATAAGGGGCCAGCTGGTCAAACCAGGTGGGGCAGTGTTCCTTATCTCTGTCACCACCATCCTCCCTCCAGGGGAGATCTGCTGCTGATGGGCCATGAAGGCTCAGCAGTGACAGGACACATTCCATCATCCCAGTGGGAGAGGCTCCACCCAGGGGGAGGAGCCAACCATTCCTATCTGGATAAAAACTGAGACACAGGAACACAGAAAGGATCCAGCTTCACCCGATTCCTGGAGGAAGACTGGACCCTTCTCACCATCCCTGGACCCTTCTCACCATCTCTGGACCCTTCTCACCACCCCTGGGCCCTTCTCACCATCCCTGGACCCTTCTCACCATCACTGGGCCCTTCTCACCACCCCTGGGCCCTTCTCACCACCCCTGGACCCTTCTCACCACCCCTGGACCCTTCTCACCATCACTGGACCCTTCTCACCATCCCTGGGTCCTTCTCACCATCCCTGGACCCTTCTCACCACCCCTGGGCCCTTTTTTCTCAGGATCATCTCTGCTCCAACAGAACCACCTCTGCCCCTCCAGGAGGACTCACTGTGGGATATCTGCTGCTGATGGGCCATGAAGGCTCAGAGCTGGGCTTCCTGCACATTTCTGTCTCAGTGCAACACTGACCTCAAACCCAGGCTGAGGAACCCAGCCTCTCCTGAAAAGACAGATTTCAAAAACACAGCTGATGCACCAGGAAGCTGGAAGGCCCTGCCTGGGGGCTGCCTCCAGTGAAAAACTCTGGGAAATTTCATCCAGGGAAACTCTGGAGAAAACTTTAAATGAAAAAAAAAAAAAAAAAAGTGGGAGCATCAAGATCGTTTTCAGAGTCAAAACCCTCCACGTGTTAATAGTGGAAATAAACAGGATTTTACAGTGCTCAGCCTCTCATCCAAAGAATGAGGCTTTCTTGAATGAATCCAAATTTCTTTTATCAGCTGCCAAAACTCAGCCCTTGTAAAGCATTTTCTGAAGCAGGAAAACACAAACCTGCCCACTGTTTCAGCAGATTTCCACTTTCAAAGCAGGTCCCACTCAGCCAATGATAGAAAACCTCCCTGAATTTCACTGAGTACTCAATTCTTCCTAACAGTACAACTGTGGGAATTGTACACAAGCTGGTTTGGCCTTTTTGTTTTCTTTTTTTTTTTTTTTTTCTTTGCCAGTCTTTGGTTGCAAAAAAATTTTTTAGTTTTGTTTTTTTGTTTGTTTGTTTGTTTGTGTTTTTTTTTTTTTTCTTCTGCCTGCAGCAGCTTTTTTGCCTGCATGTTGTACAAGTTTGGCTGGTTTTTAAAAGATTTCTCCTGAAACAGGCACTGCATTTTCTGAATGTGGCATTCCTGTGTCATTGAATTTTCCACGTGCTGTGTCATGTTCCAACAGTCCATGCTGGTCATTTCCCTGGACAAAACACTGAATGTATATGAAATCTTGCTGAGGTGAACAAATAAATTATTTTGGGGGGGAACGTGCACTTTGGGATACGTGAGCTGCAAGTCTGGTTGGTTGTTTTGTTGTTTTGGTTTTTTTTTCCCTCCAAATTATTCATATTTGTCTTCCTCCTTCCAACAAACATTTCAGGCACAGGATCAGGTGCAGATTCTTCTGATCTTGGTGGGGTTTAGTAGGAGCAAGGTGCAAAGTGAATAAAGGAATTAATTAATAAAGGAATTAAACTTGTATTTCTACTGTACCAAGTTGAAGTTCTTAAAAAAAAAAAACCAAACCAAACCCCACTTTGAACTATTTCATTTCCAGGTCCTTACTCTGCTCCTCGAGTTTGCTTCCAGTAAAACATCAGGTCCCAGATGAAATCCAGCCCATTTTGCTGTGCTCCTTATAAACAAAGACCAGCAGAACAACCCTCGTCCACCCAAGAATGTAAATGGGAGAGACAAGTGCTGAGTTATTATTTCCTGATTTATAAAGGGAGGACTGAGACACGGGGAAGGAAAAGACAGGTTTCAAAAAACAGCTGATGCACCAGGAAGCTGGAAGGCCCTGCCTGGGGCTGCCTCCAGTGAAAAACCCTGGGAAATTTCATCCAGGGAAACTCTGGAGAAAACTTTAAATGAAAAAAACCAAAATTTCCTTAGGTATTTTATCATTTGGTCTGTCAGCTGACCTGCAAAGAACTGTGGTTTTCTCAAAAATCCTGAAGGAGATCCATTTCAGAGATGGATGGGGTCTCTTTGAGGATTATTATTATTATTATTATTATTATTATTACTGTTGTGACACCACCAGTGACCCCTCCCCAAATTAACCATTCTGTGATCATTATCTTTATTATTATTATCATTATTATCATTATTATCATTATCATTATTATTATTATTTATTACCGTTGTTATTCCTCTTCCTATTCCCTTGGCCTTGCATCTCTCTCCACTCTTAGAAAACTGACTCTGTTCTGCTTTCAGTGTTACTCTGTCAGAGCCCCACCACAGAATAATCACAGAGAAAAAGATCTTTTCAGCCTGGTTTTTGGTTTTTTTTTTAGTACTCAGTTCAGTTGAATTTAACCACCAAACTCAAAGTTTTGGTTTTTTCTTTCTGCTGATTTTCCCATTTTTTCTCTCCACTCCAGATTCTTTATCTACTTCAATTACTGTTGAAGTAGATAAAGATACCATTGCTGTTTATCTACTGCAAAAAGGCCTTTTTGCTGCTGGCAGGTATCACAAAAGATGAAGCTGAGCAGCTGAAATTTTTGTTTTCTTCATGGAAAACAACATTTCCAGCAGGTCCAGGAAGGCAAGCAGCCTGCCTGGGCTCGGAATTCTCAGCGCAGGAAGAATTTCCTCACAAGGTGCACCCAGGGAAGCCGTGCCAGCTCAAACAGGGTAAATTCCCAAACCCAAAAAGTCTCTGCATTCCCATCGAGCTGCCCGAGGAGCTGGAGGAGGATTTATGGTGTGTGTGAGACATCACAGGGAGTCTGAAGGAGCCAAGGCAGGGGAAAAGGAGCGGGGACTTATTTATGAGCGCTGAGCCCAGACCCATAAATTGCCTCCTCCTTTTGCCAAAAGCACAGGTTCCAGGGGGTTGGTAGAAGCTATTTCCAGGCACTTCCACGCCTCACCCTCTGTTGTTGCACCAAAGGAACGTTTGATTGGGAATTCAGCTGCGTGACACGCGCCCCGGAGAGAGGAATTCAATAAAATCCCGAGGCTTGCTTGGGTTGTTTTTCCTTTTGCAAGGTGCCTGCAGTGTCTCCCCAGAAAACATCTGAATGCAAATCTCATCTCCAAGCTGTATTTCCACATGGATCTGGGCACGTTGCAAAGCTTCTCAGGGGCAGGGAGCTGCTGCCACGCCTAAAACCCAGCCCAAGCCCGCACATTTCCACGAAATTCTGCCCTAAAACCCTCTTGCCTTTGGATTGGGAGCATTAATGAGCTTTGCCAGCCCCATTACAGCACCAGCCTGACACAGCTCCTCAGAGAAGATTTAAAACAAAAAGTTGCCGGGGTTTGGATGATGTCCCCTCTGTTGCCGTGGTTGGTTCATAGCAGGGGCGTTTAGAAAATGAATTTATTATAAATAAAAAAAAGGCCCATTTAATAGCCAAGTGACAGCTTAGAGCAAAACCCAAAGCTTATAAACGCCAGGGGCTTTTTACAGTTTATAAAACCTTGTTTCTAAGTTTATATCAAACATCTTGCCGGCTTGGTTTTATGGTTTTTGAAGAGCTCCAGGACCCGATCCAAAGAGCGCTGGGATGGATGGAAATGCTCTCATTGATTTGAGAGGTTTGGGTTTCGCTCCAGGGTGGATGCACAGGGAGAGGGATGCCCGGGGTGAGGGACTCTCGCCCTCTGGTGGCTTTTGAGAGCTCAAATATCGGGAAAAACGCCTTCAGAGCTTGTTTTGGTTTAGAGTAAATTCGGGAGGAAACCTGCGAAGGGTGGCCACGGGAATACTTAGAAATATTTGTAAATATTTGTAAATAAACCAGGACGTTTTCCTGATTGCTCGATGTCCTTAAGGGAGAGGGATGCAGCTGCTTTCACCTCGCTTGGAGTGGTTTGTAACAAAAATCTTGCAAGAATCTGTATAAAATCCTGGCTCTGAAGGGGAGAATCCCATTGTAAAACTCGCTGCAGAATTCTGTGTGTAAATGTAAAAATTTACATTTACTGTGGGTTTTTTTACATTTACTGTGTTTACATGCTGTGAAAAGCAGCACTCCCTATTATACTCCCAGCCAAACTCGATGGGCAGGGAGGGAGGACAAAAAAAGTTGTTTCAGATGTGCATGGAGCAGCATTTATCTAACCCAGGGTGATGTCAGATGTGCCGGGTTTTGGTGTTGAAAAGCATCCTTCAAAAATGCCCGGGGCTGTGTGCTCTGGGGAGGAACTGATGCGAGCAGGAGGGAGAAGGGGAAGCTCAGGAAAGGAATAAAATCTCGATTTAAACGCGGGTGTCTGGTGCCCTCCTGTGGAAATCAGAGCAGCAAATATCGGCTGGATTTAAACGAGCAGGTCCTGGAGCCGGGCTGGGAGAGCTGCGGGTGTTCACCTGCAGGATCCAGGGGGAGCTTCCAGCAGATTCCAGAGCCCAAAGGGGCTCCAGGAGAGCTGGAGAGAGACTGGGGACAAGGGCTGGAGGGACAGGATACAGGGAATGGCTCCCACTGCCAGAGGGCAGGGATGGATGGGATATTGGGAAGGAATTCCTCCCTGTGAGGGTGAGGAGGGGCTGGACTGGAATTCCCAGAGGAGCTGTGGCTGCCCCTGGATCCCTGGCAGTGCCCAAGGCCAGGCTGGAGCAGCCTGGGGACAGTGGGAGGTGTCCCTGCCAGGGCAGGGGATGGGATTGGATGAGTTTGGAGGTTCCTTCCAACCCAAACCAGTCCCTGGCTCCCTGAGATCAGCACAGATCTGTTCTCATCATTCCTGGGACACAGCTCCAGCTGCTGCTGTGGCTCCTATTTACAGCTCTGCTTCCTTCCCCATTCCTTGGCTGGCACAGGGTCCAAGCAGAACCACACTGGGGTGGGGGGGCTGAGAGCTCTGCCAATACTTTCAGGGGCTTTTGCCCACATTCCATCAGGGCTCTGTGCGATGCAGGGCCAGGATTTGTCAGGCAACTGCCTCTGCTTTGCCAAATGCTGCTTTAAACAAAGTGTCCTCAGTCACAGCTCCCTCTTCACCAGAGGAAATGGCTCGGTGACCCATCAATTCCTCTTTTCCATCACCAAGGGGGTTCCTCTCGCCACCCGCCCTCCCTCCAGGGGATATCTGCTGCTGATGGGCCATGGAGGCTCAGCAGGGACAGGACACATTCCATCATCCCACTGGGAGATGCTCCACCCAGTGGGAGGAGCCAACCATTCCCACCTGGATAAAAACGGAGACTCAGGAACACCAGGGATCTGGTTCCACTGGATTCCTGGAGGGAGAGTGGAGCCTTCTCACCATCACTGGGCCCTTCTCACCATCCCTGGGCTCTTCTCACCATCGCTGGACCCTTCTCACCACCCTTGGACCCTTCTCACCATCTCTGGATCCTTCTCACCATCCCTGGGCCCTTCTCACCATCTCTGGGCTCTTCTCACCATCCCTGGACCCTTCTCACCACCCCTGGACCCTTCTCACCATCCCTGGGCTCTTCTCACCATCCCTGGACCCTTCTCACCATCCCTGGGCCCTTCTCACCATCACTGGACCCTTCTCACCATCCCTGGACCCTTTTCTCTCAGGATCATCTCTGCCCCACCAGAACCACCTCTGCCACTCCAGCAGGACTCACTTTGGGGCTGTTCCCAACCCCCTGACCAACAGGGTGTCAGGTTGGAGCTCTGACTCTGTCAGGGTTTCTAGGATTGCTGTTTGTTTGTTTGTTCATTTTTACTACTACATTTGTTAATGTTCCCAGTAAAGAACTGTTATTCCTATTCCCAAATCTTTGCCTGAAAGGTCTTAATTGCTAAATTATAATTTGGAGGGGGTGAGGGGTTTGCATTCTCCATTCCAAGGGAAACTCCAGCTTTCCCTGGCGGACACCTGTCTTTCAAAACCAAGACACCACTGAAACAACAACATTTTGTCTTTATTAGGAGTTCCCATGGTAATATAACACAGAGTTCTCAAGGAATAAAACACAAAGACTTGGGGGGGTGGGATGGAGGGGGGTGTTTTTGCCATTGAGACAAAAGTCAAATATCAGGACTCCTCTTTGTCTACACACATGATCAGCTTTAGCACTTACAGCTCCTCCACTCATGGTTCACAATCACAAATCCAAGGGTTAAATCCAGCTAGTATTAAATCCTACTTTTTTCTTTTATTATTATTTTTTTTTTTAGAGCTTCAAGTCACTGCGGTTAATTAATTAATTAAGCCATCATCTTTTTTTTTTTTTTTTTTTTTAAGCATTTACATATGACATTCATTAAACGGACACAAAGCGGACGAGCTCTCACAGAAAAAACATGCTTACAACAGCCTGCAAAAAATCCTTTTTTTTTTTTTTTGGTGATTTTTTTTTCCTCTTTTCCTTTTCAAGAACGAATTTAAAACTCAACGAGTCATGATGAGTCAGTGAAGGAAAAAAAAAAAAAAAAAGGAAGACTTAAGTGAATACTGAAGAGCCACGAGTGTTTCGTAGAATTGAAACGGATCCACACAATTCTTTTTTTTTTTTTTTTTTTTTTCTCCCCAACTCGTTCAAATTGATTTTTAACATACAGGTGACAAAGAAAAAAAAAACAACAAACCCAAAAATATGAAAATAGCTGCAATATATATTAAGTTCACGGATTACTTAACAAACAAAGTGCAAACTCTTTATATGCAAAACTAAAAGACCCAGGAGTTGAATCTAAATGCAAAAAATGCGTGGAGGAAAATGGCAAAGTTTTTTTTTTTTTTCTTAACTTTTGTGTTCCAAGGGGCCTAAAGAATTTAGGTGCTGCAGCTGGGGGGAGTTTGGGTAGCTAAGAAGCTTCCAGACACTTTGCAAATCCCAGCGTTGATACTTCATAACAACAAATTTGGTTTGTTTCTTGAAAGCCTTCATATATATATATATATATATATATGTATATGGGTTTTTTTTTCCTAAAAGAACCTGTAAACACCATTGAAGAAAGTACAGCTATGGAAAAAAAAAAAACCAAGGTTGATGGAGGTGGCAAAGCACAAAGAGAAGAGGGAGCAGAAGATGCAGCCAAGTGCCAGGGCAGGCAGACAGTGGAGGCCACAAAAGCTCTCAGTGCTAAGACAAGTCCTTGGGACTGCTGAGCCCTCCAGCTCGGCCTAAGTGGGGACCTGATGGTGCAGGTTTATCCTCCATGTCCCAAAAACAAGAAGCCTCCAATCCCAGAGCTGCCAGCCCTTCAATCCCAGAGCATGGCTCAACACCCAGACCCCGCTGGCTGCCCCAAAGCTGGGGCTCCTCCAGCCCTTTAAGGACCACTGATGGTGCCTCCAGACCCAGGCAGGGCTGGGGAGCAGCCAGACCATGCCAGGGGGGCTGTGCAGGATTCCTGCAGGGCTGGGGAACAGCCAGGCCATGCCAGGGGGGCTGTGCAGGATTCCTGCAGGGCTGGGCAGCTGTGACACTGAGATTCTCAGCTGCTGGGGACCCAGCCAGCTCCCAGTTGCAGCAGCTGGGGCTGGAATTGCCACAGGTGCTCGGCACACGCTCCCTGCCTGCCCTTTGGGAGCTAAAGATAAGCCCTTCAAAGCTTTAAATAACCTCTCCTTGATGGCCAGGGAGGGGGTTTCTGCTGGAGGAACCTTCCAAGCCACGTGTTGCTCTCTGCCCACAGCTCCCTGCCTGCCCATGCCCACCTTCAGGGACAGAAGGAAAACTTAAGTGCTACAAACTCCTCCAGATCCTCCATCCCAGCAGCTCAGATGGTGTCCAGCTCTGTTTTTGCACCAGCTCCAACCTGATGGACTGAAGATCCTGTGGAGCTGCTCCACGCCTTTGCTGCAGCTACAGTGACAAGAAATGGCTGGAAAAATGCAACTAAGGGGACACCTGAAGTACCAGGGTGGCAGTGGCAGTGACACTGGCGGGGCCCTGTGACTTGGATGAGGTTTGGGAAGAACAGGGAGATTCCCAGTTCTCAGATAAGGCTTCGTAAACACAACGATACAAACGTATTAAAAACACACACACAAACATTAAAAAAAACACCAAAAAAGTTTCCTCAAGGACCTAATTTGCAGCAAAATCCAGAAGGAAAAAAAAAAAGAAACCAAGTGGACAGAAGGAAGTGCCCAAGGATTCTGGCTCACCTGGTGGTGGGGGTGATGATCTCTGTCATTCCTAGTGCTGGGTGCTGTTTCTCTCTCCTGGCAGCATCTAGTGACCCCAGGGCTGGTGAGAATGGCCATGGACAGGCTGGGATTCCTGTCCCTCCCTGCTTGCCTAGCTAATTCTACTGGCACACAGAACCCTACAGAATATCCAGTTTAAAACCCTTGAACTACTCTTCTGCTTGACATTAAAAAAAAAAAGCTTTTCTTGTATGTTTATTTTTATTTCTTTCTTTTTTTTTTTTTTGTGTGTGTGTGTGTGTGTGTCTAAAAGGCAGCTCCCGGGAAATTCACTTTCTCCTTCCTTTATTAAAAGAAAGATGCTGAATAGGACAGAGACCACATATCTCAAACACCCTCTTTTTTACATTTACTCTTTCATGTCAGAGGTGTCAAAACAAGGGTTTTATTTCTTTAAATGTGTAAGGGGGCTGAGGAAGGGGCTGGAGCGGGGGGGAGAAGTGCCAGGGGTTGGTGAAGATGAGGAGGGAACCTGAGGGGGAAAAAACTGAAAGAGGCGCTTTGACTTCAGCCCCCACCCACGCTGGGTGCCCGCAGTAACTGTCACAGGCTCTAAAAAAGAATCAGGAAGGGTCTCCAGGTTGTGCCCCAGTCCCCCCAGGGTGTACCCGGCGGGCAGGGCAGGGCGGGGCCGGCTCCTTTAGCCCAAGGTGGTGATGTTGGCACGGCCGCCCGGCGGGGCCACGATGCGCTGGGTGGTGCGGCGCGGGATGTTGTCATCGATCTGTGCCCCTGGGGGAGAGAGAGAGAGCAGGGAGGGGGTCACCCAGCTGTAAGAAAGAGCAGGGAGGGGGTCACCCAGCTGTAAGAGCAAGGAGGGGGTCACCCAGCTGTAAGAGCAGGGAGGGGGGTCACCCAGCTGTAAGAGCAAGGAGGGGGGTCACCCAGCTGTAAGAGCAGGGAGAGGGTCACCCAGCTGTAAGAGCAGGGAGAGGGTCACCCAGCTGTAAGAGCAGGGAGGGGGTCACCCAGTTGTAAGAAAGAGCAGGGAGGGGGTCACCCAGTTGTAAGAGCAGGGAGGGGGTCACCCAGCTGTAAGAAAGAGCAGGGAGGGGGTCACCCAGCTGTAAGAGCAGGGAGGGGGTCACCCAGTTGTAAGAAAGAGCAGGGAGGGGGTCACCCAGTTGTAAGAGCAGGGAGGGGGTCACCCAGCTGTAAGAGCAGGGAGGGGGGTCACCCAGCTGTAAGAGCAGGGAGGGGGTCACCCAGCTGTAAGAACAGGGAGGGGGTCACCCAGCTGTAAGAGGACGGCCCCCTGAGTGTTGCCACGCTTGGTGCTGAAGGAGGACAGGGTTAGATGAGAGATTGGGAGGATATTCCTCCCTGTGAGGGTGGGGAGGAATTCCCAGAGGAGCTGTGGTTGCTCCATCCCTGGAAGTGCCAAGGACAGAGCTTGGAGCAAGCTGGGGCAGTGGAAGGTGTCCCTGCCCAGGGGACTGGATGGGTTTTAAGGTCTCTTCCCACCCAAACCATTCCAGGATTCTCTGATCTGCCCTCTCCAGAGGACTGAGCCCAGAACACACTGCAGTGCTCAGCATTCACAGGAAATCGTGAGAAGAGGCAGGAATTTAGGACAGCTCCTGTCCTACTCTTCTTCCTCCCTAAAGGGATAAAACCTCCCAGCTCAAACCCCCCCTCTCGTTCCATCCCATCCCCAACCCCAGCAGAACGAGCTCAGCTCACGGGGAGCACAACCCGGCCACGATTCCAGCGGCAGCGAATCACTCAGCAACAAATCATCCCCAAAATCACCTACCAGACAAGCTGAACCCAGACTGGTGCAGGTTCCTCACGGGGGGTGCCTGCTGCTTGGCAGGAGAGGTCTTGGCTGAGGAGGCTGGTGTGACAGTTTTGGGTGTCACCGACACCTCGCAGACGGGGCCGTCGTAGAGACCTCGGGGCACGCCGCGCAGCTCGGCCAGCTGCAGGGGGAGAGGGGGAGAGAGGGGAGCACTGCTTAGAACAGGCACTGCACTGCTTAGAACAGCCACAGCACTGCTTACAACAGCCACAGCACTGCTTTAGAACAGCCACAGCACTGCCTTACAACAGCCACAGCACTGCCTTACAACAGCCACTGCACTGCTTAGAACAGCCACAGCACTGCTTAGAACAGCCACAGCACTGCTTAGAACAGCCACTGCACTGCCTTACAACAGCCACAGCACTGCCTTAGAACAGCCACTGCACTGCTTAGAACAGGCACGGCACTGCTTAGAACAGGCACTGCACTGCCTTAGAACAGCCACTGCACAGCTTAGAACAGCCACTGCACTGCCTTAGAACAGCCACTGCACTGCCTTAGAACGGCCACAGCACTGCCTTAGAACAGCCACTGCACTGCCCTCAAACTGCTGCAACACAGACTTAAAACTGGCACAACACTGCCTTAGAACTGCTGCAACACAGCCCTAAAACACAACACAACCCTAAAACTGCCACAACACAGCCCTAAAACACATCACAGCCCTAAAACAGCCACAACACAGCCCTAAAATTGCCACAATACAGCCCTAAAATTGCCACAACACAGCCCTAAAATTGCCACAATACAGCCCTAAAACTGCCACAACACAGCCCTAAAACTGCCACAACACAGCCCTAAAACTGCCCCAACAGCTGCCCAGCTGTGGCTCAGCCAGTGACACACCTCTCGGGATTGGTTCTTGGTAAGAAGATTTGAAAGTGTGCAGCATCTCCTCTGTGCTCATCCCTATACCAAACACTCCTGTGTCTCTATCCAAGCCAAACAAGGTGAATTTGCATTTCCTTCCTCACAGTTCAAACCAGTGTTTGTGCAGCTCCACACCTCCCACCACGGGGGGCTGAGGGGGCTCTGAGCCCCCAGGTACCCCAAGGCTCCTTGGCAACGTGGGCTTGGCTGCCCTGCACCCCCAAAAACCCCACAGCTGGATCCTCCTTGCTGTGGGGACATCATGAGCAGGGGACAGGGCACATTCCTGCTTTGGCTCTGGAGTTTTGTCCAGGATGAGCTGCCTGCTAATTAGTAATTAGTGCCTGACATGGAATGCGCTGTGGCTCCAGCCAGTCTGTCCCCTGCCCTGCAGGTGCTGCCCTTTCATGATCCCAACCTCCCTGCCAGTGGATTAAAGGCTCCTGCCAGGTCTGAAATGCACCTTTATTACTCATCCCCAAAGAGCTGAGCCAGGCAGGGCAGCCCAGAGGAGCCAGGCTGGCTTCAACTGCCAGCCCTGGAGCTGCAGATTGGGATAAATGCAATTATTCCAGCTGAGATGCTGCCCAATTGGATTTATAGGTCAGACGTGTATTTCTGTGGGAGGACACAGCAGGAAAGCAGGGAGCTGCTCTCTGTGGGGCGAAATGATGCCAGGTTGTAATTTTGATAAGTTGTAGTTTCTTCAAAGGAATAATCAAAGGAAGATGGTCTGCAAGGAGTGGGAGGATCACTTGTGGCCAGCAGAACCGACACAGCTCAGGAGTTGGCCAGGAGAGGGCAACACTTCAAACAGCAAAATAATTTCTCCTCTGAAATGATTTCATCTATAAATAAACTTCTTTAATTCTCAGCAACTGAGCTCAGAGTCACCTCCCCTGTCAGGCAAATTCAGGCGTATCAAAAGACAGGTTCAGTTTTGAATGGGTGCATTTTTTACAGAATCACTTTCCAACTATTTTAGCCTCTTAAAAATAGAACATTGTCCCTTTTAAGCAGCCTGTAGGCCGTGCCTGTGACTCACCAGTCACCAGACAAGAGCATCTGATCGTATCTGGCAGAAGGGAGAGCAGCAGAACATCTCTGCTGACAAGAAATTACAAATCCTAAATCGCTGCTGAGAGCTTTGATATAGAAATGCTCATGGTAACTCCTCCTGGGACCTCTGTGACAGGAGAAACCTGGCGGGCTCTGGCTGGTTTTTGACTCATCATGGCCAAACTGGAGGCTTCCTGGACACATTTTCTGTTTGGCTGTCCTGAGACAAAAATTGAAGACCCAAAAAAACCCCAAAACCTGCAGAAAAACCACCCAAAAGCTCAACCCAAAGCACGTCCCTGCGATGACTGGAGCCAGCAGCAAAAATGAAAAGAGGGAAGTACTGGAAACGTGCTGGTGGTGTCTGATGAGAGAGATGATCTGAAGAGCAGGATGCTCTTTGGGACACGTGGTTTATTGGTCGTGGTTTATTGGTCGTGGTTTATTGGTGGTGGGAAGGCAGCCTGACTGGGGAAGAGCCCAAAGGTCCAAAGGGACAGGGATCCAGGAGCAAGAGACCAAGTTCCCTGTTACATTCCATTTTAACCCTTTCTATCGTGAATATTCTAATGAGCATCAACCAATCACCTCAAGATACAAAACCTACAGAATTTACATACAGCCTGTAGGGACTGCTATATTACCATACTAATCTACATACTAAAAACCTGAAAAAACCACCTTTTCCCTGATACCTGAGAAGGTCCAACCCCTTATTCATCCTTTTGTCCTGGCAGGGGTGTCACTGAATCACCCAGCTCTGTCTTTCAGCTGGTTTAATCACTCTCTTCCTGCCCAGCACAGTTCAAATTTTGCTTTTAATTCCATCTCTTTTGTAGGTTTGATAGTCTTAGAATCTTTCACTAATAAACTATCTCTGCAGGGTCCTCCTGCTTCCTCCTCTCCAACACTTGACTTCCAAGATTGACTTCCAGTTCAAATTTTGCTTTTAATTCCATCTCTTTTGTAGGTTTGATACTCTTAGAATCTTTCACTAACAAACTATCTCTGCAGGGTCCTCCTGCTTCCTCCTCTCCAACAGGGAAGGAGCCAAACGTGGCTCCCACCCAGGGAACACCAGCCTGGCCCCAGCATCTGGTTTTTTTTCCAGCCCACTTGAACCCGGGCTGGTCAAGAGAGGGAGAGAACAAATGTGCAGCCCAGCCCAGGGACAACTCACTGTCCTGGGTTGACAGTGCCTGCTACCCCATATCACGGACTGTGTTGTTATGTCTAACAGCCAATGCTTGGCTTTTGGCTTTTTGCTGCTGCTCCTGCTTCTTGCTGCTAACTTAGCCACTTTTGCTTTCTGCTGCCTGTTTTTTTTTCTCACTGTTTCTGGTTTGTTTTGGTTTTTTTTCCCTTCCTTTTCCTTCCCCCCCAAAGATTTGGACCGGCTTCAGACCTGAGGACCCAACCTCAAAAAGCTCAAAAAGCACTTAAAAAAGTCGCTAAAGCTCTCAAAAAAAACCAAACACATCATTTTATAAAGTCTCTACCCTTTCTTCTTGCAATGATAAAAAAAAAAAACAACTATATAAACTAATTTTTCAATAAAATTCCTCACAAAAAAATCCATTGTTAATTTTAAAGTAAATCTTTTTATCTTACAAATCTCCAAGCCCGCAGAAGAAGCTCTGTGCCCTCCCCCCACAGTAACTTGAGCCTTTTCCTTTTTTTTCTCTTATGGGGGGGAAAAGTTCTTGTCAATAAATCGGGTTTTTTTTTTTCCACTTGTCTCCTCCAAAGAATTTCCTTCCCAAACCCAGGGCTGGGGGGCGGGGAGGGGATGGTGGAGAGGTTTCTCTTAGGGGATTTCCTCTCAGAGGTTCTTCTCCTAATTTGCCCTAAAAACCAACACACTCACCCTGCTCCTGGCTTTGATGCGCTTGTAAACGAAGTCGGGGAAGGGTTTCCTGGGGATGTACCTCCCCGAGCCCTCCGTGACGTGCAGGTTCCCATCCTCCAGCACGATCTTGCCCTGGCTGATCACCACCAGGGGAGAGCCACGGCACTCCATGCCCTCGAAGATGTTGTACTCCAGAGACTGTGAGGAGCAAAAAGCAGCACGTGAGGCAAATGTCTTCACTCAGATTGCTTTAATTAGCAATCACAGGCGGTGCTGATTGGCAAAATTTTAAGGACAGATGGGAGCGAATTCAACCTGAGCTGTACTTGCTGTGATTTAGTAAAGGCTGCTCTTAATTGTCAGCTTAAGTTGAGGGGTTTATTAATGCAAAATTGCGTTGAAATAAGGTTTATGAAGAATCCTAGAATGGTTTGGGCTGTGAGGGACCTTAAAGTTCATCCCATTCCACCCCCTGCCATGGGCAGGGACACCTTCCACTGTCCCAGGGTGCTCCAAACCCTGTCCAACCTGGCCTGGGACAGGGATGGGGCAGCCACAGCTCCTCTGAGCAAGAGCAAGACCAATTTCAAATGAGAATTATCTCAGAGCCTCCCTGTTGAAATACAGAGCAAGAGCAAAAACAGTTTCAAATGAGAATCATCTCAGAGCCTCCCTGTTGAAATACAGAGCAAGAACAAAACCAATTTCAAATGAGAATTATCTCAGAACCTCCCCGTTGAAATACAGAGCAAGAGCAAAAACAATTTCAAATGAGAATTATCTCAGAGCCTCCCCGTTGAAATACAGAGCAAGAACAAAACCAATTTCAAATGAGAATTATCTCAGAGCCTCCCTGTTGAAATACAGAGCAAGAGGAAAAAAAGTTTCAAATGAGAATTATCTCAGAGCCTCCCTGTTGAAATCCATTTAGGCACCTATCTCTGCTGAGCTGGGGGCAGATTTAGGAGCCACAGAAAGCTCTATGTGGAAAACGGTAATTCTGAAAAATCTCTGTTTCTAACCAGTGGTTTTTGGTTGATGGGTCAGGGGCCAGGACAATCTTATTTTATTCTTAATGGGATTGCTCATCCTCAATTAACAGGATTGGAAACATCACACTGTGGAAAAAAAAAAAAAAAGGCAAGTTTGAAAGAAATCACTGCAAATGTGCAACGTCCTGGAATGAGATGCACTGCAACCATGTCATTTGGGGACTGTTAGTCCAGTGACCAGCTCTGAGTCAAATGCAGGTCTTTTTTACTGAGCTAATGATGGAGTTTGCCCTTGAAGTGTGTTGTAAGTATGGGCAGGCCTGAGTGCAGCTTTGCAATTAGCCAGACCAGTGGTTAAACCCAGTCTGAACCGGGTCCAGCCTGGAAAAAAAAAAGCTGTGGTGGCAAAGGAGGAGGCTGGGTCAGGAGCTTATGGATGAGGCTGCTTCCAAGAACAACACCACCTCCCTCTCCAGCTCCTGATGTTTCCTTGCCAGAGAGTGGCAAGAGCAGTGTGAATTCTTGGAAAATATCCGTGAGTTGCTCGAACGTTTCAAGAAGTAACAATCATCCAAGGCCACATAATCAGAGGGTGTCCCTGTGCCTGACTGTCAAGGGGCCTTTTGTTTTCTGCTTGGCCAAACCAGGATGCCTGGACTCCAAGGGCATCACTTGGATCAGTCTCTCCTCTAATTCAAAGCACTGAGCAGTGTGAGGCCCAAAACAATCCAGCATTTCAGGATCACTGAGGTTGGAAAAGAGACCCCCAAATAATCCAGCATTTTAGGATCATTGAGGTTGGAAAAGAGACCCCAAAACAATCCAGCATTTCAGGATCATTGAGGTTGGAAAAGAGACCCCAAAACAATCCAGCATTTCAGGATCACTGAGGCTGGAAAAGAGACCCCAAACAATCCAGCATTTCAGGATCACTGGGGTTGGAAAAGAGACCCCAAAACAATCCAGCATTTCAGGATCACTGGGGTTGGAAAAGAGACCCCAAAACAATCCAGCATTTCAGGATCACTGGGGTTGGAAAAGAGACCCCAAAACAATCCAGCATTTCAGGATCACTGGGGTTGAAAAAGAGACCCCAAAACAACCCAGCATTTCAGGATCGTTGAGGTTGGGAAAGAGACTCCAAAACAATCCAGCATTTCAGGATCATTGAGGTTGGAAAAGAGACCCCAAACAATCCAGCATTTCAGGATCACTGGGGTTGGAAAAGTGACCCCCAAATAATCCAGCATTTCAGGATCACTGAGGTTGGAAAAGAGACCCCAAAACAATCCAGCATTTCAGGATCACTGAGGTTGGAAAAGAGATCCCAAAACAACCCAGCATTTCAGGATCACTGAGGTTGGAAAAGAGACCCCAAAACAATCCAGCATTTCAGGATCACTGAGGTTGGAAAAGAGACCCCAAAACAATCCAGCATTTCAGGATCACTGAGGTTGGAAAAGAGACCCCAAAACAATCCAGCATTTCAGGATCACTGAGGTTGGAAAAGAGATCCCAAAACAACCCAGCATTTCAGGATCATTGAGGTTGGAAAAGAGACCCCAAAACAATCCAGCATTTCAGGATCACTGGGGTTGGAAAAGAGAACTCAAAACAATCCAGCATTTCAGGATCACTGAGGTTGGAAAAGAGACCCCAAAACAATCCAGCATTTCAGGATCATTGAGGTTGGAAAAGAGCTCCAAGGTCACTGAGTCCAAGCTGGGCCTGGTCCCCACCTTGTCACTGGCCCAGGGCACTCAGTGCCATGTCCAGGCCTCCTTCCTTGGACACCTCCAGGGATGGGGACTCCAAACCTCCCTGGGCAGCCCCTTCCAATGTCTGATCACCCTTTCCATGGGGGAATTCCTCCTGATGCAGCCTCAGGTGTGACACCAGGTACGAGAGGGGGAGCGGTGGCAGGGGAGGAGGTCACAGATGGGTTTGTAAAGCAAACAAAGCTGGGACTGCTCAGCTTTTCACACTCCTGGGAATGAGAGCCCTTCATCCTCCACGCTCCTGGCACAGCTGAAGGATGCAGCCTCTGGCCACAGCTGGGTGCTGAGGCCTCTTACACAGTTTTGTCAGGGTTTTTCAGGGGATCTGCAGGTCTCAGCAGACAAAAATACTTCTGAATGGAGCTGGTTCTCCCTTGCCTTGCCCAGATCCCTGGCAAATCACAGAGCCAATCCTGACTGCACCATGCAAAAGAGAAAGTCTGAGAGCTCTGTGTCAGGAAATTGGAAGAGCCCAAAGACAACAGCCACCAAAGAGCAGTGACTTCCAAGCACTCCAGCCAGACTCCTTCCAGCTCTCTGAGCCGTGCATAAGCACAAGCCCAGGTTCACACCATGAAACCTGGCACCTAAAAGTGAGTCCCTGGGTTCTCTCTTCTTCAGTCATTCCTCTCCAGACTGGAAGGAGTCTGGAAGCACCTCTAAGGTGATTGAAGTGAGCAGACTCCTGGAATTCCTCTGCCAGAAACCTAAGCAGAGGCAGGATGAAGCCAGGCCATCTGTGACCAATTCTGACAAAGAGTTAAGTCACAGGGAATTGAACCAAACCTTACTAAAAAAAAAAAAAATGAAGTTTCTTTGTGAATGTGCCCAGGGACCCAAGTGTGGAAGAAAAATTTTGCTCCTTCAGCTCCAGAGTGAATGAAAGCATTCACAGGAAAAAAAGAACAAGCAGTATTTTTTTCCAGGGACAGATTCCATAGGTTCATGGCCAGCAGCGAAACAAGTCATCAACAAATGCAAAACAGTGGCTGCTTTCTCTGAGACAGGGCTCAAATGTCACAGGGAGGCTCCACTGGAACCACTCTGCAGATTCCCACAGGCTGGGACAGCCTGGTCACTGCAGGGGCCAGGTGAAAGGCAGGGGGCCCAAAAAGTGTCCCTAAGGGTGTCCCCACAAAGCTGCAGAAGAGCTGAGGGGAAGGCCTGCTTGGTTTGGGTGCTGCCCTTTGCCAGCTACTGTGGGGATGAGCAGCAGGAAAATCCTGGCTCCATACACATGATGTGCCAGATCAGTAGGTGATGTAAATCCACTCAGATGCTGGATCTGGGCCAGACTTCCAAAGTGTCCAGAAGCTGATAACACTTCAGCCAAAAGGGTAAATTCCCATTCCCAGCCTGGATGTCATAAACAACACATGGTCCTAAGAGGCCTTTGGATATTTTAGAGGATTTAAGGAGCTTTCTGTGTGCTCAGATCCAACACTTGGGAAGGGCAGACACACTCCCTGCTCTGGGGGGGAACCCATGGGATTTCATGGATGCAGCCTCTGGCCACAGCTGAGTGCTGAGGCCTCTTACACAGTTTTGTCAGGGGTTTTTCAGGGGATCTGCAGGTCTCAGCAGACAAAAATAGTTCTGAATGGAGCTGGTTCTCCCTTGCCTTGCCCACATCCATGGCAAAATCACAGAGCCAATCCTGACTGCAAAGAGGAAGTCTGAGAGTTCTGTCTCAGGAAATTGGAAGAGCCCAAAGACAACAGCCACCAAAGAGCAGTGACTTCCACGCTTTCCACCCAGACTCCTTCCAGCTCTCTGAGCCAAGCAGGTTCACCACACAATGAAACCTGGCACCTAAAAGCAGTGAGTCCCTGGGTTCTCTCTTCTTAAGCCATTCCTCTCCAGGAAGGACTGGAGGATGGAAGGACTCATCCTGCTCAAGAGGGCTTCGGGCAGGGGGAAAATGAGCCCTGAGCTGCCACAAGCTCCTGCAGCCTGGCACCGAGGAAGAGAGGTGGAAAAGGAAGCAGGGGATGGATGGTGGGGAGCAGCCTTACTATGTTGTGAGTCTTGGCAGAGATTGTCTTGACGCTGTCGGGGTCCCAGATGACCAGGTCGGCGTCGGAGCCCACGGCGATGCGGCCCTTCCGCGGGTACAGGTTGAAGATCTTGGCTGCGTTCGTGCTGGTCACAGCCACAAACTGGTTCTCATCCATCTTGCCAGTCACCTGGTGGGGGGGACAACACAGGAGTCACTGTAGTCACTGTTTCTCATGTTTGCATTTTTCTTAAACTCTTTCCCAGAAATCGAGGCAGTAAACAAGGTCACTCTATGTAAACTCTCTTGTTTTTCACTTTTCCCCTCTTCTGAGGAGGGACTTTGCTTGTTGACCCTTGGTGTGGCCAATGGGTCCAGAAATCCCACCTCTTAGGTGGGCACATTGTAAAAAAGTATAAAAATAAGTTCTAAAAATAAACCAGCCCCTTTTCGGAGCTTCAGCCTTCTGAACCACGTGTCCGTGTCTCATTGATCGTGTCCCACAGTGACAAGTCACTGCAAAGAGCTGGCCCTGCAGCAGACCCCCAAGGAGGTAAAAACCACCAAGTGGGATGATTGTGGCAAGAAAATGACAAATTCCTGCAGCTCCTTCCCCTCTGAATGCTCAGCTGGAGCCATGGCAGGTGTCACCTACCACAGCCTTGTCCCAGATGATGGCCATCCTCTCCTCAGTGCCATCGGTTCCTTCAGGGATTGGTTCCCCAAGGATCCCCACGGGGGTAAAAGCCACCAAGTGGGATGATCACGACAAGAAAACTACAAATTCCTGCAGCTCCTTCCCCTTTGAATGCCCAGCTGGAGCCATGGAAGGTGTGACCTTACTGTGGGAGTCCAGGGCATTCCTGTGGAAACCCTGGACGAACTAAAACCTGTACAGGGGGTCTGGGATTTGGACAGGGGGTTGCAGACCCTGGCATGGACCCCAGACAGGCAAGGGCCTCGACTACAGTCCATGGGAAAAGCTGCCAACACTAAGGGAGGAATTGCAAGCCCTCAAAGGTAACAGAAAGTAATGATATTTGCACATTTGGGGTTTTTAAGAATGACCAGAGACAAGATGGAGGATTCTGGGCATTGCCCTGGGGTCTTCTCCTTCTTCTTTGTCTCCATCTTGTGCAGTGATGATGACACTAAGTAACTTTAGAGGGATTGAGTTAGTGTAGAAGACAATTGTCTAGTGTAGAGTGTAGATATTGGTTCATAACTGTAAATAATGTCCACACAATTATCTGTATAAAAGATGAGGAGCCTTGGGCAGGTGGGGCAGTCATCACCTGTTGCCCGTGCTGTCCAAACCTCGGCAGAGCTCAGAGAGAAAGAATTGTGATAAGATAAAATAAACAAGAAGAACAACCTTGAAAACAAACACCTAAAGACTCCCTGTTGTTTCTGTGGGCAGCTTGGGGCTTCCCAGAGGACAAAGGGCAAAGACCACCCTGACCTGGGGCAAGCAGAGACCCTGAGAACCTACCACAGCCTTGTCCCAGATGATGGACATCCTCTCCTCAGTGCCATTGGTTCCTTCAGGGATCAGGGTGAAGTTGTCCTTCCCAACAGCTTTCTGAGCAGTGTTGAAGGTGCAGTGGGCACTGCCAGTCACTTGGAGATCTCCACTGGGAGAAAAAAAAACACAAAACAAAAAGGTATTTAAGGTGTTTTGCTGTCACAGTGTGATGGTTTTACTGTTTGCTGCGTTTTATGTGACTAGGAGAACATAAGGAGCAAAATTTGAAATGACAAAGGTGGTTTATTTACATGCACTAAAAGAATGAAAATAAGAAAAAAGGGAAAAAAGGAGAAACTTTTAAAATATATATATTTTTTACAGGTGTTTACTTTTTACACTTAACATAAAAAGACAAAACCTGCAATTTTAGTTAGTTTTACTGTTTAAAGATAATATTTTATTCGTTTTTTAGGAAAGGAGTCTCTTTGGGTTTTATAGAGACATTGTTACAAGAGGAGCAGTTTTTTGGTGGTTTTTATCTTACAGATTTGCAAGGGTTTGAAAGGAACTCACCACACACAGGTAATGCTCCTGAAAGTAAAACAGCTTTTTGCTTGCTGGCAGCAACAACATCCCTTACTTTATCACCCATTCTGTCACGGTGTTTGAACACAGAGAGCCCTACTCACCAGGACAGTAGTGAGTTGAGAAAATCAGGAGTGGTGGGGTCAGGACTCAGTGGTGGGGATGTAACAAAAGCTGCTGCCTTTGCCCAGTTCTTGCTCCAGTAATGGGATCCATCGGTGCCCAGGCTGGCTGTGATGGGCTCTCCATACACCACGGTGCCTGTGGGACAGGGACACACACAAACCCTCTGTGAACACCCAAGGAATCTGCACTTCCAGCCTGGCTCCCCTGGCAGAAAGCATCCTCCTGGGAAAGGACACGGGCTGCAGAGCTGCCTGCTGCTTCCTCTGAAGCATTAAATGAAGATTTTGCTGCTGACCAGAGCTGGGAGCAGCAAGATGTGCACAAGCCTTGACACAACTGCAGAGGTTGGCACTGATTGATTGCCCTGGAAATGGTTACTGTAAAGATTCATGCTGTCATTTATGTTCATTTTATTATTTATTGATCCTGGGCCAAGAACTCTGTTGGAGGAGCCTGAGGGCAGCTGTAAGGGCACGAGGAGATTCAGTCTGCTCTAGAAGAGATGTGCAAGAATTAAAAAGGAGTTTTTTTACAAATTAGGATGAATTAAAAGGCCTCCTAACAAGGCCAGGTTTCTTGGAGCAAGGTCTGTGCAGAGACCAGGTGGGAGAAAACTCCAGGAAAAGCTTTTCTGCTTTGACAAAGAGAGATCTTTGTGCTCACATCACAGGGGAAAGATCAGAGTGCCTGGTTCACCAGGAACTCTGTGATCCCCCCCACAAGGCACACAGCAAATCTGTGGCAGAACTGGGAAATGGGAACTGCATCTCCTGCCTGCCCAGTGCATGCTTCCTCCTCATGAACATTTTTGGAACCACATGAAGGAAGAGCAGCTCCTCAAGGCCAGGATCCTCTGCAGGCTGGGACGCACCAGCACCATCTGCACACCAAGCAGAGGCTGCAGCTTCAAAAGCAGCACGAGCTGGCAGGCCCAGGGGTCTGCTCACCAAATGCAACCTCTCCAAAATCTGCTCTGTGCCCACCCAAGGGCACCCCAGGGGCTGGGATCTGCTGAGGTGCCAACCCCAAATGCTTCAGTCAGGACAGATGGGCAGAGGGACAACCAGGGCCTGGCAGCAGGGTGTAGCAGAATTTCTTAGGGAACGTGGGCATGATGTGTTTTGGGATGAGATCTGAGCTATCTCAGATTCAGGCCTGTGTGGAGGTGGACAGGCCTGTGGTGCAGTAAAAATTTAGATTAAGGTGTGTTCAGGCATTAGACAGGTTAGTTATGGTGTGATCACAATAGATACCTTAAGGGTGAGATTGTTTGCATTTTTCTTCACACTGAATGCCAGTTAGAAAACACTTGTAAACTATCAGGAACTGTATTTAACCTGCCATTTCCAGATAATAAAGGGAGAACACATGATTTAACCATATTGGTAGTTTTCTGTGTTGCTCAGTCCAGCTTCCCATGTGATAAGGGGCTCTCTGGTTTCTGCAGGCTCTCACACCTCACCACGCAGAGTGAAAAGACAAAATGTTTCTCCCACTGCATTGCCAGAGCTACTGTGATGTCTCTGGGCTCTCAAGACAGCTGGGGAAGAAGAGGCCACTAGCTGAGACAGATTAACTGATGATGAACTGGCTCCATGCTGCTCCCAGGAGCCTGCTGGCACAGGAGGGGCAGGAACAGCCTCTGCCAGAGGGTTTCCAGCAGCAGAGGAAGAGGCTCCCTGACATCACTGGCCACAAATAGGGCTCTGAAATCCCAACACAAGGCCAAACACACGCTGGCTGTTAACGGGAGGCCTCTGGTGGCCCAGCACATTGGGGGCATTGTTCTGCAGGGAGGGAAGCTGGTGGCTCCCAGATCTGCCAGCGACAGAGGCTGCAGGGAATCTCCTCCATACAAAAGCCACTGGGAACATCTGGCTTTAAATAACATCCGTCCTTTTCCGTTTAGCAAATCAATCCTGGCTTCTTTTTTTTTGCCTTGGATAGTCTCTGGTTGTGTTTCCTCTGCTGTTTGGGAGGGCAAGACCAGTGTGTGTGGCCCTGCACAGCATTTAACTTGAGTTATTTGAATCAAGGAACAGAGGATGGGCACCATTTATACCCCAAATTCTCCTTATAAGGAGAAAACACATTTTGAATGAAAACTGCGTGTTCTGGCTGGCTCAGGAGGCTGAGTGAAGTGAGCCCTGTGGATCATTCATCTGGGACAACCCCAGCACCTTTCACAGGCAGGGTTTAACTTCCACCCAAGCCAAGCTGTGTTTTATGGCTTTCTCTGATCCAAGTGTGTGGTCCCTCACTCCACTTGCAGCTGGTGCTCTCAGGATGCAGCAAGAAGGTGTTTCTGCTGATGCTCCACCTTTGTGGGGCACAAGCCTTCAGTATTTTATCTGGAAAAGGGAAGAGAGGCTTCCCTGGCCCTCAGGAGCTGCACCACGACATCAAATTCTCTTCTGGGGGGATGCAGCATGCTAGGTCAGTGCATCTTCCTTCAGGATGATGCTCTCTGATGGAGCTGGGAGAGAAAGATTTCTTCCAAACAGCTTGAGCTGCTTCCACAAACAGCCTTGGAAATCAGCCCCCCTCACCAACTCCTTCCCCAGGAATCACGGGACCAAAACCCTCCTGAGCTGGTGCACAAACACCAGTCTGTCTGCTGGGAATCAGCTCTTCTCACACCAAACACCCAGATGGAAAGTGATGTCAGTTGTACACCCATCCAGGCTTATTTAGGATGCAGGAAATGAAATCCAAGCCTTGTGAGGAAAGAAGGGGGTAAAATCATCCCTCCTGGTTACTCACTCAACCTGAGCAGCTTTAAATAGAAGTGAAGGGTTTAGTCACAGGATAAAGCAGCAGACAGCCCTCACTCTGGGGGCAATCCTGACTCCTTGGAGGGCCAGGCAGCAGGGGCAGGGCTTGGGGGAAACTCCTGCATCCCTCAGAGCAGTTCAGCTCCCTCACGAGCCTCAGTCAGAGAGGAGAGACACAGGCAGCAGCATCCACAGCAGGTCAGAGTCTTGCAGTTATCAGAGGCAGTCCCAACTCCCAGAGCTAACCCAGCCTGCTGATTCCCACCCCTGCAGGGATCTCAGGGTGAGTTACAGCACCTATCCCACAAGCAGGAAGCACAGCAGGCAGCTGGCACTGCCTGGGCCTCTTTGGCTACTCCAGCTAAACACAGCAGGGCTTGTGAGTCAAGAGCTCCGTCAGGAATCCCTGCTGACCCCAGGGAGCTCAGCAGAAAGCCCCCAGGGAAAAGCACAGCAGCTGGAGGGAGCAGGGGTGTTCAGAGCATGGAGAGGGCAGGGAATGACTCTGTGATACCATGGTGGGGGAGGAGGAGTGCCAACAGACAACTTCAGGGCTGAGCAGAACAAGCAGCTCCTGCCTCTGACACAACCACTGAGTCCTTGTCTGTGGGAGATGAGGCAGAAGGAGCTGCTTGGGACCTTTTTAAAAGGAGTCTGGACAACAACAACTGGCAAAAGGAACCTTTTGGATGGAGCTGATGGTGGCAGGAGTGCATGAAATAACTTACCCTTTTTCCTGGCTTGGGCAATGACATCAGCAGCACTTTTGCTCATCACCTTGGTGATGTACAGGGGGCAGTTGGTCTGGTTGGCAATGGTGATTGCCCGGTTCACAGCCTCTGCCTCCACCTGGGGAACAGAGCAGGCAGCAGGTCAGGGACACCCAACAGCACCCCAGGCACCCTCAGGAGGCACAGACCCAGAGAGGCATCATCTCCCACCTCTGAGCCTCAGAAGGCACAGTGGCACCACAGCGAATTAAATGCCATCGAGCTGCAGTCCCCTCTCATTACCACCCTTCCTCCCAGGCTGCTTCAGAGCCTCTGAGCTGAAGTGACACTCCAGGTGCTCAGGGTCAGAATGATTAAGCCCCTTCTTTACCCTAAGACAAAACCAAGCAGCTAAGTGTTGACTCAACAGAACTGCTCCTGCTCCAGCCCAGGCAGAAGGGAGATGCTGCAGCACACACTCTGGTGAGCCACGTTTGCAAACAAGGCTCCTAAATTGCACCCTCCACTGCAACCTCTGGCTTGGGATCTGACAGAGTGTGAACCACCCCAGAAATCAGCTGCTTCTCCTTGCATGTGTGCAGGGAATGAACCTCAGCCCAGCTGAGGGCCACGCTGTGACTGCAGCACAATGGATTTGATGGATCCCACGCTCTAATCAGAGGATCCAGATCAGATTGAACAGCTTGGGTGATGCTCACGGGGCCTGCAGGGACATTTTAAACCCAGAGCAATCCCCCACCAGAGATTCCCCAATGCAAGAGGCTCCCAGAACCTCTCCCACGGGCTCTGGTGGGGTTGGCACACACAGAGCACTTGTGGAGATCTGCTCTGCACTGGCTGATCACAGCCCAAGTGGCACAAATCATCACTGCCTGCCCCAGGACACAGCGCCCACACTGTCTCATCAGGCCAGCCCCTGAATGCTTCTCCCTGAAATGAGTAGGAGTTTGGAGTTAATCAATGTTTTAGGCTTGCTCAGCTGGTTTGCTGTTAGCTGGAGGTCTGAAGTAAGGAGCTCTCCAGTCAGATCCAACCATCCTTAGGATGGGCTTTGCATTCCCCAAGGAACAGCAGGAAAATGAGGTCGTGTCTGATTTAGAAGTGCCCAGGCTGGATGGGGCTTGGAGCATCCTGGAATGGTGCGAGGTGTCCCTGCCCATGGCAGGGGTGGCACTGAGTGGCCTTTGAGGTCCCTTCCAACCCAAACCACTCTGGGCTCCTGTGCCTGCTGGCTCTCAGCACTGTGCTTGGAGGAGAAGAGCCACCAGCTCAGGGAACCCTGGCCAGGCTGATGTCCAAGAGTCCTGACCAGCTCTGCCCACGCCAGCCAAGCCACCCCTTGTGCTCCAAAAGCACAACAGCCAGCAGTTCTGCCAGCAAACCAGCCCCCCAGAGCCAGCAGGGCAGCCTCTGGGGCCCAAAGGATTGCAGCCCCAGGCAGGGGATGCTCACAAAGGGGCATTTTCCCCTTGCCCAGCTGCCCCAGGGAGGGTTTTGAGGGAGGGTTTTGTTCCAGGGGGGTTGGACCCCAAGTGTCCCAGGCAGAAGTGCTCAAAAGGGCTGAGAGGAAGAGGCAAGGAAAGCTCAGCTGTCCCTCCTGAGAGACCAAGGCAGGGCTCCCAGGCCGTGGCCTCCCTTTTCAAACCCCACCAGAGCAGCTCCGTGCACGGCTCTGCCTCTGCAGCACCTGGGAAACCACATTTCCACCCCGTGCCTCAGTTTCCCTGCAGGCAAAGCAGGGATAAAACAACACTCTCACCACCCCCTTCCCCGCTCAGATTTTTTGGGCAGAAGGCGTTTGAGCAACTGTGAAGCAGCAGGAGAATATTTTCTGAACAAGGCTGCTGAATTCCTGCCTTGTGCCCAGATGCTATGGTGACAGGCACATAACAATAACCCAACAAGTAGTCCAAAGGGGAATGTTTGCAATTACCAGGATGCATTAGAAGCCCTAGCACAGCAGTTCTCTTGGAAAAAAAAAAAAAAAAGAAACAAAACAAAACCAAAAAAGAAAAAAAAAAAAAAGACAGACATTTCCTGGAGCACTTGGACTGCTTGTGCTTCCAGCGTTTTTGTGGCTGCAATAAAAACAAAACAAAAAAAAAGATGGATGGCTCTGAAAAGTCATCACAGAATGAACTGAGCTGTGAGGGGGAAGAGTTTTCCAGAAAGTGATGGGTGAGGCTGACTTGGAATGATGCTGTCCTAACTCAGGCCCTGTTTTGTGGCTGGAATAACTGAGCACTGTCACCTTGGCTCAGCCCAGCTGACAGAGGTGAGCAAACCCCTGAGCCAGCAGTGGAACTTAAGCCTCCACTCCAGCCTCCTGCCAGCCTGGGAATTCAGATGTGTGCATTCCAAGTGCACGTGGCCAGCCCCTGAATGCTTCCCCCTGATGTCATCCTCCCTGAAATGAGCAGGAGTTTGGAGTTAATCAATATTTTAGGCTTGCTCAGCTGGTTTGCTGTTAGCTGGAGGTCTGAATTAAGGAGCTCTCCAGTCAGATCCAACCATCCTTAGGATGGGCTTTGCATTCCCTAAGGAAGAAGCAGGAAAAGCCAATTCTGGTGTCAACAGCACCCCAGAGGGATACAACAAACACCCAACTTCTGCTGAAGTCAAGAGGAATTAGGGCCCTGCTGCCAGCCTTGGAGCCTGGCCCCTCTCAGCAGCCAGCCCAAGGGGAGCTGGATGTTTTTAAAAGCACAGAGTCCCTCCTGCTCTGCAGAGAGGGAGGCCAGGGGAGCAGATGACATCGTTTCCTGCTCTGTTTCCTATGACTTGCAAGGAGGGGAATGTTGGAGCAGACGCTGCCCCCAAGCCTGGGCAGAGCACAGCTGAGCTCAGCTGCACAGAGCTGAGCCCTGTGTGACAGCAGGGAGAGAGGGAGGCTGCACTCAGCCTCCTCTGCAGCAGCCACGTGTCCTCAGGCTGCCTTTTTTCCTCCCTGCACAGATCAACCACCCAGCCAGGCCTGGGAAAACTGCACAACTCACACCTGAAAGCTCCTCTGAGCTCCTAAAACAGCCAGACACAACTTGGCTGGTTTGATGTCCAGATCCTTTAAGGTAAGAGCAGGACAAACAACACAAACTGAACTCCCTAAAGTGTCACACCAGCATCAGTTCCCACTCTCCTTGATGCAGCCCCCCAAAAAAATACATTAAATACACACAGATTGATTGGATGGATGGATGGATGGATGGGGGACTGGAAAGCTCAGTGCAAAGTGTTTGCTCACAATTTCAGGAAGCAAAGGATCCCAGCTTTGGGAGCCACACACAGATTCTGTGTCCAAGTGGAGCTTTTTGGTTTTGGTTTTTTTTTTTTTTCCCCAGGCACCAGAATGATTTATGTTCCTACTGAAATGCCTCTGGATGCTGCTTGTCTGAACCAAGGGGAGGAAATGCACAGGGAGCATGAGGGGCACGTGTGGATGATCTCACAGCTCCCAGCTGCCACATCTGGCAGGCAGCAAAGCCCTGGGACCCTGGAGGAACAAAAAGAGCTGCTGCTGCTTTTTGTGCAGAACAGATGAACCCCACAAACCTGCAATGCCACGCTGAGGTGTTCAGCTTACAGACAGGGAGTGAAGAATGCAAGGGGAACCGACCTCAAAGGCAAAGTTTTAAGGCTTTTTCATTCATCTGGGATTTATTTCAAAGGCTTAGAGGGATTGGGGTGCTCATCCCTGGAGAAATCCATGGGGAAATATGAAGGGTAACTCTATTAAAGTGCTGGGCTAAGGCCTGAGCATGACCTCCCCTCTCTGGTACATATTTTCTGTGCCTTCAGCAAAGCACTTAATCCACTGCTGGAAAAACCCCCCCAGGCCATTGGTAAAATTTCATCAAAATCTCAAATGTCAGAGTAATGGAAGCTGTGGAAATACCTAAAACAAGGTCAGGGTTTGGGCATGTATTAAGAGATTCTGCTAATTTACTGCAAGTCTGATAAAATAATGACCAAGAGAGAAGCCCAAGACACTGGATCTAGAAAGGACAGTAGCAGAATTCCATCAAATGCAGAAAAATCCTGTTTCCAGCCACATTCATCCCAACATGCAGTACCTGATGGCAATGCAGGGATGTTATAAAATGTAAAGTTCTCACCTCCTCAGGTCTGCTCAGCACATGCCCTTCAGGGCCTGTGATCCCCAGCTCCAGGATCCTTTGCTGCTCCTAAGGCAGAGAAGAAAAAAAGAGCAGGGATGAGATTTAAAGCAGCAGGGATTTTTTTTTTCTTTTTCTTGCAGCACACACAGCTGTTGGAAAGGAGCAGGAGTGAGATCCTGAGCATCTGTGCTGGCTAAAAATCACACGGGGCTTTGCACAAGGACCCTGCAAGAGAGTCCTGTCCAACTCCCCTCGCTGAGAGTAACCAGAGCTCACAAAACCTTGCTGATTTGTTCACAGGAGGTCAAGGAAACCTTTTATTTGGATTTGCCTCGCACTAGGTTCATAGCCCCCTTGGCTTTCAGCACTCATTTGTGTCTATAAAACCATCTCTAAGGTGTGGCAAAATGATAACTCATGGGGAGAAAAAAAAAAATCATCCTGCAACTGGCCTCAAGGACTGGGGTGGGCTCTTGCCCAGCCAGAGAACACAGAGAATCCTCTGAGTGCTTGAGCCACAGTGCACAAAACGAGCTGGAGATAAGATTAAATTGGACACATTATTAACATTTCTCCCTTGCTGAGGGAGAAGGATAGGAAGGATAGGCAGGATATGCTGTAGGAAGGATAAACAGACCCCAAACATCAGCACCCCACGTGCTGGATGAAGCTACATCCCTTCCCACTCCCACTCTGCTTTTATTTCCTGCAGAAAACACTCTGCTGCACACAGTGACAGTCACACCCAGCCATCTCACTTTTGGGGGAAGAGAGGCAGAGATGCCCCAGACCCACCCCCCAACCAGAAAGCTGCCACCAAAAAAACCTCTTTGACCCGTGCCAGAGCAGATCAATCTGCCCAGCCCTGCTCACACCCTCCACACAGCCATGCCACGCTCTCAAAAAAAAAAAAAAAAAAATTAAAAAATAAAGCCTGGGTGGCTTTCAGCTGGCAGAGAAGGAGCCAGAACTTAAAACCCCTCCCAGCATTTTGAAGCCAGCAGCTCAGAGAACAAACAGGCCATACCTCAGCAATGATGTCACCGTTCTCGGCGTGCACTTGGGCCGTGGCGCCGATGTCCCGGATCACGCTCAGCACCTCGTAAATCTGGGGGGGGGGGCAGAGAGCACACACATCACACCAGGAACACACCTGCTGGGCACAGAGCCCCCCCAGAAAACAGAACTTTGCAGAAGGGAGAAGAGAAGGAGAAGCATTAAAGCAATTTGAGATGTGGTTTGTTGGAGGTGCAAAGCATTTTCCTGCCAGTCACTGAAATTTCCCAATTTTACAGTTGGATGCTGTTGGATGTGGCAAAGGAGGATTGGCCAGTGGCAGGTTTGGAGTCACAGCCCAGATCCCCCCAGAAAACAGAATTTTGCAGAAGGGAGAAGAGAAAGAGAAGCATTAAAGCAATTTGAGATGTGGTTTGCTGGAGAGATGCAAAGCATTTTCCTGCCTGTCACTGATTTTTTCCCAATTTTACAGCTGGATGTGGCAAAGGAGGATTGGCCTGTGGCAGGTTTGGAGTCACAGCCCAGTTCCCCCCAGAAAACAGATTTTTGCAGAAGGGAGAAGAGAAGGAGAAGCATTAAAGCAATTTGAGATGTGGTTTGTTGGAGGTGCAAAGCATTTCCTGCCCGTCACTGAATTTTCCCAATTTTACAGTTGGATGTGACAAAGAAGGATTGGCCGGTGGCAGGTTTGGAGCCACAGCCCAGATCTCACCCAAAAAACTGAACTTTGCAGAAGGGAGAAGAGAAAGGGAAGCATTAAGCAATGTGAGATGTGTGGTTTGCTGGAGAGATGCAAAGCATTTTCCTGCCCGTCACTGAATTTTTCCCTATTTTACAGTTGGATGTGGCAAAGGAGGATTGGCCAGTGGCAGCTTTGGAGCGTGGGGAGGAAGAAGCAGCAACAACTCAAGCCCCACAGCTGGATGTTTTGAAAGGACTGGCAGAGTTGTACCTGTTTGATGTCTCATTTACTGGCGCCTGGCATGAAAAACATCCCTTAGATGTGAGTGGTGGGGGCAGGTTCTCCAGGGAAATCCAATAGCTGGAGCTGGGAGCAGTGTGATTTCCCACTCCAGCAAGGCAGGCTGAGAGGGCTCAGCCCCAGGAACCCCCAGCTGGCGCCATCAGAATATTTCCAGAGCCCTCAGAGATAACTCACACACCAACAACACTCCCAGGCATTCCTCTCCTCCCACACCTTCAGAAACATCAACTGCCCCTCTAAACAGCTACACGTGCCCAGCTGTGCCCACCAGCATGGCAAACAGGAGGGCAATTAACTCCTTCCTAAGGTCCCAGTGATTTCAGCACCTCTGGACCAGGATCAGTTTTAGCTTCTAAACAGAATAATTAAAATTAGCCCCAGAGATCTCCCTGTCCTGCCCTGTGCATAAGGCAACAATTCACAGAAGGAGCTGGAATAAAACCCTCTGACCTCTCAAAATGAGAGTTTTCCCGTCGCTTCCCTCAGCCAAACCTTTCAGGGTTTGCTGTTTGGTTGGGGTTTTATTTTTAATTAAAAATACAATCTTCAAACCAGAGCCCGTGGGTGCTGCTGCCAATCTTGGGTACTGTTACACACACATGAAGGTTGGAACCAGGAGAGGAGAGGGTCAGGTCCCAAGATATTGAATTTAATCAGTTATTTGTGACCAAGGGAACACAAAGCTTTCCTTCCTACCTGAGAGTCGCTGAGCTGAAAGCGATCTTTGAAAGCCATGTACACCAAGAAGGAATTCACACCTGGGGGAAAAGAGAGAGCACACTGCAGGTAAAGCCACGGAATACCAACCCCTACATCAGCCCCTCAGCATGGATTCAGCACTGGAGGAGGTTGAGTAACAAAATAAAAGCAAAAAATGCATCTCCCACAAAAGCAGGGAGTGCTGGGCTGATCCTGCTCGCCCTCCAGGGAGAAGGGTGGGAAATCTGTCCCTGTGATGTGTCCAGACTGACCCACTGACCCTGAGCTGGCTTTCCCTCCTCAGCCTTTGGAAGCAGTAAAAAAAAACAAAACCTCTCACCCAGCAGGTGTGGGAAGCCCCCATTAGGGCACAAAATGCTGGGGTTTGAAACTGCAAACAGGGATGGGAAATGACTCCAGCCTGAGGATGAAACACCAAGGGATTCAAGAGGAGGGGGAAACCTATGAGGTCATTTTACTCAGCTCTTCACTGTTAGCAGCCAGAGCTGGGCTGGGGCTCCTGGGGGCTCCTCTGTCCCTTGTTCACAGCACTTTAGTGGCTGCAGGTACCACCAAGGGCACTGATGAACCTGAAGGGTTCCCTGGACACAGGAGCTGGGAAAACAGCAGATTCACCTCTGGAAAATCAGTGCTGCAAACACCAGTGTGCCCCAACCCCCGAGCCCTCTGCAACCCCAACTGCCCAAACCCTCCCGAGGAGCCAGAATGGGTGCCCAAAAGCCATTTATATCCCAGCTTTGTTGGGATAGAAAAGTAAAACACTGCATGAGAGACAGACACAGCCCTGAACAATAGGGGATCCTGAAAAACGACAGGGGATCCTAAAAAACAACAGGGGATCCTGAAAAATGATAGGGGATCCTGAAAAGTGATAGAGGATCCTGAGAAACAACAGGGGATCCTGAAAAACAATAGGGCATCCTGAAAAATAACAGGGGATCCTGAAAAACGACAGAGGATCCTGAGAAACAAGGAGGGGATGCTGAGAAACCACAGGGGATCCTGAGAAACAAGAGGGGATGCTGAAAAACCATAGGGGATGCTGAAAAACGACAGGGCATCCTGAGAAACAAGAGGGGATCCTGAGAAACAAGAGGGGATCCTGAAAAACAACAGGGGATCCTGAAAAACAATAGGGGATCCTGAAAAATGATAGGGGATCCTGAAAAGTGATAGGGGATCCTGAAAAACAACAGAGGATCCTGAGAAACAACAGGGGATGCTGAGAAACAACAGGGGATGCTGAGAAACGATAGGGGATCCTGAAAAACAACAGGGGATCCTGAGAAACAATAGGGGATGCTGAGAAACGATAGGGGATCCTGAAAAATGATAGGGGATCCTGAAAAACAACAAGGGATCCTGAAAAACAATAGGGGATCCTGAGAAACAATAGGGGATCCTGAGAAACAAGGAGGGGCAAGGCTTCCCTGAGCTTACCATGGTCTTTAACCAGAGCTTCCATCTCCTCCTGGACCCCTTTGTGCCACTCAGTGATGTCCACGTGCAGGGAGTAGTCACAGCAGGACTTGCTGTCTGCCCACTCTCGCCACTGGTCGAAGGCCGTCAGCAAACTGGTGCCAGGCTCGGGAACCACGTGGTCAACTGGGAATGACAAGCAAAGCACTGGTCAGTGGCTGCTGCAGGAGCTCCCCTGGGTGCCCCAGGACTGCAAGCACAGCTGGGCAGAGGCTGCTGCAAAATCAAGGCATCCTCTTTGCCCTTAAAGTGTTTTTAAGTTGAAGATCTGTCAGCGGTTTTTCTAAAAAACGCAGCCGGGGAAGGAAAATGGAGCAAATGAGTTGTTACTACAACCTGTTTACTACAACCTGTTTACTACAACCTGTTTACTACAACCCATCCCAACCAGGAGCACCTTCCAGAGGACCTGCAGGGAGCAGGACCAACAGTTTTCTGACACTGAGAAGGTCCTGCTGCCTCTGGCACCTGCTCGGTTTGATCCTCACACCAAATCCAGCAGCAAGTGGATTCCCAGGCAGCTGCAGCTGCAGGACAGCCTCAAAGGGTGACACAAGGGGACCTGGATCTGAAGGCTCAGTGTTCCTGGTTCTTATTTGAGCACATGGGAGTGCTCTGAGATCTTCAAAAGCGAAATAAAACCAGTGGAATAAGAGAAGCAAGTCAGCATCTCCAGCACTGAACTGAGAGAGAAGGAAAAGCCTGTGGGATTTCAGGGGTCACAAACTGGGCAGGCACTGCTGGGGAGGAGGGGAGGGCCTCCTGGCTTGATTCTACATTAAAACACACAGAAAAATAATAATAATAAAAAAATTTGCTTCAATTATCAGCAGAGAAATCCCAGCAGTTCATTTTTAAACTTTCTGGTGAGGATCAGGGCTGCTCTAAGTCACAGCTGGGATGAGAGACAGAGCCCGTGGGTTCCACTCACCCTCAGGGCAGAACAAAGCTCTGCCTCAGCCCCACGCAGCCACAGAGCCAAGATTTACTGGTCCTGCACTGCCTAAAGAACCAGAGTCACACTGGGACAGGCAGCCCAGCTCTCCTGAGCCTCAGCTGAGACATCTCAGCTGCCTGAGCCGTGCAGAAAGCCAAGAGCTCACCCACAACCACCAGCCCTGCTGCAAAACCCTGCCCAGCCCCTCCAAAGGCAGACAGCTCCGAGTATTTGTGCTTTCCCAAAAGGCTTTTTTTCCCCTGGAAGCATCCCACCAAGGAAAGGATGTGATGTGCACGTCCTGACTGCCTCAGCAGCTGCAGCTTTGATCAGCTCTGTGCTTCAGGAGTGGCTGCTGGTGTCTGCTCCCTCCCTGCCCATCAGAGAAATCCAGAAATCTCACTCTCAAGGAGTGAGAATTTGGACATGTGCCTCCTGTCTGGCACCACACCAAGGATGTGCCTTTCACCACCATTGGGAAAAGCAGCCCAAACACAACCAGGCAATAAACAGACCTTTTTTTTTTAAAAAAAATCATCCCATTTCTGTTCCACCATCTGCTCCTCCCCAGTGGTCAGAAACCTTCTGCTTAAACCTCCAGCCTGAATTGTTTCTTGGCCACTACAGAGCCCCTGTTGCTCTGCCAGAGTTAATCTTTAGCTTGAGTGGAATGAACAACGAGGAGAAAAATAACATTCCCTTTGCCTTTCCAATGGGACATGGAGAAAGCCCAGGTTTACACAGAAAAAGCCCCCTCAAAAAAAGCCCATTTAATCTTCAACACATCACAGGAATAAATCCATCTCTGCTGGAGGCCACTCCAAAGGCAGTGCTCTGCCAGCCCCAAGGTGATGGATGGCTTGTGGGCATTGGGAAATGGAGCCTGAGGGCACCAAGGGGTTAACACAGAGTCCTCAGAGCCCCTGGGAATGGCTCTGGAGCCCCTGGGAATGGAATGGCTGTGGGATCAGAGCTTTTATCACCACCTCACTGCCCAGGGATGGCTGATGGGAGTCTGTGGGGGCAGTGGGAGCTCCAGCAGCTCCATCAGCAAAGCCAAACCCCAGCTGGCTGCAGGGAGAGCCAGGGATGCAGGTGGTGGTGCAAGTGTGCAGGGAAGGCACAGGAAAAAAATCATCCAAAGTCATCCAAAGTCATCCAAAGCACGCATGACATTTTTTTTCTGGGGCTTCAGCTCATCAATGCCACTACCAGGAAGGAGAAAAACTGCTTGTAATGGACAATATAAACACGAGTTAGGGTCAGATGTTACCAAAATTGACATTGTGTATGCAATAAAAAAAAAATTGTGTATGCAATAAAAAAAAACCCCATGCATTCAGGGTTCCAGTTGCTATTACAGGCTGCAGTTTTACACATTATTTCCTGCTCCTAGCAGCATTAAATGTGCCTGTTGTTTAGGAGGAGTTTACAAGGTGAAAATCCTTAACATTTAAGCTTAACTGTGAGCAGGCAGATCTCCCCTACCCCAAACTTCCAAACAGCAGCTTGATCACTCTGAACACATCTGCCTGTCGAATTGGGGTTAGGAATATCTCCTGTGGCAGCTCCCCTGAGCTCCCTGACAGCCCCATCACCCTCTGGCCCCTCCAAAACACAGCAGGGTTTTTCTCCACAGTGGTTCTGCCAGGCAAACATCCCCCCAAAAAAACCAGGGAAGAACTCCTGGAAGCAGGAAGGCAGACTGAGAGTGCCAGGCAAGCAGCAACCTTCACATCCTGGGACTGAACTGCTCTGAAGGGACTCAGGGAAAAGCCCCAAGGGGGAGACAGGGACACCCCTGGAGAGCTGGGACCCTGGGGCAGCAGGAGCAGTGGGTGCTGCACAAAAAGCCACGGAGAAGGTGGATGTGATCCCAAAAGCTGGCCTGGAGGCAGCTCAGACACAAGTGGCAGTCTCCTGGTTCCTCCATCCTCTGTGCAAACACATGGCAAGATCGTGGCCTGCACCCCTCAGCTGAGGGTGGGGTTTTTGGGGGGATCAAAAACGTAAAAACGAGCCCAGATCCAGGAAAGGAGAGAGCCAAGTTTGACTCTTGAAAGGGCTGAGCTCTGAAACTGCTTCTGCCTCTGGAGATGGGCAGGAATTGCCCACATGCAGCTCAGGGAAGCCTCCTCCAGCCCTCAGGCACAGCTCGAGAGCTCAGAGTAAAACAAAAAGCTTTTTCTTTCAGGTCCCTGTGCTCCAGAGCAGCAGCAGCAGCTGCTGGAGGCTCCATCCCACCGAGTTCCCACAGCCCCAGGGTGACCCCTGGGCATGACCTGTCCCAGGACAGCAGGGCTGACCCACCCCAGCTCCCTGCAAATCCCTCCCTGGAGGATTTCCATGGGAAAAGCTCTGTCCTGAGCCCAGAGAGCTCCGTCCCACTGCCCCACCTCTCCTTCCATCACCTCGAGGAGCAGGGGTTTGCAGTCCCTGGGGTGGCCCCAGGCCTGCAGGGCACACACTGAGGACAAGCTGCTGTCACCCAGGCTGTTGTCACCCCTTCATTCCCTCCACCACCACAGCCTTGATCTGCTCTGCTCCCCAGCCCAGATGTTTTCTTCCTGTCCTTGATTTTTTTTCTTTTTTTTTCTTTTTTTTTTTTTTTTTTTTTGTGGCTGTGCAAATGAATTCAGCTGCTTGAGGTCTGAGAAGGAAGTTGCCAGCTCATTTTTAAACTCAAAGCTCGTTCCAAAAACAGGCACAAAACCAAGAGGGAAAAAAAAAAAAAAAAGGAAAGGAGAAGATAATTTAAGAATCACTTCATCAGTGCTGAAAATCTTCAAAGGAGGAATTAAATAGCTTTGTGGGCCTTGTAGTGACTCCCTGAATCTGAGTGAAATTCAGGCCTAATCCCAATGTTTCTCTTTATTTAACAGACTCTCAGCGAGGCACAGGGCAAAGCCAAGCTCAGGGTTACTCTGATTTCTCAGCTATGAGCAGAAAACATTCTGTAGATCATCTTTTAACCTTTTGAGCTGCAGAACCCAAACTGCAGCAGCCCAGGGCTGAGGGCAAACAAGGCTGTTACACCAGCAAAAAAACTTCTTAAAAAAAAAAAAAAAAAAAAAAAAAAAAAAAAAAAAAAGAGAGAGAGAAAAACTAATTTATGCATTACAAACAATCTCATTTTTCCCTTGTTAAGCACTGATGGGATTCCAGAACACCTGGACAGCCTCTCTCCCAGGATTAAAGGCAGACAAGGAGCTGAAGGGAGAAAACAACAACCACTGGGGGATCCACGTGGCTCTTCTGCCCTGCTGGAATGTTCTGTATCTCCTGGTGGTGGGGGGAGATGTTTGGGTGTGGAAATGAAAAAAGGGGGGGCGAGGCAAAAAAAAAAAAAATGTAGGGGAACTAAAAAATGAATAAAATAAAAAATAAAATAAATAAAAAACTAAAAAAAAAATGTAGGGAATGTAGGATTGAGTGCTCCAAGGATGGGGGGAAATAAAGCAAAATCAAAAGTTGGTTTAATGTGAGCGTGGAAAAAAAAAATCTACACAGGGTGGAAGTGCCAGCAGCATTTTCTAGAGCAGCAGCATCACCCAGTGATTATGTTCTTATCATGTGTTAACATCAAACCTGTACTGAAATCAGCTCCCAGCACGACCCCAGACACACACAAGTGATTTTTGAAGTTCAGCTCGTTCTTACTGCTTTTTTTACACAATTCACAGAACCAGGGAATACCCTGAGCTGGAAGGGAGCCACACAGATCAGGTCCAACAACTGAGTCCAGAAAGGGCAGCCTAAAAACTGAACCAAAAAAAAAAAAAAGACAAAAACAAAAAAAAGAAAAGGCTGACCTAAAACATCTCCTTGTCCTCATCCAGCTGCTCCCAGACTTTAAAACCACTGAAAAACAGTGCCAATCTCAGCTTTAAATGAAATGCTGCAGCACATCTTGGCTCCCTTTTCCAAACTCAGGGGTTTTTCTGCTCCTCCAGAGCTCTCCTGGAGCAGGGGCTCACCTGCACCCTGAGCAAGAAGGGAGATGGGCACGAGGGATCCAGCACAGGGGAGGTTGGCTGGGGAATGACCCTGCAGGATGCTCTGAGCTCAGAGCCAGAAATATCCCACATGATCTCTTCCTGCCACTTGGAATCTCTCTCAAATTAAATAAAATAATAATAAAAAAAAATAAAAGCAGATGAAGAGCAATGCCTTTATATTTTTGACCTCTTGCTAAGCTCCGGAGCAATTATTGCTTCAGAGGGAGAGCTGGATCCAGCTCTTTGCCTTGCCTTGAAAACAAAACCCTGCCTTTGGGATGGATGTGCTCATGGGTGGGGATTAATGGGTTTTATAGCTTCCTGGCATTGTGGCATGTGCATATTTTTTTTTTCTTTTTTTTTTTTGCATCCTGCCTCAGTTGAGCAGGCCTTGGCTTGCAAACAACCCCTTCCTGGAGTTTCTATTTATAGCCCTTGCTTGCAGCTTTCCCCTGGAAAGGATTTTTTTCTTTTTTTTCAACTGGTTTAATTAAGTGTCATCCCAAGCATGCATGAAATTTTTTTTTTCTGTGGCTTCAGCTCATCAATGCCACTACCAGGAAGGAGAAAAACTCTTTGAAATGGACAATATAAACACGAGTTGGGGTCAGATGTTACCAAAATTGTGTATGCAATAAAAAAAACCCCATGCATTCAGGCTTCCAGTTGCTATTACAGGCTGCAGTTTTACACATTATTTCCTGCTCCTAGCAGCATTAAATGTGCCTGTTGTTTAGGAGGAGTTTACAAGGTGAAAATCCTTAACATTTAAGCCTAACTGTGAGCAGGCAGATCTCCCCTACCCCAAAACTTCCAAACAGCAGCTTGATCACTCTGAACACATCTGCCTGTTTAATACTACTTAATCCCCACAGCAACTGCCTGTGATGAAATCTGGTGAATTTATTGAGTCGTACATTCTGTCACAAGCCATTTTATGGAGAGGCTGTAATTAAATTCAGCCCTGGTAATTGCTCAGGTCCCTGCTTAGAAGCCTGGAGTTGTCAGCCTGTGGCTGCAGGAATATTCTCCTGGCACTGGTGTGAAATGGGAGTAATTCTGTGAAAGCAAAGAGGAATAAAATCAATTTTTTTGTGAACTGGAAGTCAGGCCCTCGACTGATCCATAGAAGATTATCCCATAATCACAGACCTTATTTCATCCACAGGCTTCACATTCTCAGCTGGTAAAATACCACAATCCCTTCCACCTTTATGGATCATGACCCCTTTATGTGTCAAGGAATTGAGCTACCAAGAACTGCCTCGTCCAGTAACAAAACTGTTTTCAGCAGCAAAAATTCTGGTTTAAGTGTTAAACCCCAATTTCCAGCTCAGCAGCCCTGCACCCATCCAGACACCTCAGCCCTTCTCTGAGCTCAAAAATCCCAAATCTAGCGATCCCAGAAGAGCCTCACAACTCCTTTTTTTTCTGATTCCATCCCAATTCTTCCTCTAGACCACGCCCTGGTTTTGATCTGGGAAAAGGAAGGACAGCAACAAAATCCCTCTGAAGGGAACTGCTCTGTGCACCTGAAGCACCTCAGCTGGTGAGAACTCAAATGAAGGATTCTCTTCACATCCTGGCTGCAGCAGCCAGCTTTCAGCTCTGTGTATTTGTGAGGATTTATTCTGACAGTATTTTATCCTTGTTCCCTCCCCTCCTCCCCATCACCCTCCTAAGAAAAGACACCAGAATAAAGAGATTATTCTGCAGAGTTACAGCCCTGCCCAGAACAGCACTGATGGTGCTAAAGCAACTACCCAAGGGCTGCTCTGCTGCCAAAACTCATGGTAAAGGCAGCCTGAATGACATCACATGCTGTTTTCTGTCAGCTCAGCTCCAGTTTACAAGACCTGATGCAGAGAAATTAGGAGTTGGAGCAGGCTCAGAAGAATCAGACACATCCCTGCTCCACTGATTACATTTGCAGGCTGCAGCGTTCCCTTATTCCCTCACTGAGGTCACACAGATACTTCACTTGCCCTTTGGGCTGATTACATCCAAAACACAATGAACAGTTTGAGGCTGGCTGGACACCAGCTTGAAGAATTCCAACAATAATTATAATTAATAACCCTCTCCCCAGCAGCTGAAATGGCAGCCTGTTAAGGCCAGATCAAAAAGAAAAAAAAAAAAAAGGCTCCATCTCTTCCCAGTCCAGGTTTATTGTGCGTTTCTTGTATCTCAGGAGGTCACCAAGGCAGAGAGGGAAGGGAACCGAGTTCAAAAGAGACACTGAAGTGGTTCCAAGATTTATCCTTTCTTTTAGGCATTACTCCACACTTGAAGGCCATGAAAAGAGCACACAGGACTTCAAAGGCTTTCATGTGAACTGCTCTGTAAACCTTGAGGGACTGGGATGGAGGAAAAAAAAACCCCTCTGCTCGTAGCCATGGCTTTCAAGGCAAGACAAAACACAAGAATTAACAACACATCCAAGGAGCAAGAAGAGCTGATCAGACACAGGAGGACAAAAGCTCACGTGCTGTGAGGCAGCTCTCTCCCTCTCAGGTCACTGGAGATGTGTCCTGCCCCTCAGGCTTTTTCCACTGGCTGGGAAGCTGGAACAATTCTGGATTTGTTATCACCAAGTTTGGGATTCTCAGTTTCATCTCATGGCCCGGGGTTGTCTCAGGGGTGTTGGAGATAAAGAGGAACACGAGTGCAGGATGCCAGTTTTTACAGTGGAAATCTCTGGTGCTTCTGAGAGGGCTTTGTGTGTTTGGGATTAGAAAAGTTGAGTTTTTCCCCCCCCCAAAAATAAACTAGGTGTGAAGAGCTCTGATTCTATATAAGGACTTTTTATCAGTACAGCTTGTGAGAGAAATGGGGAAAAGAGAAATGGGGAAAAGAAAAACGCTGCGTTTGTCAAAGAAACATCTGCCCTGGCTGGCTGAGGAGCAGACACTTCCTCTCTGTGACAAGGTGACATCATGCTCTGAGGAGGAAGCTGTCACCCATCACCACCAAACCACCACCACCACTTCTGCTACAGCACTGGGAGTCCCACTCCAAACCCTGACAAATCTCAGCTGCAGGCAAGGAAGTGAGGGCTGAACCAGATCCAAAATGTTCACCCACCCAAATGTTTCTGCAGGAAACACGCTGGGATGGGGCCTGGAGCTGCAGCAGAACCTGCTGCCCACCAAAGGACGAGCACATCAGCATCTTGGGGCTGTGCCTGCATCTTTTTCACAGCCCTCACTCCCATGGAAGCCCTGTGCATTTGCAAGGAATGCAGGGATGGACATTGAGGGTTTATGGCTTTGGGGGGAACTCTTTTCTTCCCCTGGTGCCCTGCACTTGGCATTGGCACCCCCCCTGTGACAATGGGAATGTCATTCCATTTCTCCATGCTGGTTGCTGGCTGTATTGGGAGGGGTGGCTTTGTGGCTGAGGGGTTTTAATTCAATTAATTAAGCTCACCTAGAGCCTCACACCATAAGTAAAAAGTGATTATTTGTATGAGGAGCTACCTGAGAAGCTGGTGTGGGCAACACCAGCAGATAATCCCTGTCCCTCCCACTTGGCATCTGCAGATCCAGAGGAAAAGTGCTTTTGGGCTTCCTTGTTTTAAGTAAAAGAAGGAACATTTCCTGGCCACAGCTGCCCATCCGCTGCTGCTGTTCCCTGCCTGCAGATCAGCTCTTGTGCTTGCTGAAATCATTAACCTGTAGGAGGTCCTAACTAGATTATCCCCAGTTTAAACAGAGACTCCCATGGCACGCTCCTGAGGCAGCTGAGCTTCCTCCTCCAGCTCTGAGCCAGCCCAGCCTGGCTGCTCTCCTCCCAGACCTGTGAAAATCCAAGGTTTGGGGACACAAAGCACCACTGCTGGGCACCACCTCAGCTGCCCATCCAAAGAGAGACACCCAGCCTGTGGCAAACTGCTTTGGGAAGCTCCTACACGCAAGATCTAACTTTTAGGGGTTTTTTTCCATGCAACAAGTCTTTAGGGGAAAGTGTTGCTTTCTACAGCTCAGCTTAATTTCCTGGCTCAAGCAGGGTATCAGAAGGAAAATTCCCTCCTGTCAGGGTGGAGAGGCCCTGGCACAGGTTGCCCAGAGAAGCTGTGGCTGCCCCATCCCTGTCCCAGGCCAGGTTGGACAGGGCTTGGATCACCCTGGGACAGTGGAAGGTGTCCCTGCCCATGGCAGGGGGTGGGACTGGATGGGCTTCAAGGTTTTCCCACCCAAACCATCCTGGGATTCCACAAAGAGCCAGAACTGCCCCTGGATCTGGGCAGGATGGCTCACTGGGGGTTGTTCCCCTTCTATTTCAGAATGTTTGCTGGTTCAGAGCCCTGAGCTCTGCTCCTGCTGCCATGGCCCAACTCTACTTCTGGGAACACCCTGCACAGCCACGTTTTTCTCAGCTGTGCTACAAAGACTTCCCAAAACTTCTTCCATTCACAGTGGGAAAAAAAGAGTCTCTGCCCATCAGGCTGAAAAATCCTTTGCAGCCCATCAGTAGCTGGATTCTTCTCTCGGGACACAAATCCTGAGAAATCTTATCTGAAGTAAAGAAAAGCCTGCTGGGAAGTATCATTAACTGATTATCAACCACTCTGGAATGAGATTTTTTTTTTTTTGAAGCAATGTTGGACTGTTTGAACAGAGAATTCTGTGGCACAGCCCCTGGCTGCTGAACCAGCCCTGCCTGGCTGCTCAAGGAGCCTGAGATCTTGCCAGGCCCGTGAAGAACCCCAGTTTGGAGGCACAGACCACTCAGTGTGATACAGCTTGGGAGTTTTCCCCCCTTTCCCTGCACCAACTGGGTTCTCCAGGAACTCCTTCCCCAGCTCCTGCTGCCTGGAGTCTGCGCCAGGGAATTTCATTCATATGTAAAACACCACCACCAGTCCCCCAGATCCCAAAAATATCCACGCTGCACATATGTAGCTGCTGTTAGGGACAGAAGCAATGTGGTGGGAACACACCCAGGCAAGTGGCTGAAAGGGAAGCTTCCAAAAGCTTTCAGAGCCCTTTTTGGTGGGCTCTGGAAAACCAACCAAAGCATTTCCCAGTTAATATTTGCATGTGAAATCTCCAAGTTCCTTCTTTTACTTAAAATAAAGAAGCCCAAAAGCACTTTTCCTCTGGATCTGCAGATGCCAAGTGGGAGGGACAGGGATTATCTGCTGGTGTTTGCCCACACCAGCTTCTCAGGTAGCTCCTCATACAAATAATCACTTTTTACTTATGGTGTGAGGCTCTAGGTGAGCTTAATTAATTAGAAATTAATTAAAACCCCTCAGCCACAAAGCCACCCCTCCCATTACAGCCAGCCAGCAACCAGCATGGAGAAATGGGATGACATTCCCATTGTCACAGGGGGGGTGCCAATGCCAAGTGCAGGGTACCAGGGGAAGAAAAGAGTTCCCCCCAAAGCCATAAACCTTAAATGTCCATCCCTGCATTCCTTGCAAATGCACAGGGCTTCCATGGGAGTGAGGGCTGTGAAAAAAAGATGCAGGCACAGCCCCAAGCTGCTAACAACTGGCAGCTCCTGAGTGGGATTAAAGTGTGCCAGACAGGAGGAGCTCATTTGTATTCCTCAAACATTTCTCCCTCTCACCAGAAAGATTAAAAAAAAAAAAAAATCCAGTTTCTAAGAAACAGATGGGATCTATGAACTCTGAAGGCACAGGGGCTGAAGGGAAGAGGGGGGGGGAAAGAGGCTCTGCTGATCGAAGACATCAAATCCCACTCCACAGGCAGCACTCCAAATCCAGCCCAAGGGGGGAATCCTGCAGCTGGTGACAGCCTTTCCTTCTTTCAGGCTCCACTTGCTTTTCCCTCCCATGGCACACAGAGCTGATTTCCAGCCTGGGGAGCTGAAAGGCCCTGCCTGACCAAGGCAATTTCTGCTGAGTCAAGCTCACAGGAAGGCAAAAGCTGCCAAGGGGTTGGACACTGGTGGGGAGGCAAAAATCCCCTGCCCATAACAGCAGGCCAAGAAAAGAGCTGGAGGCACCACTTCCTGCTGCTTCTTTGGAGACCTTGTCAAGGCTTGAAGGTGATTTAGACACTTTATCTGGCTAGGTTTAACACACATGCCCTGTTAAACACCCATCACAGGCAGCTAATGATGTTTTATAAAGCAAGGTGGATAATTTCATTTTAGTTTTTAAGATTTTTTTTTTTCCATCCAGCAGCAGAGCTGGGGGAGCCAACTTTTAACAGCTGCCCCCAGGAAAACATCATGTACATTTTCCACTGATGTAAGAGGCTGGGTGAGCACATCAGAGAGATCCACTGGCTCTTCACTTCTGTGTCACCTCTAAGGCCTGCGACTTGGGGATGAGAGCACCGGACACAGAAAGCAAGAATTTGGGGATTTTTGGGGCTTTTCACAAGGCCAAGTACTCATAGGACAAGGGAGGTGGCCTTAAGCTGAAGGAGGGCAGGTTTAAATGAGGAATTAGGAAGAAATCCTTTATTATAAGGGTGGTGAGGCCCTGGCTCAGCTTCCCCATCCTTGGCAGTGCCCAAGGCCAGGTTGGACAGGGCTTGGAACAACCTGGGATATGGAAGGTGCCCTGGCCATGGCAGGGGGTGGAACAAGATGATCTTTAAGGTCCTTTCCAACCCAAACCCTTCTGTCCTTCTGTAAGGAAAGCACTTCCAAGCAGCTCCTCAAACAAAAGCACTCTTCCCCCCGCAGCGGGGACGCAGCACCGCGGATCCCCAGCATTAAATGGAGCAAGAGGCATTAAGTGCTGCTGCATCAACAGGGGTTAATTTCTCCTGCAATAAATCCCTTTTTCTGGATGCATGGCAGAATCTGGGTCAGCCACATCTGCACTGTCAGAGCTGGTGTGCTCAGAACTGAGGCGAGCTCCAGCACGGGTGGGATTGCTTCCATCCCCTCCTTCCTGCACAGGGAGGGGCTGGAGCAGAAGGGGTCAGAAGAGAGAAAAGGGACCCCTCAGCTGCTCTTTAAAAAAAAAATCACTGATGCCAAGAGGGAAGGATGGGACAGGAGGCAGAGGGATGGGAGAGGAGGCAGGAGGATGGCAGGGGGATGGCAGAGGAGCAAGGGGCAGGATCCCCAGCAGCTCTGGGGAAGGAAAAGATAGATGGGAAAGGGAAAAAAAAAAATCTCCTGACTGATTTAAAACCAAGCCAGGCTGGACTGCAGAGCTTTCACAGGACTCCAGCCCAACGCCAGGGCCAGTGATTTCACCTCACAGCACTGACTGAGGGGGGATGATGGCCCAGCTAAGCGTGTGACAGCCAGCATTAAACACCTGACCACAGCACAGGCCTCCTGCACCACCCCAGGCACAGCCACACAGCCCCTGAGTCCTCACAGGAGCCTGTCCTCCCAGCCCAGAGAGCTGGCAAACAATAGCTACAGCCCAAAGGGTCAAAAAACCCCCCTCCCTGAGCACACAGAGAGAAAACACACACACACACCACATCTGAGGTCTGCACAGCTGCTTCCTCCTGTGCTCTCTGGCACGGGACATCAAGGGCTTGGCAGATCCCCAGGAGCCCCCAGCAGGACAATGGGGGATCCCACCCAGCCCTGCTGGGAGCAGAGCAAACCCCAGGAGAGAGGCTGCACAATCCCCTGCAGGCACAGCCTAATGGACTTAGAGGGGTTTAAAAGCTGGGCCAGAGGAGCTCACACCAGGGAACTGCCCAGCTCTGCTCACAGCCCCTCACTTTCTCATCAAGGGCTTTTAAGCCTGCCCTGAATGAAAGGTGCAAACACAGCAGCAGGAAGATGGGAGCTGGTGAAGCAAAGAGGTTGAGGGTGAATCAGGGCCAAGGTTGGTTTTGGGGGGGTGGAAAAAGGGGAGTTGGATAGGGCAGCAGGGGCTCTGCACTACTGCCAGGCAATGCCACTCTTCCAGCCACAGAGAGCAAGGATTCCCACCCACAGAAATCCCCAATAACGTGGGGGAAAATAACATTTTCACTGCGTTTCTAGAGAATGAAACACTTCTTTGGGGCAGAAGAGCTGCTGCCAGGAAGAGAGAGGAGCTGCAGGGCCAGGGCAGCCTGTCTGCAGGGCTGGCCCCAGTGCACAGTTCCTCTTTCATCTCTGGGTGCAAAGAGAAACAAAACTGTGGCTGGTGCCTGTGGAACAATGCAGTGCTGTGTACACACAGTCAGGGACCTGGGGAGACACTGCAGCTCTGTGGTCACTGCTCTTGGATGCAAAACACTTGGTTTTGTAATTCCAGCTCGGCCACAAGTCCCTGCCTGACCACTGCTGTCACCTCCTTCTGTCCCTGCTTCCCTCCTCCTCCTCCTCCTCTCACCATTTAGACTCTAGGCCAGCACAGATAATATAAAATAAATGCACCCAGTCAACAAATAGGATCTGATCTCTACTGGGGGGTTTAAATACCACCCCACACCCTCACCCACTTTAAACTGAGACTATCACCGAGTCTGACCTCCATTCTCTGTCACACAGATCAAAAGCCAAGAGGTTTTGAGCCAAGAGGAAATCATTCCTGACTGGAAACATCCCCTTCCAGCAAGGTGGTGATCTTCAGCACGACCTGGGAGACCTGGTGTCACCTCCCTTGGAGTCTGATTGCTGCTGGGCAGCTCAAACCCCTGCCCAGGGAGCTCTTTAATTTGCAGGGTCAGGAATTAGGGAGCCAACAGCAGCTCCCCTTCATCTCCTGAACTTCCCAAGATCCACAGGCTCCCCTCCCCAGCCTTCCCTCCCCGTGTCATTAGGATAACTGCTGCTCCAGTTCAAAAGGCTGCTGGCTTCCAAGCCACCAGGCCAGAAAAAAGCTGTAATTTCTCTCACTGTAATTTCTCTCCATGATTATAACAGCGGTTGACTGAGTCAGGAGAGGCAATGTCAGCAAGAGATTTCACCCAAGGACAGCAGAGATACCAGAGAGGGAGCAGAGTTTGGGAGGAGGGGCTCAAATGTGTGTGTGGGAGCTGGGCCTGGATGGATGGAGACATTAAACAGGCTCAGGGATCAGAGAGCCAGTAAATAGACAGAGCTTAACTTCTTCATCCCTTCTGCAGGGCTGGGAGCAGAGAGAGGCAGTCCTGCCCCTGCTCAGAGCAGGGGGATGTTTTCCCACTGATTTTGATGGGGATTTCACCCATCACAGTTAATCAGCAGCCAAACCATCTGAGAGGCCACCCTGTTCCTGGCAGGGATTCCTCCTCCTCTACCAGGGACTGGATTATGTCCTGGGGTATTAACTTGGCTCAGGTTGGGAAAACAGGGGCTCAAAAGCAGGTGTGTCTTGTGCAGAACCAGCTGTTGGGTTTTCATGATCCTTGGGGGGTCCCTTCCAGCTCAGGATGGTTGGTGAGCCTATGAAAAAATGCCATTTTCTCACCAAAATTTTAGCCTCTTGTAAAGGACAACTTCAGACAGAGCCCTTTTCCCAAACCTCTGGGAGGACTGCTCTCTTTCCATGGAATACAGAGGGGTTTAGGGAAGCAACCAGAACAGGTTGGAGGATATCTAACACTCCTCTCTCCTTCTGAACTCTCTGTGGAGCATTCTGGCATTCTCCTTTCAACTTAATGCCCAAACACTGCATTCTGACATTTCAAAAGGGCAAGAATCCAAGTTGGATTTTTTTTTTTTTTTCCCCTGGAGCAATGTTATCCCAAAAACCCCCAGGGAAGGCTGCTCAGCTGACAATACCCACCCCAATATTGTTTTAAGGTGGGGGACTGAGAAAATGCCGGTGCAAATTGTCACTGCAGACAAAAAACAAAGATATCACAACACGTCATTTCAGGCAAAACCAACTCTGTTTGTTCCTCCACCAGCATTAAGTCAGCTGGAGCCTTGCCTTTGGCACTGCAGAGGGGAGAGACAGAAGGATCATAGCTGGAATTCCTGCTCAGATGGCCTCAGGGGAGGCAGCAGAGAAAGAAATCAGCCCTAACTCCTGAGTGGAGCAACCTAGGGAGGGCTGAGGAGAGCAAAGGATAGAGAGACAAAAAGGCAGATTTGGATCCTCACCCCCAGCCCCTTTTCCCTGAAGGGCTGGGAAGCCCTGGATTAGAGCTAGACCTGCTTCCCACCAGGATAAATCTCCCCTGGTGCCACAAAAAAAACCCCACAACTGTTCCATTTGACACCAGCACCCACCTGATTCCCCCTCCCTGATGCTGCAGGGATGAATTTAGAGGGGAACAAGGCTTGGAAAGGAGAGGTTGCATTGCTGTGCTTCCCTTGCATGTGCCTGCCATGAGAATTAAAGGGGCAACATTAAATTTGACCTGAGCTGAAGGGGAAGGTTGACCAGAGCAGATCCTCCAGGTGAATTCCTGGCGCTGCAGATCGATGCCAAAGCTCACCAGAGTCACAATTTCACCCACAGCGTTTATAAACCAGCCAGCAGTGGAAACCTATCCAAGGTTCTTGGTTCAATTTCGCTGAAAACTGCACGTAAAATAAATATTTCCCCAAAAAATGATTGTAAAGTAAACAGCCTGAAAGTGCCCTCCTGCAGGAAAATGTGAAACAAATTGAAGCACGAGGCTGAGGAAGCTGTTTGTGTGCCCAAAGTGAGGGTTCTGCACAAAGCAGATGCAGAAAAGGTATTTGTAAATAAATCATACAAAGTTTGCTTAAAGCACTAATGAGGAAATTGAGTGGGTTGGGGTTTTTTTTTCCATAAATCTCACATCCAAAAAGCTTTCAAGTCTACTCTGGATCATTCCTCCTGCTTTCCACTGCTCCAGCTGCTGATTCCCACCCATCAGGAATGTCTCTCCATCATCCTAATTACTCCAATTAGTCTTTGCTGCAGTCTTAGGGAGGGTTTGTTGTTGTTGAGAGATGATTTTGTATTTTGCTGTCTTAATCTGTGATACTCAGGATGGTCAAGTTTAATCACCAACCTCCTCTAAATGGTTTGCCCAAGGTCATAATCCAAATTATGCTCATTTTCACAGCTGTAAAAGGAGAAGCTGTAAAATGGGGTATTCTCCTCCCACCTCCCTAACTCAGGAAAGTGTTATCTTACTGCTAGTGAGGTATTCAGGTACTACAGCCATAAAGGCAATAAATATTTATACAGGAGAAATTCCTGCTTCAGAGATCCTTTATGTGTGTAAACATTCATTGCCTTTTTTTGGAGCAGAAGTAAAAACAGGCAACCAAAGTAAAGGGCTGCTCAAAAAAAAAAAAAAAAAAAAAGAATTGCCAAACCAATTTCTACTTTCAAGGAGTGCCACTGAGGAGAGGGAATAGTGCTGCTGAAAGGTCACATGCAGATGACAGAGAATGTTATTTTGATCTAATTCAACTTAACAAGGGAGAACAAAACGATAATTCAAGTGTGAACCAGGTGTGCTCCTAACAAAGGAACACCCAACGAAACAAAGTCAATGAACTGAGGCTGAAAATAATAATTAAAAAAAAAAAAAAACATTTCAGTGCTGTGGATTCAAATTTGACAGCAAAGATTTGAAGGAGAACTGGGTGTGCACAAAGGGACCATCCATAGCCACGTACCCTGAGTGGGTGAGGTTATCTTCAGACACAAACCTCACACTCTGAAGTGATAATCTTATGAAAAATTATTTCCTGGGTTATTTTAAGATGATTTTTTTTTGAAGCAGCAGACCAAGACCTACTTCCAGCCTCCTGTCAACCCATTCAAGTCCACCCACCAGGCCAGGGATCAAGGACTGCTCAGGCTCTGGGAGATGAGGATGTTCCAGTCCTGGCAGAGCTTGGTTTGCACTGAGGAGAGTTAAGCTGGCTCCTGGCTGTGCCTAAGATCTCTTTATACTCATGGACTGGCCAATAGACACTAAAACCTGCTCTGAACCAGCCTCTTTTGTTCCTCTGTACCTGAACTCCCCTCCTGTGGAATGGCAGCACCTGAGAGTACATCAAAGACTCTGAGCTGCTCAGATTTTGGATCACTTCACACCTTTATCCCTCATTCCCACGTGCAGCAAAAGAGCCTGGGATGCCCTGGTAGATTTTTACACCTGAGCAGCTGCCCTGCAACAGAGGGGTTGGGGTTTTTTCTCCTCTGGCTCAAACAAGGTTGTGAGATTATGATTTGCTTGTGGAGTTTCAAGATCCTGTGGCCAACATAAGCAGGGCCAGAGAGCCAGGAAGTCATTCCTGAGGCATTTTAGAGGCAGAAGAGAACACCAGGAGTGTCCAATCCTGCTGCCAGCACAACAGTCTGTCTGTCTTTTATTATTTTGAGGTATTTTCACTTCACAACTCCTCTCTTCCTCCAAAGGAGGGAGATGAGCACCATCAAAGCCACTTTAGCAAAAAATCCTGGTGGATAAAGCAGATCCTGAAGAAAGTGGCCCAGTTTTCAAAGACACACCGAACACTGGCATCAGGTTTTTCTGGGTGTGAGAAACACAACAGATATCCCTGCACAGGCAAGGCAGCAGGGAATGGGGGGGGATCTGCTCCTCCCTCTGGAGCCAGAGGTCACAGTGACACCGGTCAGACCCAAAAACCTGCTGCAGTCACAACCACCAGCAAGGGGAGACAAATGAAATGAGTGACAACTGCAAAATGAAGAAACCCTGGGGGTCCTGCTTTTCCTGCTTTATGTGTGTAAACATTCATTGCCTTTTTTTGGAGCAGAAGTAAAAATAGGCAACCAAAGTAAAGGGCTGCTCAAAAAAAAAAAAAAAAAAAAAATTGCCAAACCAATTTCTACTTTCAAGGAGTGCCAACAATTGGCAGATCCTGAAGAAAGTGGCCCAGTTTTCAAAGATACACCGAACACTGGCATCAGGTTTTTCTGGGTGTGAGAAACACAACAGATATCTCTGCACAGGCAAGGCAGCAGGGAATGTGGGGGAATCTGCTCCTCCCTCTGGAGCCAGGTCAGACCCAAAAACCTGCTGCAGTCACACCACCAGCAAGGGGAAACAAATGAAATGAGTGACAACTGCAAAATGAAGAAACCCTGGGGGTCCTGCTTTTCCACCCCTATTCCCAACAAGCTCTTCCCAGCAACCCAGTGCTCCAGAACCAGGTGACTCCCACAGCTCCTGCTCTTATCTGGGAAAAGAGAAAAGCCCAGCTCTGCTGGCAGAGGAACGCAGGCACTTACTGATCATGGTGGTGCCCCCGGCCAAGGCAGCCTTGGTCCCTTGGAAGAAATCATCAGCAGATGTCATCCCCTGCTCCGGCATCTGGAAGCGGGTGTGGACGTCGATGCCTCCAGGAATCACCATCCTGCCGTGGGCCTCGATGGTTTTCACTCCCCCTGGCACGATCAGGTTCTCCCCTATTTGCCTGGGGAGAGAGGTTTGGAGGAGCAGGTCAGGCACACACGCAGGTGAGCAGCCTGTAAACGAACACCCCTGTGCTAATTTAGCCTAGCTGCAGCTGCCTTTTTTTTTTTTTTCCACACAAAGCAGGGCACAGCACCAGCACGCACGGGGCTGAGGGGGTTTTATTCTCCCTGTGGAAGCAGCTGCATGATGGTGAGGGAAGAGGCCAATTCCTTCAGGATTTTGGGGCAACGTTAGAGGAAGGAAAAGAAGGAGCCCCACTGGAAGGGGCTGTGCAGGTCATGGATGATCACTGCACCAAACACAGCTTTACTGGGGCTGCACTTTTTGAAGCAGCAGCTCAACATTCGATTCCAGCTCTCTAACAGCAGTTGGGATGTTACCGTTGCTTTGGGAGCACTGGAAGAATTTTTGCTTCTATGTTTTCTACCTTCCTCTCATGTGTAAGTGCTACAGAGTCCCCACACAAACATAAATTCAAGCAGATATTGGTTACCAAATTCCTGCTGAGACCCTCAGAGGTCTCTCCAGTCCAGCTCTTACACAGACCTATTTTTAGCAGTGCAGTAGTGGATGCAATTAATTAGCTGTCTCTGGCTGGCTCCTTTAACTTTTAACCTTGATTAAAAAAGCACATGTGCTGGCTGTTTAGCCAGAACAGGAAAATTCCTTGTTTGTAACCTCTGGCTTGTCCATTTTTTCCTAGGAGTAATTTTCCAAAGAAATCTGTAACACATTTAACGTGCCAGGAACACATGTTTCAGGCCTGGAAACACAGAAAGAGCTCTGAACCTCTTCCACTACAGGGCCCTTTTTTTTCCCCTTGAGAGGGGGGGAGGCTGGAGTGATCCTTGCATCACAGACCCAGAGAAGCCAGCACTGCAAGAGACTTCCAGAGGTCACCTAAGTCCAGCCTCTGAGCCTAAAAGAGAATTAACTGCGTTAGGATGCTGAACTCTGGATCCAAAATATCTGAAGTCATAACTCAGTGAAACTTTTACAGCACAGATAACTTCAAACACATGTGTCATCTCGGCATGGGGGCTGCTCACATGGCTAAAATTAAGCACATGTAAGTACCTCCTTGGAGCCAGCAGGGCTTGGGCCCACTTGTTTATTTACTCAACACCCTGCTTTTAAAGCTCCTTCATGAAACGCCAGGACAGAGGTGGAAATTCTCATTTTTCACTCCGAGATTAAGCTGTTGCAGCCAAGCTGAAGTGCATTTCTCTCCATCCCCAACCCCACCACGAGGCTTCACTTACTTTATCAACCCATCCTCCATGTAAATGTCTGCATAGAAGGACTGGTCGTCATTAACTATTTTACCACCTTTGATCAAAAGACGATCGCTCTACAACAGAAGAAGCACAACACAAGACACGATTATTCAGTGAGTGGTTGGGGAGACCTGACAGTCTGCAGTGTCACTCCAGAGATGAAAGAGGAGGAGAAGGCAACAAGCTCTGCATTATTCACCAGCACACATCAAAACACCAGTCAACTGCTGCACTTTCAACTGGAAAGATAAAATGCTTTATTTCATCGGCGAGGCCTTTCATCACTGATGAAAAAAAAACCAACCAAAAAACACCCAACAAAAATCAAAATGAGGGAAGAGGTGGGTTCCAGTGGTCTCTGCTTCACTCCCACCTGAAGCCTGCCACCATCACCTGCAGCAGCAGCACCGTAAATAACACTTGGAGGGATGTGTTAGAACCACAGCTCTTTTATTTTTTCCTGCCTTGGTTGTACGCAGAATTTCCTACGTTCACCCACACAGTGGAGTCACTGCTTGGCTCAACAGTTGACTCAACTGCTGTCAGGGAAATGGCCCAAAAAGTCTGTTGCCAGGGGTTACACAACACAAACAAAAACTCCTTTGGTCCAGTTCAGGGATGTTTCGATGCAGTGGATCCAGAGCACCGCTGCAGAACCAGATGGAAATACGCAGGTATTTAGCAAATTAGGATGCACAGGGTGGTTATTAAAATTTCCTCAGGTTGGAAGACAGTTTGGCAGGAAGAGGAAAGTAATTATAAAAAGGCAGCTATTGGGCAGCGTGATTTTATCCCAGCCCAGGTTACAGCTTGCTGCTGCAAGATTTTAGGTCAAAAACAAATGTTGGGGTTTGGGTTGGTTTTTTTTTTTCCTTTTGTTGCAGTAGTCATAAACAAGAGTGAAGCCCACTGCAGAGCTCCTGATGGGAAGGAGAGTTAAAAGTGGCTGCTGCATCCCCCTGGTTCCTTCATTCCCCTCATTGCAGATCCATTTATACAGCAGATGAATATTTAAAGCAAAGCACATCCAGGCTGGGAGTCTTGGGGTTAAAACCACACCTCTGGCCCTCGGACCTGTGCCTGTACTTACTGTGATTCCTTTCTCCCCTCCTCACAAAAACACCTTTGGAAGAGAACAAAGTGACAACAACGCAGCCAAAGGCTGGGGAAACCAAAAGCTGGACTTTTAACTCAGAGGTGCCATGGATTTACAGAAAAATATATATAAGAACTTACAGAAAAAAATACATATAAAATAGTGACCGGGGTGCTCAGGGCCCTGATTTTGAGGTGCCAGCTCCACTGGTCGAACAGAAGGAACAATCAGGCATTTTCCCCAATTGCTCATAATAATGCTGAAGAGTTGGAGCACCCAATCTTCAACTGAGACAGCTCTTTGAACACCAAAAGGGCTCCACGAATTGCATCAGACACTGATTTGTACCATTACATCCACCTTTTATACCACTGCTTAACATCCAGGAGATGCTAAGTCCACCTCCCTCCTTTTTCCCCTTCTCCTTCCTCCTCCTGCTGCAATGGAGAGCTCCCCCGGACAACGCCACCGATTCCAAATACAAAGAAACCCCCAAAATTTAAATTTAGGAGCTGCTGCAAACGCCAACAAGCCTGAGTGAATTCGAGTGGGGCGTGAAAAACCCGCTTGTCTTTCAGCACCAGCCTCTTCAGCAAAGTGTCCTACATGTTTACCACTCACAGAAACACTGCAGGGTTTGATGCCCACCTCCAGTGCCATGAAAAGGGGAAAGCCTGGCCATGGATGTCACCAAACCCTCCCACACTGGGCATCGATTAGGGCAGAAGAAGGGGAAAAAAATATATATATATGTAAAGCAGCCAGGAAAACGCAGCCTGGAGCATTTTAGTGATGCTCCTGGCAGTAAGCAGGGCTGCTGCTGGGCTCTTGAGAGGGCTCTGAGATCAGGACGAATCCTCCTACTCATCTCAACCACCCTGGAGACAAAAGCACACGCAGCTCGCATCCCTGCCACCAAAATCTGTGTCTACTCAGCAGCAAAACCAGGGCAGCCACATATCCATTATCCTCCTTTTTTTTTTTTTTTTTCTTTTTTTTCTTTTTTCCCAGCGTTAGCCGCTGTTGATAATCCCAGGTTTGCACAGCGGCAAACAGGAGCAGAATGTGATTTTTCCTGCCCCGTTGCAGGAGGGCTTGGGTGCAACAGAACAGAAATCAGAGCGCTCGGCCAGAAGGAAAAATGCGTCATGCCACTCCTGGCCCGTGACAGGGATTCAGCAGGAACCTCCATCGCCCTTTAAACAGAGGCAGCTTTTGAAACTCTTTACCATTGGGCTCTGGGAGGGAGACTGAGTCCCTTTCGCAGAGAAAAAAAAAATAATTTAAAAAAAAAAAAAAAAAAAGGATGCTCTGTTTATCAATAACCATTTTTTGCACATCCCCTGCCTTCCTTAAGCAGGGCAATTGTACAAGGCAGTGACTCCTGCCCCCAACCCCGACAAAGCCCCGTCTCAGAGCTCCTTTTCCTGCCCCCGAGGATGAGGAAGGAGGACGGGGAAGGGTGTGTCCGTGGGGAAGGTGAGGAACCGCAGCCAAGGATGAAAAACTCCTGTGTCCAAATAAAAAAAAATTAAAAAAATAAAAAGAATAAATAATAATAAAAAAAAAATAAGCGGCTCCAGGAGCCCGTTAGTCGAGGATATCTTACGTAACCCAAAGTTGGTACCCTTGGATCTGCAATACCTGCCCTAAATCGGCTCCCACAACAAGGAGACCGAGGCAGGCGTTTATATAACGGCTCCTTCCCCGCTCCCCCAGGATCGCACCCAAACCTGCGCCTTGCCAGAAGCTTCCCGGCGAAGAAAAGGCCATCCTGGAAAATCCCCAGCGCCAGCCCGGCGGGGATTTGGGGTGGGTCTGAGCTGATCTCCCCCCTCCCCACTCCCGGAGCCGCCCTTCTCCGGGCTGGGGCGGGCGGGGATGGAGCCCCCCGGGCAGGCACCGAGCCCCTCCCGAGGGCTGGGAGAGCCCTTGTGGGCACAGCCCCAGGGCAGGGACCCCTCCTCGGGCACATCCACAGGGGCAGGGACCCCTCCCCAGGGCAGGGATCCCTCTCCGGGCGCATCCCCGGGGCAGGGACCCCTCCCCGGGCGCATCCCCGGGGCAGGGACCCCTCCCCGGGCGCAGCCCCGGGGCAGGGACCCCTCCCCGGGCACAGCACCAGGGCAGGGACCCCTCCCCGGGCGCAGCCCCAGGGGCAGGGACCCCTCTCCGGGCGCAGCCCCAGGGGCAGGGACCCCTCTCCGGGCGCAGCCCCAGGGGCAGGGACCCCTCTCCGGGCGCAGCCCCAGGGGCAGGGACCCCTCTCCGGGGCAGGGACCCCTCCCCGGGCACATCCCCAGGGCAGGGACCCCTCCCCGGGCACAACCCGAGCCCCCGCCCGGGGGTCCCCGATGCTCGGCCGGGGCCGGCGCTGCGCTGCCGCGGGGAGATGCCGCTGAATCCGCCCCCGGCCGGGGCTCAGCTTCAGCTCAGCCGACCCCCGGGCCCCCCCCCTCCCACGGCGCTGCAGCACAGGAAGCGCCGCATTATCCCTGATCCCATTATCCTGCCCCAGCCCCGCATCGCTCCGGCACACAAAGGGCTCCATCCCCGCGCACCCCTCCCCCTTCCTTCCCCGCCGCTATTCCCCTGCGCTCCACTCACCGTGATCCGCGGAATATTTTTCTTCCCCTGATAAGACATCTTGGGAAATCAAGCCCCGATGTATTTATTCGGTAATGGGGTTTTTTTTTGTTGTTGTTGGTTTTTTTTTTGGTTTTTAAAAAAAAAAAAAAGAGAAGCGCGGCGGCTGCTGCACCGCTATTGTCTCCCGCGCAGCAACCGCTCCGCGACCTCCCCTTCACCAGTGTGTAGATGGAGGAGGGAGGAAGGGAGGAAAAAAAAAAAAAAAAAAAAAAGACAAAAATAAATCCCCCGAGGCCAAATCACTGCGATCCCAGGGAAGGGGAGCGGGGGGGGGGCGCGGCGCGGCGCGGCGCGGGAGGCGATCCGTGCTCTCCGCAATGGCAGGAACGGGAGAAGCAGCCAGCCCCGCGCGTCTCCCTTTCTTCCCTGTGCCCGGAGCCCGGCCCAGCCCGGCCCAGCCCCGGCAAAGCCCGGCCCAGCCCTGCCCAGCCAAGCCCGGCCCAGCCCTGCCCAGCCAAGCCCGGCCCAGCCCAGCCCAGCCAAGCCCGGCCCAGCCTCGAACGGCGGCGGGGCGAGAGCTGCGCATGCGCCCCCAGCCGCTCCCCTGAGCCCCGCCCACCAGACGAGCCGCGCCATTGGCTGAGCGCCCGCGGGGATGCAAATACACGGCGGACTCCGGCCAATGGGAGAGCGGGGGACGCGCCGGTATGCAAATGAGCGGTGGGAGGGGTTGCGCGGTCCCGGCGGCAGGGAGCGGGGACGCGGAGCGGGAGGCGTCGGGATAGCCCGGCGTGTATCGGGATATCTCGGGATATCACGGGATATCTCGGGATACACGGACCGGAACCCATCGCCAGGCACCGCCCGCCCGACCTCCGCTCCCACCCAAACGCTTCCCGGGGGGCCCGGGTTAGCGAAGCTGCAGCGCAGGGCGGGGCAGCCGCGGGGCTCTGCGAGACGAGCCCTTCGGGGGCTGCGGGGCTGCGGGATCCCCCGGGAGGAGCGGGAATGAGCCCTCCATCCCTGGGGCTGCGGACACCCCCACGTATCCCCCGCTGAGGCTACAGCCCCCGGTGGGGGGACGAACGACCCCACTATTCCCGGGGCTGCGGACACCCCCATGCATCCCCCGCCGGGGCTGCAGCCCATCCCGGGAGGAGCAGGAATGATCCCCCATTCCCGGGGCTGCGGACACCCCCATGCATCCCCCGCCGGGGCTGCAGCCCATCCCGGGAGGAGCAGGAATGATCCCCCATTCCCGGGGCTGTGGACACCCCATGCATCCCCCGCCGGGGCTGCAGCCCATCCCGGGAGGAACGGGAATGATCCCTCATTCCCGGAGCTGCGGACACCCCCTCCCCATCCGAGCCCCCGCACGAGAAGAGCCGAGGATGCCCGGTGGGGAACTCGCTGCTTTCGATCTTCTTTGTCCTACCCCACCCTTCCTGACTCTCCCAATTAGTAAATTGGGTGTGGGGGGAGAAATGAAGGTTTGAAGCCGCTCCCGACCCTTTGTTTTCCCGGTTTGCCTTGTCCCACACCTCGTCCAGAAAATCCAGCCCGGATCCAACCCCACCCACACCTGTGGTCACTAACCTGAGGCTTTAGTGCCAGGGAAATGTGGGCTCAGAGCTACGCACCCGGGCGTGGGGCTCCTCTCCGGTCCCTCGGGCCATTCCTTACTACGGCAGTGCTGCCAACTCCGTGTTCCATCTTTCAGTCACACTTGGAGTCAAATTTCTCAGTCCCTGAACTCCATAAGCTGGTACTTCAAGGAAAGAAATGCATTAAAACGGCGTGAATATCTCCTGGTTGTTGAGAGAGCGCTTGTCCCAGTGCAGGGAAGGGAGGTGGGAGCCGTGGGGTTCCTCTGACATCAGCTGAGCTGGGCTAAGGTACAACACGCTTTTTTTGGAGAGCTCAATGCCCCAAACTCGCTTCTGCTCGAAGGTTGTAAGGATTAAATTAACGATCAGAGACTTACCTTCCTTCCCTCAATCACGCTGAATTTCACAGCACACAAAACTGCACCTTTGCCTGGCCACGAAATTGTGATCTCTACGTGCCCAAACCACACAGTGCACAGCCAGTAAGAAATCAAACCTTTGGTCTAGGAGAGCAATAAATCATTATAAAGACAACATCTGTTCAAACAGGCTCCTATCAGGACCTTTTATCTTCATCTCTTCACAGGAAGCTCTAAGGAAAACGGTGAAGGAGTTTTTTTCCTGGGCAGAGGTAGGGCATCACACAACACTTCAAGAGCTGGCATGTCCATCAGTTAATATCCAATTAGCAACAAATGAAGAAGTGGCTCGTTATGACAGCGGCAAAATGATTAATTTGTCAGCCTGGAGGGTTTATTTTGATTTAATGATTAGAATAGATAACCCTGAATGGATTACCCTGAGCCTCTGATGTGTGCTGGAAGAAGTTTTGAAACCTAAGCATATTTCAGAACATGGCAGCAAGAATCTACATCAGGTCTCTAAATTTAGACAGTGCTTGTGTTCCTTTTTTTTTTTCTCTTTGATGCTCGTTTTCCTCTGAATGGTGTCTGAATGGTTCCATGCCTTTTTGGCAGGTAGGAGAGTACCAGGGAGGAATCACACACTGCCCAGGGTTGGCACCCAGGCCTTGGGCAGTGGATCACCAACACACCTGGAGCCTATCTCAGCTGCCCAAACACACCTATTTCAGTTTTTTTTTATTATTATTATTATTATTATTATTTTAAAAAGGCTTCCTTCCTACTGCACATGGGCTTAATTCAGAGCAGCAGTTCTTGAACGCTGAGTATCCCATAATCAAATATTCCAAGTTATGGATCCAGCAGTGAGTAGGGGCAGAAAACAAGAACCAACCTTCAGGTGACACTTGGCTTGTCTTTCTCATCACCTAAGTCGTACAGAACGAAATAAATTCGGAGAGTAAAGGGCTGGAAAACCACAGCTGTTGAAGATGCAACCTCTGCTCAGCACCAAGTTTTTAAAACTTCCCTGATTTAGGACCAGAACTGAAGTCCCCAGTGTGTCCCTTTACACCACACCAATGTGCCCCAGTCTTTCTTTGCTTTTAGCAGTGATCTAAAAAGGTTGTCAAAACACGCAATTTTAAAATGTAATCTGGTTGCAAACTGGCTTATTTAGCCTTGCTGAACAGCAGTGAGGAATGGAAACTGCCTGTTGTACAATCTCACATGAGAGGAGGTGATCAGGAGGGGAGGAGAGGAGCTAATGGGCAGTGTTGGGGTGAGAACAGGTGGGGAACAACCTGGAATGACTGAGGTGCATCGTTCTGGCTGGTTCTGATAGAGCTTGGAGCAATCCAAGTGGGAAGATGTCCCTGCCCATGGCAGGGGGTTGGAACTGGATGAGCTTTAAGGTTCTTCCCAACCCAAACCATTCCACGATTCTCGGAGTAATTCCTCTGATAAATCTCTGGTTTATCAGATCACAAATTAAATGAAGAAAAGTAATTATTTATGAAATGTCAGGGGCAGGAGTTGAGTCCTTTGTTACAAGAGGAGAACTGAACTCCCTCCTTAAACCCTGGATCCAGCCCAGCTGCCCTACAGCAGTGCCAGGATATTGTGGGAAGTGCTGGGATCTCTGGATAATGCTGATGCACTTTGTCTTCCACAGGTCTCTTAATGCACACGAGGGGCTGAGCAGGCTGAAATTAAAGGTGTCACATTAATGAGCACTGCCTAATCAATGCTAATAAAGGGAAGGGCAGGAGTGTCCCTGACCCATCCTCGGGCTTCAGGTATTTGGGGGAATATTGGCCAGGATCATCCTCAGCCCTTCCTGCCCAGCTGCTGCAGCACTTCTTGTGAGGCTCTTGGCAGCAAAAACTTATTTCATCTTAAAGGAACGTATCTGTGTCTAAATTTACATCCTGCAAAGGTCTGGAGGGAAAATGGCACAGGGATACGAGAGTCTCTGTGCAGTGATAATCTATGCTAAAATCATCAAAATAAATCTATGCTGAAGGAAACCAGCACGGGCATCCGTGGAAATCCATTTGCATCAGCTCTGAATCTTAACTCGCAGATTCTCTGCGCTTGCCACAAAGCACTTGGAAAAAAAAAAAAAAAGAATTTTATTCTTTTCCAAGGATAAAATTTTACTGGATGGTTGGGAGAAGAGGTATTGAAAAGAGTTTCTTCCTCTGTGGAACTTTAGTGTAATGGCAACAAAGCCCACGGAATTTCTGCAACACCCAAATTGCTTCTACTCCTACTGAGTACTTAAAGGTGTGTCCACGATGGCATTTTGCCATGAAATTTAAAAAAAAACAAACCCTGCAAATGGAAATATCCATTTTAAAGCCGAATGAGAAGAGGGCTCGGAGATGGGCTTAAATAAACTGGGCCAAAAGAGCTTTCAGAAGTTCACCCAGGAGGCCCTGATTCTCTGTCATGACCCTGCCAATGCCAATTGTTGCATCAGCTCTGACTCTCAGCGATTTGGAAGGAGTTTTCCACAGATCCAGGAACCTCCTGCATCCTGGGAAGGGTAGGGAGCATTAAATCCAGGCTGCTACCTGGCAGGAGGAGTTACATCCTTTCTTCATCACTGTAAATTAAATTACTGAGGGGAGCTGTACTTGACAACGGGCATCTCTTGTTTTATTTTCTTAAAATTAATTAAAATTAAGAGTCGTGGGGTCAAATATGTTACTGTGAGGAGGTAAAAATCATACAGCTGCTCAGAGAAACAGCCTGGGGTTGGGTTTTGTGGTTTGTTTTGGTTTTTTTTTGCATACAGACTATCACATTTTGTGAGGGTGAGATTCACTTTCTAGCCACGCAAACAGGTCAATCAAAGTGTACATTCGATCTGCAAATGAAAATTAACCTTCCCATTGATTTCCTTTCATTTTAGATCCTTCAGGAGGCTCAAAAAATAGCATTTTGAGAAGGCTGTTGGTGTTGGAGCGTGTTTCTCAGAGGAAATGCCCTGAGCACCACGATGTGAATTGTCCTTAAACAATCCCAGCCAGGGTTAATTCCCTGTCACGTACCCAGGAACGAGCCAGGCTCTCTTCAGGGTTCTAGACAGGGATTGCTCTGTCAGGGGTTGGACAATTCACAGAAAAAAAAAATAAAAATGTGCTATTCTCTCCAAAGCACTCACAGTCACATCCTGCCCTGACCTGCACTGCAGCTAAATGCAGAATTTCTGGAACAAAGGCATGGGACAGTCAGGCCCTGCTGTCACTGTCACTGTCCCTCCCTTTCACCCTCTGGCACCTCCAGGCCCATGGGAGCCATGGGCAGGGGTTAGCAAATGGCTGGGTTTAGTGATTGCACAGTTTTTTACCATTATAATCCCTTTCTCCTTCCCCCCCAAAACAGGGCAAAGCATCAGGCTCTCAGCCACTGCTGCCCCTGCTTGTTGCCAGCTGGCTTTGCCTTCCTCTGAGGTGCAGGGTGATCGTGACTCGGGGAAAAAAATGGAATTTTGACCTCTGTTCTCCCACCCTGAGGTGCATTCCTGCTCTCTGGGAGGGCATCACAGAGCAGGACATTGATAATCACACAGAAGGGCAAAAGAGGTTTGGGTTTTGGTGGTTTTCTGTTCCCAAATGCTGTTTTATTTGCTAAGAGGGCTCATGAGAGCACATGCCCCCAACCCCACCTGAGCTTTGTTGACTCCAGGCCCATGGGAGCCATGGGCAGGGGTTAGCAAATGGCTGGGTTTAGTGATTCTGCAGTTTTTTACCATTATAATCCCTTTCTCCTTCCCCCCCAAAACAGGGCAAAGCATCAGGCTCTCAGCCACTGCTGCCCCTGCTTGTGCCAGCTGGATTTGCCTTCCTCTGAGGTGCAGGGTGATCGTGACTCGGGGAAAAAAATGGAATTTTGACCTCTGTTCTCCCACCCTGAGGTGCATTCCTGCTCTCTGGGAGGGCATCACAGAGCAGGACATTGATAATCACACAGAAGGGCAAAAGAGGTTTGGGTTTTGGTGGTTTTCTGTTCCCAAATGCTGTTTTATTTGCTAAGAGGGCTCATGAGAGCACATGCCCCCAACCCCACCTGAGCTTTGTTGACTCCAGGCCCATGGGAGCCATGGGCAGGGGTTAGCAAATGGCTGGGTTTAGTGATTCTGCAGTTTTTTACCATTATAATCCCTTTCTCCTTCCCCCCCAAAACAGGGCAAAGCATCAGGCTCTCAGCCACTGCTGCCCCTGCTTGTGCCAGCTGGATTTGCCTTCCTCTGAGGTGCAGGGTGATCGTGACTCGGGGAAAAAAATGGAATTTTGACCTCTGTTCTCCCACCCTGAGGTGCATTCCTGCTCTCTGGGAGGGCATCACAGAGCAGGGCATTGATAATCACACAGAAGGGCAAAAGAGGTTTGGGTTTTGTTGGTTTTCTGCTCCCAAATGCTGTTTTATTTGCTAAGAGGGCTCATGAGAACACATGCCCCCAACCCCACCTGAGCTTTGTTGACTCCAGGCCCATGGGAGCCATGGGCAGGGTTAGCAAATGGCTGGGTTTAGTGATTCTGCAGTTTGGTACCATTATAATCCCTTTCTCCTTCCCCCAAAAAAACAGGGCAAAGCATCAGGCTCTCAGCTGCTGCCCCTGCTTGTTGCCAGCTGGATTTGCCTTCCTCTGAGGTGCAGGGTGATCATGACTCGGGGAAAAAAATGGAATTTTGACCTCTGTTCTCCCACCCTGAGGTGCATTCCTGCTCTCTGGGAGGGGATCACAGAGCAAGGCATCAAGAATCACACAGAAGGGCAAAAGAGGTTTGGGTTTTTGGTGGTTTTCTGCTCCCAAATGCTGTTTTATTTGCTAAGAGGGCTCATGAGAACACATGCCCCCAACCCCACCTGGACTTTGTTGACTCCAGGCCCATGGGAGCCATGGGCAGGGGTTAGCAAATGGCTGGATTTAGTGATTGCACACTTTTTTACCATTATAATCCCTTCTTCTTCCCCCCCAAAAACAGGGCAAAGCATCAGGCTCTCAGCCACTGCTGCCCCTGCTTGTGCCAGCTGGATTTGCCTTCCTCTGAGGTGCAGGGTGATCGTGACTCAGGGGAAAAAAAATGGAATTTTGACCTCTGTTCTCCCACCCTGAGGTGCATTCCTGCTCTCTGGGAGGGCATCACAGAACAGGGCATTGATAATCACACAGAAGTGCAAAGAGGTTTGGGTTTTGGTGGTTTTCTGCTCCCAAATGCAGTTTTATTTGCTAAGTGAGAACACATGCCCCCAACCCCATCTGGACTTTGCTGACAGAGTCGTTTCCCAGCTTTACAACAACATCCCAGCAGATGCACCCAGATCTGACGTGCCACAGGACAGGTGGGTGATACAGGGAGTCAAACACGGTCCTGCAGGTAAAAAACCTCAGGCAGGCCCTGCATGATTGCTCAGCAGCCACTAAATCCAGCTGGGGTCTGTTAAACCACGTCCAGGGCGGTGGCATTAGGGTGGCACACAGAACTGCCACTCCCACCTGCCAGGAATTGCATTTACCCGAGATAAAAATTGCATTTATTTGAGGTGAAGCCTCTACCAGCTCCAAGCTGAGCAGGGGGACCAGCTGGCTCTGAGTGTTTTAAATTTCCCCATCGAATCTTTAACCCAAATTATTCACCGGCCCCGTTATCAAAACCCCTTGCTCATCCCTCTGTGGAAGTGTGGCACTGGTAAATTCTGCATTTAAAACCACTCCACGAGAGTGGTGGATGGAGCAGCAACTCTGCAGAATGAGGGCTTTGGGAAGAAGTTAAGAGGACTTTGGCATTTTTGCTTCTCACTGTTGTTTTGGGTTTTTTTGTTTGTTTGGTGGGGTTTTGTTTGTTTGGGGTTTTTTTTTTGTATTTTTGGGGGGATTTTTTGTTTTGTTTTGGTTGGTTTTTTGGTGGTTTTTTTTTTTTTTCCCCCCAAGCCATCCTGGCCCATTGGAAGAACATGCATCCTCCCCCATGATTATTTTGCAAGCAATGATTGTAGAAACAAGGCTAGAAAAAAAAATTGCAGGCATTGTAACAAATTAAACTCGGGGCTGCATTTCCAGCTGTCTGGAACAGCTCCTTTGTTTTAGACAACAGTTCCATTAACGTTCCAGAGTCTGTGATTATTTGAGCTCTCAACAACATCCTGTTATTCATTATTTCTCTCCAGGAATGAACAACCATGATCCTGAGAGCTTTGAGGTTTTAGGAAGAAGTCCAGTCATGTCACAAGCTTCATGACAGTGTTTGGCAGGCGAGTCCTCCCCTATCAATTCTAAAATAAAAGCATTTTCCTACTGTTTATTCACTGTTGTTATTTGTTTCAATGGGCTTTGTTGGTTCAGACCAGCAGTTTACACACTGTGCTTCCCAAAGGGCCAGGAACTGTTTTAAGGGAGGCAAAAAAGGAATGTAAATGTGCACAGGGGAAACACCTGAAGCACTGGAGTAACAAGAAGATGGCAAATGAAGGAGAGACCCGGGATCCCAGGTCCTGTACTGGTGTTGGAAGGTCTGAGCAGCTGCTCAGGCTCTCTCTGCAAACCAGATTAAAGCCCTTGTCATCCCTCTTGCAATTAAACCTTGCATTTCTCCAGAGATGCTCTCTAAAATACTGTCTCTGTCCCCAAACTGTCAACAGGTGAGAAAGACAGAAGGAATAGCAATCACAGATGTGGGAAATCTGAGAAATACAACCAGGAGAAACCACCCAGCTCAAGCAAGCAATGGCCAAAGTTTTTCAAGCCCCAGATGAATGCCCCTCTCTCAAGACTGCTCATGCAAGGAAAAGGGGAATATTGCCCTGGAATGCCATTCCAGCAGTCCCTGCTCTGGGACCAGGAACCTTCTGCACTGACCACAAAGCAGAGCTGATGGATAATGGAGCTGTGGAGGGGTCTGGAGCTCCAGGAGGGGCTGAGGGAGCTGGGAAGGGGCTGGAGCCCCAGGAGAGGCTGAGGGAGCTGGGGAAGGGGCTGGAGCCCCAGGAGGGGCTGAGGGAGCTGGGGAAGGGGCTGGAGCTCCAGGAGGGGCTGAGGGAGCTGGGGAAGGGGCTGGAGCCCCAGGAGAGGCTGAGGGAGCTGGGGAAGGGGCTGGAGCTCCAGGAGGGGCTGAGGGAGCTGGGGAAGGGGCTCAGCCTGGAGCAAAGGAGGCTCAGGGGGCCCTGGTGGCTCTGCACAGCTCCTGCCAGGAGGGGACAGCCGGGGGGGTCGGGCTCTGCTCCCAGGGCACAGGGACAGGAGGGGAGGGAACGGCCCCAGGCTGGGCCAGGGGAGGCTCAGGGTGGGCAGCAGCAGGAATTTCCCCATGGAAAGGGTGCTCAGGCCTTGGCACTGCCCAGGGAGGGTTGGATCCCCATCCCTGGAGGTGTCCAAGGGACACCTGGACGTGACACTCAGCGCTCCGGGCCGGTGACAAGGTGGGGGTCAGGCACAGCTTGCACTTGCTGATCCTGGAGCTCTCTTCCAACCTGATATGCCAGAATATGTTGAATTTTCCAGGCTAGAGAGCTGGCCAAACAACCCAGCGAGAACAGCGGTGCCACTGCTCCCTTTTAAATGCAAATCCAGCAGCAATTTACCCTGAAAACCCCAAGAGGGAAGGAAGAAGGAGAGGGAACAGTCCCAGGCTGGGCCAGGGGAGGCTCAGGGTGGGCAGCAGCAGGAATTTCCCCATGGAAAGGGTGCTCAGGCCTTGGAGCTGCCCAGGGAGGGTTGGATCCCCATCCCTGGAGGTGTCCAAGGAAGGCTGGAGGTGGCACTCAGGGCTGGGGACAAGGTGGGGATCGGACACAGGTCAGGCCTGATGGTCTTGGAGGGCTTTTCCAACCTGGATCATCCTGTGGGTAAATAAATCCCACTGCAGAAAATGACCTTGCAGGTGTGCACAGCAGCTGCTGAGAGCCAGGCCAGGGACCTCTTGCCTCATTTCAGGGATCCCACACCTGAGGATGACGCTCTTGGCACATCCCAGTGTTGGGGTCAGGGCCTCAGAGGCCTGAGCAGCACCAGAACCAGCAGCTCCAGGAAGAGGAACAGCCCAAACGGGGCAGGATGAGCAAAGTTCAGATGGGGAACAGAAGCACAGCCAGCTCTCCAAGGCCTGGCAGCTGGAAGCAGCAGAGCTTGGCTCCGAGCTGAGCTGCAGACCTGTTGAATTGGCCACCAGAGACGGAGCTGCAAAAACGCTGCTGGAGCCGAGGCCCAGCCTTCCTGGTGCCTCCAGAGATGATCTTCACCCTGAATTATGAGGCAGCACAGCCCTTGATAGATGGGCTACAGAGTGTCCCAGGCAGGACAGACACGGGGAGATTTGATTGCCCTTATCTTGCCCCACAGAACAATAGATTGCAATTTAATGTGGAATAATCACATCCCCTTTTTTTTTAGCCCCTTGACAGCTGAGACCTCAGAGAAAAAAAATATAAAAAATAGCTTGCCCACGTTGCTTTGTTAAGTGTTACGAGGGGGATTAAGACAAGATCTTTCTGTAAGTGACAGGAAGGATGACTGGGTTTTAAACCCATAAAGCCAATTTTGCTTGCTGAGGGTTTAACCATTGATTCAAGCCATGGCTGCAGTCAGCCGGAAAACCAAAGCTAAAACATTCCTGCAATAAATTCCCAATCCATAGCGTGACACTTATCCCAGGAGACTGCACTTACCCCAATGCTCACCACCCCTCACAACACCATCCACGGGCATCAGTGTTAGGTAAAGCTAATGAGAAACAACTCAAATGTTTTGTACCATCCCATTATTTCATCCCCTCAGTTAGCATTTAGACAATCGTTTTTAAAAACAGAACAAAAAAACACACTTTAAAAAAACATTATTAATGTTCTCAGTGGATTCTGATTTTGCACAATGTTGTACTCAAGTTTTTATTATGCTGGTGCCATTTAATTAGAAAATAATTGATCTTTTCAGGGTTAATGTATATCCTGCTTATACTTACGCCCCACAGGACATCAAGTTGTCTGAAATTAGCTCTTAAAATGTCATGAATTGCAGAACCCTTTACTCCCCAAGATGAAAAAGCCCTTTATTCTTGAAATGCACCTTGGTTCATCCAACAAGAGTAATTAATCATGGAAAGTTACTCCATTAGCAGACACTCCAGCATGACCAGAGCAAACCTCAGGCACCTGTAGCGGCAAATTTTTTGTTTGGGTTTGGGAAACCAGGTTTGGAGCAGCGTGGAGCACATCCTCCTCCTCCTCCTCCTCCTCACTGGGGCTGGTGTGTGGGAATTCTGAAAGCCTGTGCCTGCCTTTGCGAGCTCTTTGCAACAGCAGTGGAAATGTGGCTGGATGGATCCCCCAGGGCACTGCAGCAGGGGCTGGCTTGGGGAGGATGAGCCTTGAGTTTATATTTTACAACAAACACCTTTTCTTTGTTTGTATTTTTACGTTACCTCCAGTTATGCTTCACCTTTCTGAAAGGAGGAGAAAGTGGTGAAGGAGCCCATGCTCTGACTCCCAGGCAGAACTCCTGCCCAGCGTGCACAACCCAGATCAGGACTAAAAACCAGAAGGCACCTCCCAGGAGCAGCTCCCAGAAGAAAGAGCTGCTCTACACTCACTGGGAGTCTGCTCAGAGAAACTCCTGCACCATGCCAGGAGTTCAGCAGGCTGCTGCTGGGTACTTCATTCATTCATTCATTCATTCCTTCCTGCTCTTCCAGCCTCTGCCAGCATTGTCAGAGGTGTGCACCGAGCATTTCCTGGCTCACAGCTGAGCAAAGCTGCTTTAAATCCATCTATTGAGGAGAGCAGATGGGCACGGTCAGGCACACCTATGGGTTCAGTGGGGTTTTTGCCTCTGGAAGAGGATGGGCTTTAATTGCACCCTGACAAATCCAGAAAAAGAGAAGTGTTCTGCAGCAGTCTTAAAATCCTGGGAGGAGTTCTGGGTTGCTACGAGGATGCCACATTCCTGTGAAAGTCCCAGGTCTTCCCGAGTCAAAAATCCCCACCGTAGCCAGCAGCCCTGCTGAAAATTGAGCTGCAGCTCCCCGGGGGTCACTCCGGCAGGGGCAGGAGTCCCCCCCCTGGAAGAAGCCTGCAGGGATTTGATCCCGGTAGGTGGAGGCTCGTTGATGCTCTTTTTTTTTTTTGCTCACAATCGCGTTTCTGTTCCGTGAGCTGCATTCCCTGCCTGGGTGGGGCATTTCCCTCCCCTCGTGCTGGGGGAATCGCCTAAGAAACAAAAAAAGTCGCGGTTTCTCCCCAGACAGGAGGGCAGGGCGGGGTGTTTGTGGGTGCGGGGGGAAAAAAAATCTTCTTTCTTCTTGCGCCCCCCTCTCGCACACCTGCAGCAGGGAGCACACGGACAGCGTTCGAGCTCTGCCAGAGATGCTGCTGCTGCTGCCCAGGGATGCCACACGGATGCAGGGGACACAAAAACCCGGCGGCTGGAGGTGGAGAGGATGCGTCCTCTCTGCAGCCTATCGCGTGCTCGAGTTCACCCCCCACCACACACACACACACATATATATATATATAAATATAAATTCATCTCTCTATGTATGCACCCACCTTGTCATTCAGGTTCTGCAGCGCCTCCTTCCCCGTGGCACTCCTGATCTCCACCTTTCTCCCGAATTCAACAGATGGTTCCCTTCCCTTCCCGCTCTGCTTGGAGTAGACGGAGGGAGCATCCGGACCCAGGTGGGCAACATCCTTCTGCTTGGCCACCACTTTGTTACATCCGCGGCCCACCGAGAGCGAGTCGAAGTCGATGGTCTTGTTCTCCAGGGAGCCTTCCACCGGGCAGAACATGCCACAGAATTTCTGCCGGGGCTTGGGGCTGCCCGAGCCTAGGTTTTTGAAGAAGGCTGGCACTTCTTCCTCCTCGCCCTGCCGCCCGTTCTGCTTCCTCTCGGCCATGGCTGGGGTGGGCTCCCTGCTGCGGGGGGGGGGGATAACAACAGCGGTGAGCAGGAGGATCCTGCACTTACACACACACACAGGGAGAGAAGAGGTGGGGGGAGAAAAAAAAAAAGGGAAAGCGATAGGAAAGGGACGGATCTGGGTCCTAGAGATACGGCAACATCAGCTGCAAAGGGCTGTGCCCGGCAGGTCCCCTGCCCCCATCGGCACCAGCCAGCCTGTGGCTCGCTCGCTCTCCGATGCAGCGCAAAGTTGAGGCGAGGATGGGGCAGATCCTGCTGCAATGAAGGGAGGAGGCTTCAAGTTCCCGGCATCCAGATGGGGAGGGAGGGAAAAGGGAAGAGAGAGAGAAATGAGGAAAAAAAAAAAAAAAAAAAAAAAGGCAGCTCACTCTGCAGCAGAAACTGGGGGACTGCTCCGGAAGTGATGCGAGTGGTGAACTGGCAAATGGACTCTATCAGGTTGGAGCAACAGCCCCCATCACACCCACCCTCTCCCCCTCCCCTTCCCCGGCGTGCGGATCTCGCCGTTCCAGGCGCCTGATGGGGAGCGGGCACCTCCTCCCGTGCGGCCGCTCCCCCTGCCCGGGCAGGGCAGAAAGGGGCTCTGCCCCTGCCCCTGCCTTCCTCCCGTCAGCCCAGCCTCCCCCAGCCCAGCAATGGTGGAGAGCCCCGGGAATCCCATTGTTCCTGACTTTTCCCAGCGCCGCGGAGCCGCAGGGCGGGAGCAGCTGGGATCGCAGCTGGGCCACCGGGGCTGACTCAGCGTCCTGGGCTGGGGGGGCAGCCCCTCTTCGGGGGGATAAAGGGGCTGACGGATGGCACCGGGGAGAGGATGAGAAAGGCAGACAGATGGGAGAGGGGTGTGGGAACCGGCGAGAGAGGAAAACGAGCTGGCAAAACCGGGACTTACCTCCAGGAGCCGAAAAATTAGTGACCTTGCGAGTCAATTAAGCCTCTGCAGTGCCAGGAGACCCCGGTTCCTCCCTGCGGGAGATCAGGGGAGGCAGCCGAAGGCGGCTCCGGCTGAGGGCAGCTTTGCAGAGGAGGAGACAGAGCAGCCTCGAGCGCTCCTGCCCGTGGTGACAGCGACCCCGGGGCCGAGGGGAGCTGGGGGACATGGGGACAGAGGGGAGGGGGACAGGGGGACAGGGGGGACAGGGGGGAGAGGGGGGCAAAGGGTCGGATGGGAGCAAAAGGATGGTGGGGAGGAAAGGAGAGACGGGGTAGAGAGAAGATGGGGGTAGGGGGGGGAGGTGGACAAAGGGGAGATGGGGGCGAGGAGAGGTGGGGGCAGAGGAGTGGGGGGCTCAGGGGGGAACGGGGATGGAGAGCAGGCTGGGGGGCTCAGGGGGGAACGGGGATGGAGAGCAGGTGGGGCAGAGGAGTGGGGGGCTCAGGGGGAACGGGGATGGAGAGCAGGTGGGGGCAGAGGTGTGGGGGGCTCAGGGGGAACGGGGATGGAGAGCAGGTGGGGGCAGAGGTGTGGGGGGCTCAGGGGGGAACGGGGGATGGAGAGCAGGTGGGGGCAGAGGTGTGGGGGGCTCAGGGGGGAACGAGGGATGGAGAGCAAGTGGGGGCAGAGCGAGGCTGGGGAGCAGAGCGGAGACAGAGGGCGAGGAGAGGTGCGGCGCAGAGGAGATGTGGAAGAGGGAAGATGAGGGGAACGGGAGAGGGGATGAGGTCAAGGCAGAGACCCGGCTGGTCCCGGCCCGGCCGCCGGCGCTGTCCCTTCAGCACCACCCGGCACAGCCCAGCCCGCCGGTGCTGGGCTCCAACCCAGCTCCTGCTCCGCGTGTCCGGCATCCTTTGGGATTTATTCCCCGGGTTTTGTGCCTCAGCGAGCCGCTCCAGGGCCGGGGTCATTCCCAAGGGGCCGGTTCGGGCAGAGCCCACCCGACCCTGTGAGCCCTGGACACCCTGGGGACGTGGGAGCAGAGCCAGTCTGGTCACAAAGGTGAGAAGAGCAGCACACAATAGGTCGGACGTGGCTGTCTCCACCTGATAATACGTTCTTGGTGTGTGATTTGGGGCCCTCGGGATAATCCATATGCAGTGTTTGTGCTGGTCAAACCCGATGGCCAGGGCTACTTATTGCCATGCATTATTCATTGATAGGCATCTTTGCACACGCATACATTAATTGTTAATTGAGAGGCATCTGTGTCCGAATGGCTACCAAGCACCTTTGGAAGATTAAAAACAAAACAAAACAAAACACCCAGAAAAAACCCCAAAAAACCCCAAAAGCACTAAAATAAATAAATGTATTTAAAATTAACAACCCCAGAGCCATCTCTGCCTGCAGACCACACCCAAATCAAGGCATTTGTATCCAAAAGGTGGAAAACCACCAAAGCCAAGGTCACAACCGAGCAAAGCCCGGTAATAAATGCACGGCGCAGTGATAAAAGACTCCAGACTGAAAGGAAAAAAAAAAAAAATTATATATATATATATAAGCCTGCAGCTTGGCCCTGAAGGCTGAGGATGATGTGCTCTGGTAACTAATGAAGGAGGGAGGAATCCAAAGCCAGGGGCTCCCCAGGGAAACAGCCCCAGCTCCTTCCCCTCCTGGGATCATCCCCGAGGACCCAGCAGGGTTAGAGCCGCGCTGAGCTCAGGTGCAGGGCTGGGGCCCGGAGCCCAGCAGATGGTCTCTCAGGTACACACCAGCGCTGTTTTATTCCGGGTTTATAAATATTCATCAGCACAGCGCCGCTGATCAGGCAGCGCCGGCCGGAGCGGGGAAAGCCTGGCAGAGGTTGTGCTGACACGTCCTGCAGTTTGCTGAGGTGAAGGCAGGGACAGCCTGGAATCTCCAGTATTAGAAAACACGCTGGTGGTGTCCGATGAGAGAGATGATCTGAAGAGCAGGATGCTCTTTGGGACACGTGGTTTATTGGTCGTGGTTTATTGGTCGTGGGAAGGCAGCCTGACTGGGGAAGAGTCCAAAGGTCCAAAGGGACAGGGATCCAGGAGCAAGCAAGAGAGCGAGAGAGCAAGAGAGAGATTTTCCTGTTCCATTCCATCTTAACCCTTTCTATCGTGAATATTCTAATGAGCGTCAACCAATCACCTCAAGATACAAAACCTACAGAATCTGTAGAATTTCTCTGTTCTCCTCTGGTTTTCCAAAGTTTTTCTGAAGTTCCTTCAGCCTTCTGTGTTCACCTTTTGAAGCTGTGTTTTCTCACTCCTTTTCGTGTAAACAGTGATTGTTTTGCATTCTTTGCTGTTACAATACTACTCTACAGACCAAAATCCTGAAAAACCACCTTATCCCTGATACCTGAGAAGGTCCAACCCTTTATTCATCCTTTTATCCTGGCAGGGGTGTCACTGACTCACCCAGCCAAGTCTTTTCAGCTGCCTAATCACCTTCTTCCCACCCAGCATCTTACAGTAAAAAATTTGCCTTCAATTCCATTCCTCTCATAGGTTTCATACTCTTAGAATCTTTTACTAATAGATCATCTCTGCAGGGCCCAGCTACTTCATCCTCTCCAACACTCCAGCTCGTTCACCCCTTGGCACAGCCCTGGGAGATGCTCGGGGATCTGGGTGCAGGTGCTGGGAAGGACCTGCCAGGAAAGCCAGGGGCTGTGCGGGGATGTGTCGCTGTAGGACACGAAGGAAGGACACACACAAAATTTTGGCTGAGAAAAAAATCACTGGGAGACGATAATCCACGTGTTTATTAATCCCGTGGGGTTTCTATTTTCGCTGAGAACCACATGAATTACTTTGAGAATGACACTGACCCTCATCTGAATTTCATAAACGCGGCATCAATGTGAAAATCCCTCAAAAAACCTCCTCACACTTGGCCCTGCAAAAGTGGGGGAAACACTGGAGAAACCTAAAGACAACCTTAGGGATGAACCAGGGCAGCTGGAATCACACTGGCAGCTCCAGTCTCCATGCAGCAGCTTTATATCCTGCTCCTGTAATGAGCACTAATTAGTTCTTGCTGTATCAGCTATAGGGGTGAGCAGAGCAGAATAAGCTGGGGGCTTATTTGCAGATAAACCATTTAGCAGCACGAGAAAATGGGTTAAATTTATCATGCAAATTTAATATTGTGGGTAACATAATGGATATGTTATCCATAATATTAATTGGACATAATATATATAAATAGAAATAAATATAAATATATGTTTATATTTATATATAGTATGTATATGGATCATATATGATATATATCCATATTTTTATATATCCATATGTATCATATATGGATTTATCATATCCATAAATATAATATGGGTATATATCAATTTAATAATTGATAATATTAGTTGTCCATTAATATTCATATTAATATTAATTGATAAAGGAACATATAAATTGGTACAACAGCATAATTGAACAATATAAATTGATAAAAGGAAGAAAAGAGGGAAACTAAGTAGAAACACATCTTCAGGTTTTCTTAACGTCCAGGAACTCTGGGCAACTCGGAGCAAATGACTTGCATCAGGAATAAAACCCCAGAGAAGTGATGAATAGAGAGCTCACCTGAAAACTGCAGAGGAGAGCGGCAGAATTGGCCCAATTTAAGATCCTTTTATGCTCCTGCACAAAACCCCCGAGTGCCATAAGAACTCCCTGCCTGCAGCACTCTGCACCCCAGGAGAGGAGGCAATCCCTGCCTGAAGATTGGCCTTGGCAGAGAAAAGGAGAAGGGTGGCACCAGCAGCCTGGATTGAAACATTTCCTTTTGCAAAAAATGACTTTGCACAGATAGAGAGGAGATGTGAGCACACAAAGGCAGGCTCTTTGTCAAAGAAGGGGAAAATTGGGTCTCTTCACTCTCATACTGAGACTCCCTTGGTCTCAGAGCCCTGGAATCTGGCTGGAAAAACTCACCAGCAGAGGATGGATCCCTGTGTCACACCAAGGGTGATGGGTGATTTCTGATTTCCTGTTCCACCTGGCCAAGAAATCCCAGCTTTTGCAAAAGCCAGGACAAGGAGGGGGATGGCTTTAAACTGACAGAGAGCAGGTTTAGATTGGGTATTAGGGAAAAAAATTCCTTTCTTTGAGGGTGGGGAGTGAGCGGAGGGAATTCCAGAGGAGCTGGGGCTGCCCCTGGCAGTGCCCAAGGCCAGGCTGGATGGGGCAGGGAGCAGCCTGGGACAGGGGGAGATGTCCCTGCCCATGGCAGGGGGTGGGATTGGGTGGGATTGGGTGGGATTTAAGGTCCCTTCCCACCCAAACTGTTCTGGGATTCTCTGATTCCACTGCTCGTGAATGAAATATCTAATGGTGCCTTGTTCCATTTCATTCTCACAGTGACTTCCAAGGCTGAACAATCAAACCTGATTTGAGTTGGAGACAAGGCAAGGTAAAGCTCTGTGTTTATTTGCATTCCATCCTTAGGTGAAATAATCACTGCAAATCCAGAATTTCCTTCATTATCATTTAAGAACCCAGACAGAAATCACAGCAGTGTACTCCACCATTCAATTGCCATTATTAAACTAAAAGGCAGCAACTACTCCCAAATCTAGGGGGCTCTTCCCATTGCAAACAATTAATTATTAATTCTTCCAGGGGGTGCAAGGTTCATCGAGCAAGGCAGGACCCCGGTGAGGTTTGGGTGTTTGCAGCAGCAGAACTCCACTGAGTCAATTCTCCAGTGAAAAGGAGCAAAGGAAGCCTGGCACAAGCCCCTGGGCCAGTTTAGGGGATGGCCTGGGGAGCTCCAGCCTGGATTTCTGGGTGGGATGATCCCTACGGGTCCCTCCCAACCCAAACACTCTGATTCTCAAAGAAAAGCTGAATAAAACTTGAGTATAAATCAGCTTTTGCCCTGTTTTTCTCTGTTCTCCTCTGGTTTTCCAAAGTTTTTCTGAAGTTCCTTCAGCCTTCTGTGTTCACCTTTTGAAGCAGAGTTTTCTCACACGCTTTTCATGTAAACAGTGATTGTTTTGCCTTCTTTGCTGTAAAAGAGGAAATTGATAAACTATTAAATTAACCCATGTAATTAAAAAGAAAATCCTTCCTTCCTCCAATCCGTAATCACTGTTAAAATTCTATAAATGTCAAAATCTGTAAATAAACTGCCCCCTTTTTTACCTGAAACATCTCAGTGCATAAGTGTATTTTCTTTTGTGCCTAAAACCAACATTTTAGGGGTGCTCAGAGCAAGGATCTGTTCAGGCTGTGCTGAACTCTGCAGCCAGCACCTCTTCCAAAACCACACAGCCCTTAAAAACATCAACTTGTTGCATGTGCCACTGCAATAATCTTAATTTCCCTGCCTGGCCAGAGGCTGGGAAAGCCACCTTCCATCTTCTCTGGCTGTTGCTGCTCCCCACATCCCACCCTGGCATTTGAATTTCCCAAGGATCAGGAGGTGGCACTGAGTAACTGCCATCTCCAGAACGTTCTTCCTTGAGCACGAAGAACCCAACCAAATCCTAAAATGCTTCATTGGGTTGGAAATTGTTCTGGCAGAGCACAAAAAAAAAAACAAAACACCAAACTGAAAGGCCAAGCTGTCCACAGAGAAATCATTAAGCAGCTTCCCTTTGGGATATGATAATTGCTGGAGTGGCTGACAGATTTTTTTTTCTTGGCGGTGAGCACTCAAAGACGAGACACATTATTTCAGGAGCATTAAAGACCAGCAGAAAGTCTTTTGATAAATGAATACAGCCCATTCAAACGCTGAGACAAAGATCATTTTCTTCCCCTGGTTGTTCCTTTTTATTTCTGTTTATCCTGCGCCTCGCTTTCCCTCTGTGGTTTTGTTTTTGTTTTTTTTTTTCCCCTCAGCTGACAGAAATTTTCTGCCACTCAGGTTTTGTTGCCAGTGGGTTTTAGCCCGTGCAAACACCCCTGCCCACAGCCAACAGCACAAATATTGAGTCAATGATTTTCCAAAGGCCCCAGTGGAAATGAGCCCGGGGACTTCCAGAGGGAGCAGAGACCCTCCTTGCTGTCAAAATCTCTCCTCCCCAGTCCAGCGTGTGAAAGGCACCAATCTGAAAAATCAGATTTTTCTCAGCTGTTCCCAGGATGATCATGGACAGAAGCAACAGAAATCTCTCCAAAGCATTTCGTATTCAGGACAGAATCTCCCAAATCGTTGATTTCCTCGAGATCCATCAGTGCCCTGTGACATTTGGCAGCCCCACCACGGCCGAATTACAGCTGATGGCTGAGATCTGCTTCTTCCAGGCAGTGCCATTAAGAGAACTCACCCAGCCAACCACAGAAAGGCAGCATTAAATATTAACATTAAATATTAACGTTTCATCTGAGCTCCTCTCTCGGAATATGACAGCTCCTGGCTCACCACCACTGACATTGCCACACCAAACAGATTTCCAAAAGCAGTGCAACGCTTTTCCAGTGAAACAGAGAGAACCAAAGCTTCATCTGCGCTCAACATTATTATTGCAGCAGGGCTGTGTGATGTTATAAACACACACAGAGGCAGCAGCCTTCTCCAAAGGTCTCAAGCAAGGATTTTTGTGGTGATCAGTGTTCTCAGGGGTTTGGCTCAGTATCAGGAAGAAGAACAAGGAGGACAAACAGTTAAGCAAAAACTTCATGCTGAAAATACCAAAGCAAAAAAATCGAACCAAGTCATGAAACCCTTCCCTGGAAAGGAAAACTTCCTTTTTCTCTCCTGTTTTCACAGAGGTTTCTCTCCTCTCCACGTGTGGTGTCTGGGAGAGCCGGTGCTAACGGGGAAGGCACGCTGGCCTGGCTGAATTTTAACATAAAAACCCATAAATTTTAAAGCTAAGAAGAAGCTTCAAGCTTCAGTTTCAAGCAGTGATGTGCCCTGGGCTGTCTCTGCCTTGCTCAGGTTCCTCCTTTTGCTGACACAGCTTGAGAAGGCCACGCTGCCCAGCAGGAGAGCCCTGGTGCAGAGCCCTCATCCCAGCGCTCGCACGCGGCCCCCAGAACCATTTGTCATTCCTGAAAATCTCATCTCATTACATGTTAAACAGTCCCAGGGACAAAGGCAGCATTATTGGCCTCACTGTACACATGGGAAACGAGGCACAGAAATTCAAATTCACCTCCAGCCACAGCAGCAGCCTGGGACAGAGCAAGACACCGGGCCAAGCTCTTGTTGTGTGAGCCAGCCCTGTTTGGGGATCCTCCTCCTCCTCCACTGCTCTGCCCTCACAGTTTCCAGCCCCTATTTCCAGGCAGGAATAGCATCAGTGGTAAGAAAAGGGGACTGGACTGACAGCCCTGAAGCCTCAGATCTCTTTGTGCTGCTCTGCACAAAGTCTGGGGCGTTGCTCTTGCTGCTGCCACGAACCAAAGTCCTCCTGATGCACTTATTAAATAAATCTAATCTCATTAAACTGCATTACAAGCTTTTATTTCATGGATCTGTTTGCCTCACAGATCACCCAGAGAGTTAACTCCTGCCTGGACTCTGCTTTTCCCCTTCATAAACCCTGCAGCAGGCACTCCTGACAAACCAGACACCCCTGTGGTCCCATTGCTGCCGAGCTGGAGCACCTGGAATGGGCCACAGGGAGGATGGGAGCATCCAGGGTGCTGCTTCAGCATCCCATGAGCTTGGTACCAGTGTTTCAAAAAGGGTACGAGTTGCATTCCCTTCAGTGTGTGCTTTATACATGGAAATATTGGTTTAAAATCACCCCAGAGCCCTGTTGGAGTGAAAACACAGGGTATCTGAGATACTCCTCCTCCACCCCCCGGGCTCCTGTGGCTAGTGGCTCAATTTCTTGAGAGGCTTTGGAGGAATATCTCAGGGAAAACAGGATAAAAGATTCCAAAAGAGGCTCTCACCCCCTGGGATCAGCCCAAGGCTTTATTCTGGAAGGGTTCCAGGGCAGAGAGAGGGAGAACAAGGAAGAACAGGATTTTATCTGGTCTCTGGCTCAGGAGAGATAACTGGACCTGAGCCAAGAGGGTCAAGATAGGAAGGAAGGGTCAAACCCTATGGTCACAGCTTCAGGGGGTTCTGGGGGAAAAACCAGAGGAACACACCAGGTGTCACTAACTCTTAGAGGGGAGCAGCACCAGGAGAATTTCTGTTGCAGAATTTCTCTTACATTCTGTGCAAAGCAGCCTGTCCTGGCCTGGTGTGCTGGGATTTTGTTTTAAAGATCTCAGCTCAGCACTAAACAATTTGTTAAACAAATCTGAGTGAAGCCAAACCTAAAGTTTCAGGTTTTCCATCTGACAGGGGAACATCTCCTCTGGAGGCCAAGCAGGTCGAGTTGTACTTTTGTAGCAGCCAAGGAAATGTTTGCAGAGAAAGTTCTGACTTCAAAATTAAGAGCTGCAGTTTAAGAGTAACTTAATTAACTGCAAAGATAATTCGAATAAATACTTTATAAATATTTGGATAGCTTGGGTAAATTGATACATCGATCTTTTAATTCCTTAATTCTTTAGCGGTTAGGAAATTAGACGTGGGGATTAAAGACAAAAAGATGGAAGAACAAAATGAATTACTTAAGATGTCAACTGCGTTAGGCACTAATTAATCAACATCTCAAAAATTAGATCCAAGGAATATTGACATTAAGGCAAGCAGTTATTTACCAATAAGAACACATACACAGCTCAGCACCAGCAGAGTTACCTGAAACATCATCAGCATCAGAAAATCCGTGCAAGCCCAGTTTGGTGGGGCAGGATTTTAAAGCAGAGAGTTTTCAGTGTCTCTCTCCTGTTCAACTCAAGGCAGGACACATTCCCTGAGCCCAAAACACAGCCCCACTCTCTAACTTTAACAAACAGCAGCAGAAATTAAGTCAAGGCAAATATTGAATGTTTCACCAGCATCTGGGGGGAATGGGAGATCACATCTGATAGAGAAGATGCTCTGGCTGAGGATGGATTGCAGGGTGCTGGGAGGAACCAGGCACCACCATCTCCAGGAATAACCAAGTTGGGAAGCTGGGTTTGGCTCCTTATGAGAACACAAGGAGCGTGGTCACCGGGAACCTCCTCGGAGATGATTCAGTATCTCCTAACCTGTCATTTTCCATCCCATCGAGGTTGTTTTGGGAGTCCCTGTGCGTGTGTGCAGCCCTTAGCTCCGGCCCATTTTCAAGGTTGTTTGACTTCTGTGCTAAACAAAGACCATTAATGCCAATTCCTGAGCTCCTTCCCCGGCTCTGGTGGGGGATCTCTCCTCCCTTAACCTGTCAAATGGCACGGGTAACACGGACCCTCTGCTCCCAGCGGGTACAGGACAGACCCATCCCTGCTCCCCGGGGTTTTCCAGCTCCCGGAGGGAAGGAAAAGAGCTGCGCTGTGCCTGCAGCAGCGATAAAAGAGCGCAAAGTCAGCGCAGCTGGGAGCTGCATCCCGCAAAAACACCTCTGTAAGCTGCTGTCCCCCCCCAAACGCCCACCAGCATTCCCTCCTGAGGAGATCCCAGCGGACAAAGCTCCCAAATTCCCCCTCCCTGTGCGCCGCGGTTCATTGATGGAGCGCGCAGAGACAAAGGAGGAGAGCGCAAGCTGACAAAGGAGCCCCCGGCTAAAAAAAAAAGCGCGCCGCGCACTCAGGGGTTAAAAAGGAGAGCGAGGATGTTTGGAACAGCAGGGCATCAGCTGGAGCCGGCACCGAGGCTCTGCCACCGCCATTCATAACAAAATCAGGAGGCAGAAAGTTACTATAGCAATGGCAGCAGAATGCGGCTCCTGAAGGGCTGCGGGGGGCTCTGCCTGCCCGGCCCCGCAGCTCCGCACCCAGAGCCCCCTCCCCTGCATGGAATCCTGGCTGCACATCACCGGATTGCAGCTGAAACCGCCCCGAATCCAGGCCCAGCTGAAGACAAAGCATAACCATCCACCTCCTCGCTCTCCAGGTGCTGAAGCGGCCAAAAAGTCACCCCTGGCTGCGCAGGATTGGGGTCACTTTATGTGATAAAAATCACTGGGCAATAAAACCGTGGGGGGCACAGACCCTTCCCCTCCCTTAATGCCTTTTTCCAGGCAGTTTATCAGTGGATTTATCCACTTCCAGCAGATGAAAGCTGTGCTGGTGATGGGGTGTGGCCAGCAGTGTGTGACCAGGGATGTGGCCAGGAGGCTCCTGCAGAGCTGGACTCAGCCCCTGTGCCCGGCTGTGCCACAGCTCCGGCAGCACCTGGGGATGGTGTGGGATGGATTCGGGGTCGCTGGTTCAGCTCCGGGGGTCGCAGCTCCTCCCACACGTGCCGGGGCAGAGCTGAGCCCATCTCGCAGCAGATCCCATTGTCCCCGCACAAAGCCTGGGGCAATGCTGACCCAGGAGAGCTGGCTGGGGCACAGAGCAGCTCCCTGCAGCTGTGAGAAACCTCAGAGCTCAGACACATCCCTGCAAGATCCTCTCCCTGCTCCACAGATCATTCCCTAAAAGCCTCGAATCACAACTTCTGTGTTGGCTGAAGGGATATTCAGGGAGAAGAAAGACGTGATCAGCCAGGGAGCATCACAGTGTGAATATAAATTAAAGCAGCCACAATACCTGTTCACCCCTGGGGCTTTTAACAGATGATGGGAACACAAAAATGGCTTAAAACTCTCCTTGTGCCTCCCTCCTGTTTATCCCCATGTCCAATCGAGCCATTAAAATCAGCCCCAGAGGAATTTTCCCATTCAGGGAAGGCTTTGGGCTACGTTTCTCCCCCCTTCTATCAATAAACAGTTGCTGTCTGAGTTCTGCCACAGATTCACAGTGTAAAAACAGAGCAGACTGGGACAGCTTTTTGCCAAAAGAAAAAAAACCCTCTTGCAATCTCTATTTTCATTTTTGGATTAGCAGAGCCAGCTCCTTCCACCACTCTTGAGGCAAGGGCCCCAGCAGCAATGAGCATCCATCCATCCATCCATCCATCCATCCATCCATCCATCCCCACCACTGACAGCCTGCCTGATGATTTTTTCTCCCTCAGAAACCCCACCTCACTCAGAATTCCCCAAGTTTTTAGTGCTGAGCATTCTGCACCCCAAAGAGGGGGGGCTGCTGCAAGCACTGGATTTCAAAGGAGGCCACGTTGCCTTGGTTACCCACTGCCAAGCCTCTCCCGAAATCTGCCTTGGCCTTGGGTTTGTCCTGCTCTCCTTGTCACTGAGGGATTTCCTCTCTCAGACAGCTGGGCTTCAATGAATCAATTGAATTTAGGGAAAAAAAAAAAAAAGGCAAAAAACCCCAAGCCAAACCAAAAAAACCCAAAAAACCAAAACCACCACAACCAAAAAACCCTCCAAAAATCCCACAACAAAAACAAAACAAACAAAAGCAAACAAACAAACAAAACCCCCCAAAAAACCCCACAAAAAACCCCCAAACCCAAAACCAACCAAACAAAAAAAACCACAAAAAAACCACAACAAAACAAATCAAAAAAGCCAAAAACAAACCAAACCACAAAACGAAAAAACCAAAACAAAACAAAACAAAACAAACCCAAACAAACAAAAAAACCACAAAAAAACAAAAAAAACACCCCACAAACAAACAAACAAACAAAAACAACAACAACAACAAAACCCACAAAACAAAACAAACAAAAAAACCCCAAAAAAACAAAACAAAACAAAACAAAACAAAAAAACCAAAAAAAACCAAACCAAAAAACCAAACCAAAACAAAAACCAGAGGGAAATGCCCTTGGATGTGCATAATTTGTGAAATCTTGTACAAATCCCCATCAGAAACAACAAAAAGCAGCAGCAGAGGATGCCCTGCTCCATCAGTTTGGCCCCTGAGGAGGTTTCAGAGCACTCCAGGCTCAGCCTGTGTCCCCAGGAGCTGGAGCTGACACAGCTCTGCTGTCCCTTGCTGCTGAGTCAGAACCAAAGCTGGGGCACCACTGGTGCTGCCCCTGCCCCAAAGGCCAAATCCCCACAGTCCAGAGAAGGAAAGAGAGGAAAGAAATCCCTTTGTGCCTGATTTACAGAGAGGGGAGAGCAGGATTGCTCAGGATTTGAGGGTTTCAAGGAGGTCTCCAGCAAGGGGTGAGGGGGGTGTTTGGCACAGGGGCTCACACCAGGGTGGGTTCAGGGTGCTGAACCAGCACAGCCCAGACCAAAATTACTCACAGAGATTCATCAGGGGCTGCCTCTGATGAGCAGACACGTGGAGAAAAACTTGGATGTGTCAGTGGGAAAATCCAAGGCAGGAGATGAAGCCAACTCCAAGAAAAGCAGCACTCGCAGCTTCTGCTCGCTCTCCTCCTGTTCCTAGAAATTAGCAATTTTCTGTAGCCACCCTAGTTAAAAATAACACCTGATTAAAAGTTTCAATGCTGTCTGGGAGGATTGAACCAGAGCCCACTAAAATGTTAATACTCACTGAGAAAGGTCTCTGCATTCTTCTGCGTGGAGAGCAAGTTAGATCTGGTTCACCCCATTTCTGGAAAGCACAAGGCAGCATTTTCAGCACTGTAAACCAAAGAGTTATTCCTATCCACGCTCATGGTATTTCTAATTGTCACAGCCAGTGAGAACGATTTAGGAATGTGAAATTAATAAGATATCCTGCAGTATGAACAAGATACTCCTGCTCCACCTATGCTGAGTTGTAAAGGCCACCTCCAAGGCTTTCAGTGTTGAATCTTAATTGCATCTTCCAGACAGAAACAATCAACTCCTCACACAGGAGTGCCAGCAAGGAGAGAAAGAAAAAGGACAAGGAATTTTAATTGCACTGTAATCCTTCCTTCTTGCAAAACGCCACATTGCAGGGACCTAACAGACTAGAACCAAAAGCAAAACGCCCTGGGAACCTCTCAAAAGGGAAAAAAAAAATCACATTAAAATCCATCCATAGATGGATCTCCAGGCAGCTGGCCACGCTGCTGTTTAATGTAGGAAGTAATGTAAATTAAACCATTTGTCACTCCTAACTGAAGGGAAAGAGGGGAAGCAGCCAGTTTGTCAGCAGATTTTTGCCTTGGTTGTAATTGCAGTTTCCATCTCTCCGTGCCCCAGTACAGGCCCTGCTCCAGCCTGTCAGCAGTTCTCACACTCAGCCTTGGTGCTGGGAAAATATTTCATGTTCATATGTCGCAATAGGACACAAAATCAGGACACAGACTCTCAGAAGGCTGAAGGATGACTCCAATCTCTGTTTATTTCCAAGACACTTGCCTCTATACCTTTTTACAAAGAACCCACATTGGAGGTGGGATCCTTGCACCACATTGGTCACGTTAGAGGGACATCGAGTGAATTCCCTTCTCTGGGAAAGAATGCAGAAAAACAGGAATGTTCACCCGATTTTCTGGGAGGAAGACTGGACCCTTCCCACCACCACTGGACCCCTTCTCACCGTCACTGGACCCTTCCCACCACCACTGGACCCTTCTCACCACCCCTGGACCCTTCTCACCATCACTGGACCCTTGTTCTACAGGATCATCTCTGCTCCACCAGAACCACCTCTGCCACTCCAGCAGGACTCACTTTGGGGCTGCTCCCAACCCCCTGACCAACAGGGTGTCAGGTTGTAGCTCTGACTCTGTCAGGGTTCTCCAGGATTGCTGTTTGTTTGTTTGCTGGTTTGGTTGAGTGGCTTTGTTTTCTACTACATTTGTATTGTTAATATTCCCAGTAAAGAACTGTTATTCCTGTTCCCAAATCTTTGCCTGAAAGCCCTGAATTGCAAAATTATAATTTGATGGGGGTGAGGGGTTTACATTCCCCATTCTAAGGGAAACCCCAGCTTTCCCTGGCAGAGACCTGTCAGTCCAAACCAAGACAGTGCAATAACACATCCCTTGTTTACAGGAATTGTCCCTGGGGAAGAATTTCAGAAAATCAAAACATTGCAGGCAGGAACCTGTGGCTACATTCATGTATCTTGATGAGAGGCCTATAAACATTTTCTCCCCTCATTCCTGGGCTGGATCCACCCCCCTGAGCAGCACAGTTACCCTTCAGCACTGCACCAAGCCAGTGGTTCTCCACTGCAGAGCACAGAGGTCAAAGATTCCTCCCCAATCTCCCATCCATCCCTGCCCTCTGGCAGTGTCCTCATACTCCAGGTCAAGGAGGAGCCCACTGAGTCCATCTGAGGTAACCTGCAGCTCATCAGCTCCAGCAGGAGTGGTCCTGATGGCTCTACAAAATATCCCAGGCTGCCAGCCCCAGCTCCTGACCTTCCAGACAAGGATTTGCCAAGAGGATTCGAGATCCAGCTCCCGTTTGGTCTGTGCTGCACCAGGAAGGGCCCTGCTGGCCATGAGGATGATGATGATGGGGGTTGGGGTGGCTTTCTTAGGGGGTTATTGGACTCTGGAGTTACCCACTGCCCTCTCAGAACCTCCTGCCCAAATGAGGTTTGGCAGCACTGCATTCCAAGCCTGTGTCCATTCAGGTCATGGGATCACAGAATGGTTTGGGTTGGAAAGGACATTAAATCACCCAGTGCCACCCCTGCCCTGGCAGGGACACCTCCCACTGTCCCCAGGCTGCTCCAGCCCGGCCTTGGGCACTGCCAGGGATCCAGGGGCAGCCACAGCTCCTCTGGGAATTCCATCCCAGCCCCTCCCAGCCAGGAATTCTGCCCCAATCTCCCACCCAAATCTCCCCTTTCCCAGTGGGAAGCCATTCCCTGTGTCCTGGTACTCCAGGCCCTTGGAGAGTCTCTCTCCATCTTCCTTTTAGGTCCCTTCAGGCCCTGGAAGGTCACACTGAGGCCACCCCAAAGCTTCTCCTCTCCAGGCTGGACAACCCCAGCTCTCCCAGCCTTTCCTCCCAGCAGAGCTGCTCCATCCCTCTGACCCTCCTGGGCTCTCTCCAGCACCTGCTCCCTCCCGGGGCTGTGGAGAGGACTCCCAGCTCTCCCCACAGCTTTGAAGCAAACTCCACAAGCTTCTCTGCCTTGTGACCATCACAGTGTCAGAGTAAAATTCCCAACAGTTTCCGAGGCAGGGTCCTGAGCAGCTCAGCTCAGCAGGATGGGACACCTCGGGAACTCAAAGGGGTTTTGTGTGGGTGCTTGAGGGTGCTTTGCTGTCGCTGTGGGACACAATAAATGAGGCAGGGAGTGATTCAGAATGGCTGCGTGGTCCCCTTGCAGGAAAGGGACCACGGTTTATTTCTTCAGCTACTTTTATGCTTTTTCAGATGTGCCCACCTTAGAGGTGGGACCTTTGGGAACCATTGGTCAGTTCCAGAGACCACCACACGAAGTCCCTCCTCTGGGAATAGATGTAGAAACACAAGGTAGTTTACATTATGTGACCTTGTGTACCAAAAAGTGCCTGGGAACAGAATTTCCCAAAACCAAAACGTGGTAGGCACGAAGCGTGGCAACACTTTGCAACCCTCCTGGAAACCAAATTGCACTTTTTTTTTTCCTTCTGCCTGTCCCCGATTGCCCCAGTTAATGAGTTTTTAGTGCACTGAACCCTACTTAATACACCGCCTAATAAAATGAGAGTAATTAATCAATTATCCAAGAGGGCCCAGCTTTTGATCGTCCTTAGGCACTTAGCACGGCAGCCAGGGTGCTTTCCCCACCCTCCTCAGCACCACAAAGCTCCCCTGTTTGATGATGTCCTGGACACAACGAGGGGCCTTGTTGCAGTAGTTTTGTTATATTTGCACTGGGATTTTGGGCGTTGTCTGTGTCTTTCTTTCTTCTTCTTCTTCATGGTTTGGGGTGGTTTTTTTCTAATTGGGTGTAAAAGATCTGCATTGTGGGCCTTGGGTGATCATTATTGGGTCAGAAATATAAATAATAGAGGTGTTGTCACCTCGTTGTTGGGTGATTAGCACTTGAACAACCTTGGAAAGAGTCAGAGATATCTATTTTATCTCCATTTCCTAGTTAGAGCTCGGGGCTGCTGAGGCTGGAATGGAGATAAGGATTGATAAAGACCGAGTCCCAACACCAAGCTGTGACTCTCTGGTATCAATCCCAGCTCTAACACGAAGAAAAGAAGAAAAGAAAACCAACACCAGGCTGCTCCAAGCCCTGTCCAACCTGGCCTTGGGCACTTCCAGGGATGCAGGGGCAGCCCCAGCTGCTCTGGGCCCCCTGTGCCAGGGCCTGCCCACCTTTCTTCATCTCCACTGACCGAGGACATTCTCCTCCAGCAGAACCAAGCCCTGCTGAGCTCTCTGTGCTGCCCCAGCCTGACCCCCAGGCTTTGCCTACAGCTGTGTGTGCTCCCCTTGGGCACCACAGCCCCGGGGGTGCCAGTCCCCAGAGCCAGGCTGAGCCTGCTCCAAGCACATCCCCTAAAACATCATTTGCAGCCCTTGCTGACAGAGCTCCAGGAGTGTCTGCTGCTCTCTCTTCCCTCAGACTGCCTCCTGCTGCTGTGCTGCCCTTGGCAGATGCCGAGTCTCTCCTCCTGTTTTAGTCCCCTGAACCTTCTGGCCTTCTCTGCTGTTCCCTCTTTAACTCAGGCTGCCCCTCTGCCACGGCAGCACAGCAGCAAAACCCTTGGAAGTCATCCCAAAAGAGGAACTGCTGCAAACACTTCGCTATTTACTCCTGACAGCTGAGGAAAAAAAAAAAAAAGAAGTGTCTTCCTTTACTGTAGAACTAAAAAAAAAAAAAAAAAAAAAAAAAAAAAAAAAAAAAAAAGAACTAATGCTCCTGCAGGAGCTTATCCGTGGGGAAAAAAGGATTTCTTCCACCTCAGTGACAAATGTTTCATTTCTAGTGGGGAAGGAAAAGGAGAAGTCCTAAGCAACCTCCAAAATCATCTTGCCAAGGCTTCTACAAAGCTCACAACGTGCTCCCAAAACACTTTGGGAGGTGACGTTCTCTACTGAACTCCACAGTGAACAGCTGACGGTGCTTTGCCTGGGATCTTGGTGGATGCTGAAAACATGCAGGTTTCTCCTATATTTTTATTTTTTTTTATTTTTTATTTTTTTATTTTTTATTTTTATATTTATATTTATTTTTATTTTTATTTTTATTTATTTTTTATTTTTTATTTATTTTTATTTTTATTTTTATTTTTATTTTTATTTTTATTTTTAATTTTAATTTTTATTTTTGTGGCAAGATAAAACAGCACCTGCGTGGCCCTCCAACCTTAAAACCTGGGAGGAAGGAAGGAAGGGAGCAAGCCTTGGATAAAGGAATATCAGATCTTCAGTGAAAGAAACCTCACTGTAATTTAGGCAAAGGACATCACAGAGCTCCAGCCCATTCCATTTCATTCAGCTATGCCTGAATAAACCTGAATGCATCAGGGTCAGGCCCTGCCAGAACAATTCATCCGGACTCTGAGTCACTCTGCTGTGCCCTCCTTCCCCCAGACACGGAGCAGCAGCCCCGCCAGCTCAGCCCCATCAGGAGGCTCGGGAACCTCCAGCTCTCGGTAATTCCCTTGGATTCTGAACCAAATAATCCTTCACCCCTGAACGAACAGCCCAGCAGAGATGAAGCCAGGAGGAGCCCGGCCGCAGACACAAGCCCGCTCAGGTGCGAACAGCCCCGCATTCCGGGCTGGGCGGATCCCCACCCTCCCCCCGAGGTTCAAAATTCGGAAATTCGGAAATAGCGGCTGTGACAGCCCGGGTGCCCTCCTGCCAGCCTGCTGGTTTATCTCGGGATTGCTGCTGGAAATAGCAGCTGGGAGCAGCCCGGCGCTCAGCAGCACTGCCAGGAAGGGCTCTACTGAAGAGCCTGATGTTAGAGAAATCCACGGTGCCCATCCTGCCAGGAAAAACCCTCAAGTGTGGGCAGCAAGGCTTTCAAAAGTGCTCAGCAATTAATGAGGCCCAAACTCTTGGTGTGGCTGCCTCCAGCAGGCTGTGCATCAATTCCCTGGCATGAGGGAACAGAGAGGTGTTCCGTGGCAAGGAAACAGAGGTGTGAGCCAGGGAAGGAAGAAGGAGTTGTTTTTATTTTATTTTATATTTTATTTTATTTTATTTTATATTTTATTTTATATTTTATTTTATTTTATTTTATTTTATTTTATTTTATTTTATTTTATTTTATTTTATTTATTTCCTCATCCTCCTTTTGGAGGGATGGAGCAGCTCTGCTGGGAGGAAAGCTTGAGAGAATTGGGATTGTCCAGCCTGGAGAAGAGAAGCTTCAGGGTGACCCAACTGGGGCATTCCAGCACCTAAAGGAAAATAGAGAGAGACAATTTCCAAGGGATGGAGGGACACAGGGAATGGCTTCCCACTGCCAGAGGGCAGGGATGGATGGGATTTTGGAAAGGAAATTCCTCCCTGGGAGGGTGAGGAGGGGCTGGACTGGAATTCCCAGAGGAGCTGTGGCTGCCCCTGGATCCCTGGCAGTGCCCAAGGAGCAGCCTGGGGACAGTGGGAGGTGTCCCTGCCAGGGCAGGGGTGGCACTGGGTGGGATTTCAGGTCACTTCCAACCTAAAACAATCACAATTTGTCAGACAGAGACCCTGAAAGAGGGAGAGAGAAGCCACTAAAGAGGAGGCTCAGCTGCAGGAGACCCTCAGGTTGAGGGGGTAGAGCCTGGATTGCTCTGCTGAGGCTGAGGGCAGAGAAGCTCAAGCGCTGGCACTGCTCTGCTACAGCCACCTCAAAGAGTTCACCCTCCTCAGCACACCCAGGGGCCTGACAGCTTCTAACCTACCAGGATATATCTGCAAATCTTCCCTACAAATCCTTGGAAAATCACCTTTCTGAAGCAGAGCCAGTTTAGCAGTCAGCCAGTGAAAGAACAGCCCAGAGCAAGCTCAGGGGGAGTAACTGAGGCTGGAGCTGTTTGAAAGCACCTGGGAGAGCACAGACATGAAAATCTCTTTGGCTAAACCCAGGGGACTCCACAGCCCTCTTGGAACAAGGCTTGGAGAGGCAGAGGTGGGAGGATGGATCCAGCAGTCAGACCTTTGGCAGCACAAACCCTCCCAGGCCAGGGAAAAATCCAAGGGAGGCAGAAGCAACACAGCTCAGAGCCTTTCAGCATCTCCCAGCACCCTGCAAGAGACTAAAGCTCAGCACAGGCACCTGGGACAAGCTTGATATTCAATTTATGCCTAAATGGCTTTATAAAAGTCTGGGTTATCCCACCCTGTTGGTGTAGGACACGAAAGAAGGACACGGACTCGTGATCAGAAGGTTGATGACTCCAATTTTGGTTTATTCTCAAGCACTTGTCTTTATAACATCTTACAATGAGCCCACCTAAGAGGTGGGATCCTTGCACCCATTAGTGACATCAAATAGTTATCAAACAAAGTCTCTCCTTAAGAAAAAAAAAATGTAAAAAACCAGAATAGTTTATAACAACATACTCTTGTTTGTTTGTGTCTGGGGAAAAAAATTCCCAAAAACCAAAACATGGCAGACACAAACCATAACTACACCACCCTAGAGGGTTTATGGGGGAAAAGTACAGCTGGAAAAACCAGGGACCTGACGAGTAACACACCAGGCTGCCCAGACTGCTGTGATTAAATGCTTTACAGAAGCATCTTTAGGCCAAATCCTATCCCTTCTTTCCCTGTCTGAGCCTAATGCTACAAATGTGGATCGCCCCTTCTCCTCTGCCCCAATGGCCGTGCAAAGAGAGACAGATTTGACTCGTTTTATGCCCCTTCATCTGGAGCCAAATCTCCTCGTTGTTATCCTCAAAATCAAACACAACTCAGCCTAGGCACTGAGGGAATTTTTATTTTATCTCAAAGTATCCCCCATCTCAGGAAAAAAAAAAACAAACACCACCAGAATTGCAGGCTTCCCTTGAAGCGTTCCAAATAGGAACAGTAAAATATCCCCACAACCGTGTAAAAATACAGTTTTACCCAGGTTATAGGTGATTTTTTTTTAAAAAAAAAAGCTTTTAAAAATGATAAATTGCCACTAGTCACAAGCCACATGTTGTCTTTTCTTCATTTCTTCAGAATCAACACACACAAAGGTCACACGATGAAGAATCAGTGTCCATTGATTGAATTTTTCTTAAAAATCAGGCTGGGATGAGAGAAAAGTCTAGTTTTCCAGGGAAGTTGCTGCTTTTTCAGGAAGGGCTGCAGCAGCTCCTGGTTAATGAAGCTGCTGAAAGGTTAATTATCTGTCAGAACACACATGGGGTGGGGGGAAATCCCTGTGAGCAGTTGCTGGAAGGAGGTAGAGGTTCAGGAACAAAAGGCAAAACCGGGTGCTTGGGGCAGGGAATCTCCACCCCTGGATTAGGGCTGGCTGGGGAGGCACCTGCAAGGCCACTTTGCCCAAATCAAGGCACAGAAAATTCTCAAAACCTTGTGCCAAAACAGGTCCAGACTGAGAAAAACCAACCCAGGGTTCGACCCGAGACCTTGGGAAAGGCTGCCAGAGTTAGAGACCAGAAGCAAAAATGTGGATTTGTCGTTTAAGCAGAAACATGTCAGGCTAGGTAGTGGGAAGTTTTAGAGTTTAAACTTTAAGATACAGAAGTAGTGATGAAGGCAGTGAGAAGTTTGAAGGTGCAGCAGTGTAGGTTTGTGGGTCGTTAAGACAATTGGTTGAGAAGATCTGCACTTGTAAAACAAAATAATTAACGACTGGTTAAAGACACTTAACGAGCTTTGTGGCAGTAGTTTATTGGCTAATAAATCTTTAAAAGGCATTGCAACTAGAGACCTTGGGACTACTGACCTCTGACTTATGCAGTGAAGATGTTCTCACCCTTCTCTGGGGCCGTAGGAGATAAGAGCAATAAATCATGCCTAAAGCATCTCTTGGTGGTCCCGTCTCTCTCGTGTAATCCTGATAATCCTGAGCATGTGCAGGGCCAGGACTGGGCTTGCTGAATCCTGTGGGTCCTTCCAGCTCAGGATAGAGCCCTCTGACAGCACAGAGAGCAGCCAACACAGGGGAAAGTTCAGCTCTGCTGCGTGAGGCAACTCGTCCATCCAAAAGCTGGTGTGCCAGGCTGTCAGCAAATCCAGGCAGAGATGGGAGAAGCAAATGTATTTAGGCAGATTTTAACAGGTTGACTGAAAATCCCTAGAAACTCCCTTCAGGAAAAGGGAAAAGCAGCTGAGGGTTGATTAGGATGGAAGCTCTAAGGAAGAAAGCAGCCCCAGTGCATGTGAATGTTAATGAAACCCCATTTCTCTTCAAGTCAAAGCATGAGGGTCTTTACTGGTGTGCTGGTAAAAGCTTTCAGGGGGTTTAAATCACCCTGTCCAACCCATTTTCTAATGGCTCTGCCTGAGCTCCAGAGATCATCACTGGCTTTCTGGCTCACTGCCCTGCTGCATGTGATAAAAGCGTTTGGGGCTTCACCAGCAAGGTTTTCATCACTCTCCAGGGGAGGCCTGGGGAGGCCAAGGGATCGTGCCTGGAAAACAACAGCACAGCTCCTGGTGCTGGGGGACAGATTTCACACCAGGCCAAGGGATCATGCCTGGAAAACAATGCACGGCTCCTTGTGCTGGGGGACAGATTTCACACCAGGCCAAGGGATCCTGCCTGGAAAACAACGTCCAGCTCCTTGTGCTGGGGGACAGATTTCACACCAGGCCAAGGGATCGTGCCTGGAAAACAACGCCCAGCTCCTTGTGCTGGGGGACAGATTTCACACCAGGCCAAGGTGCCTGGAAAACAACGCCCAGCTCCTGGTGCTGAGGGACAGATTTCACACCAGGCCAAGGTGCCCGGGAAACAACAGCACAGCTCCTTGTGCTGGGGGACAGATTTCACACCAGGCCAAGGTGCCTGGAAAACATCAGCACAGCTCCTTGTGCTGGGGGACAGATTTCACACCAGGCCAAGGGATCGTACCTGGAAAACAACACACAGCTCCTTGTGCTGGGGGACAGATTTCACACCAGGCCAAGGTGCCTGGAAAACAACACCCAGCTCCTTGTGCTGGGGGACAGATTTCACACCAGGCCAAGGGATCCTGCCTGGAAAACAATGCCCAGCTCCTTGTGCTGAGGGACAGATTTCACACCAGGCCAAGGTGCCTGGAAAACAACACCCAGCTCCTTGTGCTGGGGGACAGATTTCACACCAGGCCAAGGGATCATGCCTGGAAGACAATGCCCAGCTCCTTGGGCTGGGGGACAGATTTCACACCAGGCCAAGGTGCCTGGAAGACAATGCCCAGCTCCTTGGGCTGGGGGACAGATTTCACACCAGGCCAAGGTACCTGGAAAACAACACACAGCTCCTTGTGCTGAGGGACAGATTTCACACCAGGCCAAGGTGCCTGGAAAACAACACCCAGCTCCTGGTGCTGGGGGACAGATTTCACTCCAGGCCAAGGGATCATGCCTGGAAAACATCAGCACAGCTCCTGGTGCTGGGGGACAGATTTCACACCAGGCCAAGGGATCGTGCTGTGCTGGGGGACAGATTTCACACCAGGCTCTGTGTGTGTGCACGGAGAGAGAAAGGATCAGGCCACGGCAGCATCGCTCATCCCGCTTGGAATCCCTCGCAGCCCCTGCACGGGGATGGCCAAGGCTCCACCTCGCCTGGGCAGCAGGAATTTGGCACAATCCCACTTTGGTTCACAGCAGTTAAGTCGATGTCACAGAGCCACGGCTCTCCAGTGAGGCTCCACAATATCAACTCACTGCAGGAAGGAGGGAGTGGGTTTTCAGATTTTCAGATCCTGCCCCTCATGGCACAGCTCATGCAGGATTCCCATGGCCCGATCCCACTGAACAAACACGGTGTTGTATCAGAGATAAGTGTGAAGTTTTATCAAAAAAGGAGATTAGAAATACGCTCACTGACTCAGCATGCTGACACACGCAGTTCAGTAATTTAAGACTAAAGACCATCAGCTCGTTATCTCCCTAAGATATGGCCCAGAACACCGGCCCAGCAGAAATCGCGGAGCTTCACACACATTTGAGTCTCCTAGGAATACTCTTCCATAGGAATAACAATTCAGTAATTGCTTCATGGGTCATTAAATCTGGTTTTATAAGCTAAGACAGACACAGCATATAATCCAAAATGAATCACACCAGAACAGGTCAGAGAGCACACATTAGCGTGCAATTGGCTGACACTAAAATTATCTACACTGGCTGAGAATTTGGAAAAAAAAATATCCTTGGTGTTTGGGATCATCACATGCAAGGATCACAGAAATCCTTTCCCTTTAACTGATGTCATTAACACCTTTCCACGTTAATATTTCCGTGTTACAGATGAGGACTGAGTCACAAAGACTTTCCTACAGCCAGTACCAAGTCAGTGGCATAAAGGCACCTGCTGCCTCATCCTGGAAAACAAACACACAATTCCTGTTTCTAGCCCAATTCAAAAATAAAATCCTGAGCACTTGGAGAAGATCAAATTCAGCAGAAAGGGGCGGAGAGCAAAATGACCTGGTAAGAAAAAGGGGAAGTGGTGCAGGCTGTCTGGTTTTGGCTGGCAGTGGCTATGGCAATTACACAAATTATGCAAATGTGATGCTCAGCTAGGTGTGTACATCACCATACAAGTGCTTTGGGGCAAGAAACACGTGTTCCCATGTTTGGAGCATTCAGTCTCAGAAATCCCAGTCAGAGAGTTCTGAGAGACACGGGCTGGGAGGAAAAATCTTTTCCGTCCTGCCTTTTCTTCTTCTTCTCTTACATTCATCCCATTATCTATTCCTAAACGCTCCCAACAGACCCAACCCTCCCCGGGCATCTCTTCCTCACGCCTTCAGCAGCTGAAGGATTTCCGGCAGCTCCTCACAAACCCATAAATAACTCCGGTGCACAAGCGCTGAAATCCAATTCTCCCCCCACCCCGCCGATTTCCCATTCGTTTCGCTGCTGGGAGGAGCAGCAGGGATTGATTTCTCGGACGGCGATGGGAGGCAGCAGCGATTTCAGCATCGTTCTTCTCTCTTTTTTCTGGGGAGGAAGAGCCCCCGGCAGAGCTGGTGTGGAGCTGCCGGGGTGACATCACGGATGGTGCCACGGCAGGAGCAGCCAATTGCGCGGGGCTGTCCCGCTGCCGTGCCTCGCACCGAGCTGCGGAGCCTATGGGAGGATGTTCCAGCCGGGGAAGAGCCGCTCCTGCTTGAGCTTGGGTTGTTTTGCCACTCCTCCTCTCTTCTCCATCCCCTTCCCGCTGCGCGAGTGTGCGCGCACAGAGCGCGGCCGAGGGGAAACAGCTTCGGTAAGAAACAGCCTCGGTAAAACCAACATCGGTAAAAAACAGCCTCGGTAAAAAACAGCCTCGGTAAAACCAACCCTGGCAAAACCAACCTCGGCAAAAACCACCTCGGTAAAACCAACCTCGGCAAAAACAGCCTCGGTAAAATCAACCCTGGCAAAACCAACCCCGGCAAAACCAACCTCGGCAAAAACCACCTCGGTAAAAAACCACCTCGACAAAGCCAACCTCGGCAAAGCCAACCCCGGAAAAAGCACCCCGGCAAAAACAGCCTCGGTAAAATCAACCCCGGCAAAACCATCCCGGCAAAGCCATCCCCGGCAAAAACCAACCCCGGCAAAAACCAACCCTGGCAAAAAGCACCCCGGCAAAAACAGCCTCGGTAAAATCAACCCCGGCAAAACCAACCCCGGCAAAAACCACCTCGCCAAAAAGCACCTTTGGCACAGCAAAACCCCGGTGTCTGAGTAGCAGACTCCCGGCACTGATTCACATCACAGCTTTCTGCTGCTGCTGCTGGAGAGTCGAGTTTTTGTTCAGGGATTTCAGTGGGAGGAAGGAGCTTCCTCCTCCTCCTCCTCCTGGCCACTGATGATTTTAACTCGTTGTTGTTAGAACAATGCAGCCGCCGGGCTTTGGGGTTCTGTCCCAAATGCAGTGAGAGCGGTTCAGCTCCAGCCGGGTCTGCAGAGCCGTGAGAAGTCAGCAGAGAATTTAAAGGTGTTTAAACAACCTCGAGCAGCTCCAGGGGAGGCTCAGGGTGGGCACCAGGGGGAATTCCCTCCTGGAAAGGGTGGTCAGGCCCTGGAAGGGGCTGCCCAGGGAGGTTTGGATCCCCATCCACCCTGCTCTGGGCACAGCTTGGATGCTCTTGGAGGGCTTTTCCAGCCCCAGTGACCCTGTGCTCTGCCTTTCCCTGTGAATTTAACCAGACAAGAGCACAGAAACAAAGCCCCAGCACCAGGCTGGGGCACACTGCAGTGCTTGCAAGTGCTGCCTGTTTTACACCAGAGATCCTCACTGCTGCAAATGCTGTCTAGGAGGAAAACACAAAGCTGTTTGTGAGCTGCAGCTGTTTGCAGCAATTTGTAGGAACCCCAGAGATCTCTCCTACCTGCCAGAGCAGCTGTAATTGTCTGCTGCTGCTCACTCTGAAACGAAATGACAATTGTGGGAGCAAGGCTGGGGTGTCTCCTGCTCCTGGTGCAGCCTTCTCATGGGAGAGGAAGAGCAGCCAGGAGATTCTCTGGGAGAATCCTAAAGGAATTCCCCCTCAAGGAAGCTGAGCTGGCCACAGGAGCCCGGGGGGACAGTGGGGGAGTATTTCAAGAACATCCCAGCCAGTGATGGATTCACTGAGGAATGGGGATAATGCAAAAGCATCAGAGGATTTCAACCTGCAGCAAGGTGCAGAGTGTTGGAGAGGATGAAGTAGCTGGGCCCTGCAGAGATGATTTATTAGTAAAAGATTCTAAGAGTATGAAACCTATGAGAGGAATAGAATTGAAGGCAAAATTCGAACTGTAAGATGCTGGACAGGAAGAAGGTGATTAGACAGCTGAAAAGACTGGGCTGGGTGAGTCAGCAACACCCCTGCCAGGACAAAAAGATGAATAAAGGGTTGGACCTTCTCAGGTATCAGGGATAAGGTGGTTTCTCAGGATTTTGGTCTGTAGAGTAGCATTGTAATGCTGTAGTTCCCATAGGCTGGATGTAGATTCTGTAGGTTTTGTATCTTGAGGTGATTGGTTGACGCTCATTAGAATATTCATGATAGAAAGGGTTAAAATGGAATGTAACAGGAAAATCTCTCTCTTGCTCTCTCACTCTCTTGCTTGCTCCTGGATCTCTGTCCCTTTAGACCTTTGGACTCTTCCCCAGTCAGGCTGCCTTCCCACCACCAATAAACCACGACCAATAAACCACGTGTCCCAAAGAGCATCCTGCTCTTCAGATCCTCTCTCTCATCGGACACCACCAGCCTGCTTTCTAATAGCAGAGGAGGTGTTTTTGTTGCTCCATCTGCAAAATGAGGATGATCCCACAAAGCACCTGAGGGACAAGGACCCTGCCTGCTCCTGCCCACAGAACGAGCTGGAAGAACCAGGGTCTGACCCAGCTGTGTCTGAAATCCCACCAGGCACCGTTTATTGCATTATTCCATCTTGTTGGGTCACAAACTCACTGTGGAAATAAATGAGGAATTATCATTTTTTTAGAAGGAAAAGAGGAGCAAGGAGTATGCTTCACTCAAAATTTTGCATATAAAGTTTGGGGTTTTTTTCTGTTGATATATGGCAGTATCCCAGCCTGTGTTTAGATGCCAAGTTACATGCCAGAAGTAAAAGGCTGTGAGAAGATTGGCCTTAAAACAGAGTTTTTTTATCAAAACACTTACTTAGAAGACAAAGGAAAATGCACCTGAGAGTCAGAGGCTCCTTGATCTACCATAGAAAGGCATCCCAGGGTCCAGGGGCTGAAATTTAAACTCTAAAGTCAGGTGGAAGCTAAAGGTTGGGAACAGCTCAAGGTGTAGGTTCAGCACAACTCCACACAGCTTTGCAAGGATGTGTCCTCCTGTGACCTGAATTACACACCTTAATACACTGCAGCAACTTCAACAGCTCTAGGATTATTCTCTTTTTAAAAAAAAACCACCAGAATAAGGCATTTTCTGGCCTTAAAATTCACTGATTTGCCTTCAGCCAACAAACAGCAAGTTACGCAAACCAGCACCACTAAAAAAAAAACCAACAAAACCAAAAAACCAAACCAAACAAAAACCTCTAAACAAACTTCCCAGTCTTATCAGAAAAAAAGTTTAAAATAGAAGAATGCCTGTTTCCATACTCTCAGTTCTCTGGCAGCAGCTCAGCACGTTAAGTCATGTTCACTTTCCTTCCTGGAAAAGCACCCCTGGCTCTCCCCCTGATGTCAGCTCAGCTCACAGGGCAGGGCACAAAGAGGGACCTAATGAAGTGGAAATTAATTAATTGAGTTTTCTCTCTCTCTCTTTTTTTTTTTTTTTCATGGGGATGCTGTATCCAGCACGAGGTTTTTTTTTCAGGAGTACCTCCAGGTTTTTGTTTTGTTTTCAAAGTGCTGGTTGAACTGCAGGGCACGGTTCAGGAATCCTGGTGACTTATTTTGGTTTTCAAGGCCCAAAACACAAAGGAGTCCTCAAACAGGAGGCAAAGATCCTGCAAACGCTCCCAGGGAAGCAGGGAGTCACCTTCAGATGGAATTTTTACAGGTGTGCACACACACAAAAGTGCAAATGATGTTTTTAGAGTGGATTTTGCCATAAAGCAATGTGAATTCTGAGCTTTTCGTGTGTGTGCAGTGAAGGCTGAGCCCAGTGTAAGGAGCACTCAGCATCCATCACTGAACCTCTGGAGATCCCCTCAGGTCAGGGCAGAAGGGAACTTCCCCAGAATCTGAAATTCTTGGATAAGGATGAAAAGAAACACGAAGACAGTCCTCAACTCCATCAAAATGTGATTTACACCAGAGTAATCCCAGAGCAAAGCAAATGCTGCCTTATACAAGATGATCTTGTATTTATTCTTGCACTGGAACTAAAAAGGTTTTGAAGCAATTTGAAATTTCAGGCCCAAGTTTCACTGTGAGTCCCAGAAGCTTTCTGAAAGCAGGGTTTAGCATTTTCTCTTATTCCTCTGTTAAAAGATTTATACAGAGTCCTGGATTTACAGATTTAAAATATAGAAAAGAAGAAGCAAAGGTGCCATTCCCACCTGGAATGAACAACTCTCCTCATGGCAAACAGAAACAACCCCTGCTCCTGAACCAAGAACGTGGAGGCAAATTAACAATTAGGGTTGATCTCCCTTACTCTTTAATCTGCAAATTAAACACAATCAGGAAACAGAAGAGGAATACAAGGAATACAGTAAGAGTTGATCAGTCATACAAAAAAATCTCAGCAATTTCTACTTGACATTTCAGAAGCCACCAAATCATTTTCCTCTCAGAGTTTTCTTGGCCAAGGTGCTGGAGGACTTGGAGAAGGTTCACAAGGCCAACCAGGGGGAAGATTTTTATTAAAGGCTTCAGGAAATGAAGTGGATGATCCCAGGTCACTAAAAAAACGAAACAAAACCCCAAAAACAAAAAAAAAAAACCCAACCCCCCCCCCCAAAACACAAAAAAACCCCACAAAAACCAACGAACAAACAAAAAAACAACGAAAACCAAAACCAAACCCAAGCAATCTTTCAAAAAAAAAAAAAATTATTCCAGTCTATAAACAGCAGCTTCAATTTTCGTGTCACCCAGAACAAAACAGTTCCATAAAACATCTGAAAAAGCAGACCTGTAAAAAAAAACCAAAAAAAAAAAACCAAAAAAAAAAAGGGAAAGAGGAGAAAAGACAAAAGAGAAACGAAGCAAATTTCAGACCAGCAGTTTTGTGAGAGCTTTAATGGCACAAAATGTTTGATAAGCTACAACTTATACATGTAAACTGTAGATAATGTTACAAAGTGCTAACTAATTGATGAAGAATGCAGAAATCACTTTGGCTCAGTTAAACTCCAATATCGCAACAAACGTCAATTAAAAAAAAAAAAAAAAAAAAAAATTTGAGTTTCTAACAATCTTTCAGCTTTCACTTTTTTTGAAAACAGTCAGTAAATATGCATTTGCTGCAGTTAGGTTCAGCCTGCATCTTTAATGTGCGAGTTTATGCATTTATTTTATTTTATTTTATTTTATTTTATTTTATTTTTTCCTTGATCCTATTTACAAATAGCCCAGGCCAGTTTTTTTTACTGAACGTAAAGAAAAATGAAGCCTTACTTAATTTTTATTTCTTTCTTTATTTTTTTTTTCTTCCAAAACTGTAAACAGGTATAAAGCTTTTTTTTTTTTTAAAACAACATTTATCTTCAACAAAAAACTTCCAACTCCTGATAATTGAAACCCCCCCCTTTTTTGTTTTGGAGGAGACAACGCTCATTGCAAAAAAAAAAAAATAATTGCTCGTTGCAAAACTGGAAGTTGCAGTTTCTCTCTCCTGCAAAGCTCAGGACAGGGTGTCAAAATAAATCCTGCATTGTATCCCAGCCAGGGTTACAGTGACCACGGGGCATTCCTCAGCTCTGGGTTTCACAGGTTTTACTCCAAATATCAGCAGTGGGTTTGATCCTTCCAGCCAATACGAGCTTGTGCTGGTGTTTATCAGATATTTTTTGAATCACCTTTTTGTTTAGGAAGGGGTAATTAATTGGGTTTTTTTTTTCCTCTTTAAAAAGTACTCCCTGCTTAGTAAAAATCTCTTTTTTTTTTAATTTTTTTTTCCCACTACTCCAATTTCGTACAAAACAAGGTGCTGTGTTAGAAACTGCAAAGTGGTCCAGCCTTTCTCCTGTCCCCTCAGGTTTTAGGGGCTGTAAAAAGAAGGGTTTGATGCTCTCTGAAACACCCTCCACCAGGTCCTCCCCCTGCCCACCCCCACCTCTGGGTGAAACCCAATATCCACACCCAAAACAGCTCAAGTGCCACCAAGTATTCACAATTAAAAGGGAAAAAAAAAAAAAAAAAGGCAGATTACTGAAAGGATTTGTTGTTGTCCACCCCTGAAAGCATTCTCTGACAACGTTCAGAAGTAGAGGATGAAAATAAATACAGTTTAGCAGTGGATTCATCCTTAACTTTTTCCATTTCCTGGGAGCTAAATAAAGTTGTTTTGTTTTTTTTTTTTTAACCCAAATTTCAGCTGGGATTTAGCTTCTATGCATCAATTGGTTCAAGCAATCACTGCTATATAATATCAAATAATCAACTTTATAAAGTCTGATGCAAGCAATTACAGTTCAAATGGCTGACTGGCTTTTCTTATTTTCTACAAATCAGCCTCCTAAAGGTTTTTTTTTTTTTATTTAAATGAGATTTTTTTTTGCTAGTCTTAAAATTAGCATTGGTTCCCTAAATACTTAGTATTAAAGTCTATATCATATTTTTATATATATATTCATATATATATATATATATATATATATAAAAAAGAGTATTCTATCCTTCAGAGCTCATGCTACATATTCTGAAATCCAATAAAATCTATTGAAGGACCTGACCTGTCCCGATGCTTTGTAACAATTTGGTACTAAAGCTTTTCACATTTTGAAAAGAAGTGTCACTGAAGGAGGACAAAGGCTTTTCATGTTCCCTAAGATAAAAAACTCAAAACGACATCAGTGAGAAACCCACCCTTAACCATGAGACATCACCAGTGACTTTTCAGGTTTCCAAGTATCCCCAGAAAGGAGATTGTACAGTAAACAATGAGAGAGAAAGAGAGAGAGAGAGAGAGGAATATTTGAAAATTCATTTGCAGAAGACGTTTCAGAGCTTTGACAACTTCTGAACCTTTATGCACCTGCAAGATTGTCCCCCCTTAAGGATGAGTCAAACGCTTTTCCTGCTGTAAAAATGGTTCCACCACCAACAGAATTCATTTCCTTTTACACAGAGCCTACCTACACTACAGCTGTTGGGTTGGTTTTGTGGTTTTTTTCTTATTTTTTTTCCTTAATTTAGAACTACTTTCAAAAGGAAAATTTCACCTTGAAAATTTTCCCTTAAGAACGAAAAAAAAAAAAAAAAAAAGCTTCTTCACATGCAAACAATGCAATTTTTTTTTTTCCTAATATCTCCTAGGTATCAGACAGGTTTTTTCCTACAAGGAATAAGGAGCTGACTTCATAGAAAAGACAAGATTACAACAATTACCCTAGTATTAAAATATGCTGATGGATTTAGTTATCCTGCTTTAAAATTTATGCAGTCCTTGCCTCCTGCAATTCAAATGGTGCTTGTTAGCCAATGAAAGGGGCCGAGTAAATTCCCCCCAAAAGCTGATATAAACTGGATCTTTATTGCCAGCAATCTCTTAGTTTATTCCATAACCAGCTTCATTTTTTTTCTTTTTTTTTTTTTTGTTACAAAAGAAAAAAAAAACTCTTTTCCACTCCAATCAGGAAATTTCCTCCCAAAGAGACTCTTTTATCACCACCAACACTTAAGACCATGCACAACTGCAACTGAAGTCGGGTTGCACTGAGGAGGCAACAGCATCACTGATAAAATTAAAACTTTGCTGGTGGCATTTTTGCATTGAGAGAAGCCCTTGCAACATAGAGACAGTTGTAAACTCCATCCAGCAACTCTGACGTGTGTCTTGCAGGCCAAGAGGCAGGGGGATTTGGGAAGAGAGGGGGGGGAAGAATTTGGACAGCCAAAACACCTCAACAGAGTCCCAACACAATACTGAATTCCAGAGTTAGCAAAAAACCTGGATATGGAAGGGAGAGGGTGAAGTCAGGGTCATGCTTAAAATGGTCTCAAGTCAAATGGTACTAAATGAGACAAGGTAACACCTCCACAGGTGACGTGGGCTCCAGGTTTGCACTCCGTGGCTCTCAATAGGTGCTGGCTGAAGGTGTGGTCAGGCGTTTCCCGATGTAGATGCTGAAATAAGAAGTGTCAAGGAGATGTGGTTTTGCATAGGAGGATTGAATCCCTGCCTTCCCACAGCCCTCAGCTGCTCTCAGCCCCTTCTCTCAAGTCTGAGATATCCATCCCACAGGCTTCACTCCTCTTCTTCTGTGGAATTACTTACAGTCAAGGTTTTGCATGAGTCTGGAAGGATCAGTGCTCTCAGTATCACCCAAAGTGGGTTTTCCTTCAGTCCCAGGCTCATCTGAAAACCCCAACCCAAAAGCTTTGGTGTTTTGAGTACCTGAGACAGCAAAACTCCCAGACAATTGGGGTAAAACAAATCAAGTGCTGCCCCATAGAGAGGGGGGTGAGCTTTAAAACCCTGAGCGTTGAGGAGCTGTGCAAACACTGCCCACAAGCAAGATTTAAATCACTGCAGGAATGCACAACCTTGCTGTAGCACAAACACCTGACAGTACATCCTCACATACTCCACCCCAAATTTATTTGATAGTTTGCGAAGAATTTACAAAAAACCAAACACAAAGCTGAATAAATCCATGTTTTGAGTCTCCATGCCTTCGCCCCATCCCAGAAGAACATAAGGTGGATAAGCAGAACGTAAGGGTTTAGGCAAAGTGAGGGATTATGTGGGATTACACAGGCATTGAAAACACTGCTGAGCAGAGACACAGCTGATCTTTCAGGACACATCCAATATTTCACTCCTCTAAGTACCCAAACCTTGATTTTCAGTAACAACACCATGCAGCATTCAACTGGGAACTGCAGAGTTTGTGCCACACACACCACCTCAGCATCACTGTTTGCACAGTGTAGCTCATGCTGTAAAAGTTATTTTTCATCTATTCTAATTTTCCCCTTAAAAACCTGAAGCATTTAAATAGGAGGCACATAACCAAATTGCACAAGTTACAACTGCAAAAGGTTATTTGCAAACTCATCCATCATTAATATAACTTGATTTACTCTAGAAATAAAGCACATTAAAGACTGGAAAGTTTTCATTGTTGCAAGGTTATCCTGCTTTTGTAAAAGTACACCAAGTTTGAGTGAGGGACAGAAATTGTTATTCTAGAAAAAGCCCCTTTTCAGCAGGACCTGACATTCAAGCAAAGTGGAAAAGCAAAAAGCTGGAGTGAGAATTAGGTTAATACTTACCCTAGTCCCAGAGCCAAAACATGAGATATGAACAGAGATGGAATGAAAACCTTAAGAAACTCTGCAGAGAAAATGCCACCTTTTTTCATTGCTCCACTTTTCCTCATACTTAGAGACACTGAACGTTTAGGATGTCTGAAATGGAATTCCCTGCAAGAAGAGGGGGAGGGAAAAAAATTCAACAAGACTTTTGTTTTGTTTCTTTGCCTTTTTTCTTTTTTTTTTTTTCTTTTTTTTTGCACACAAACGCACAGATCTCTGTAGGAACTTTTTTTTTTTTTTTTTTTTTTAAAAAAGTACAAAGAGCTAGAGATCAAAGCCCGAGATCCCTTACAACAGAGTAAGGAATCAAAAGTAGTAAGAGGAGGGATTGTGGAGAGACCACTTACACAGACAGTATAGACACAAAGGGAGCAGGAGCTGCAGAGAGAGGTAGGTCCGAGAGAGGGAATTTCAGGATGTGATTTGTTAGCAAGAGGCCTCATTTTTTTTGTTCCAAACACAGATACAGAAGTCTGCCAGATTTAGACAGCCATCCTCTACTTTAATAAAAATGCTTTGCATTCAAGGACTCTCAAGGTTTCCCCTTCCGTGGATGAACATTACATATTTTACATAGAAAGAGAAAAAGGGACAGAGAATTTAGGAGATTTGCTCAACACTCTTCCATTCCATAAGCCAAGACTAAATCCCATGAATCCCAGCTCCAAGCACCCAGCTCTCCCATTAACTGTCATTTTTGTCAGCTTGCTGTGCCTTTGCACTACCTTCAAGCCATTCTGTTGCTATTTTGATTTTCATACTTCATTGTTTTGACCTTTTTTTAGCCTCCCCACAGAGAAATCAATCTCTTCCTAAGGCGAGCTTATTTAATTGTGAGATTGTGATGATCCTTTCCTTCATCTATTCATTAGAACACATTAATATTCATTAAAAAAAAACACAAACAAGAGTTGAACTCACTTGGGAGGAATGTTTTCAGGCCTACTTGACCAGTCTGACACCCAGTCTGCACTTTTCTTCAAAACTTCCAATTCTTTCTCTCCTTCTACTGCTTCTTCTTCGGACTGAAACACAGAGGGGACGAGCCTTGTAACACTCAATGAGCTCAGGGTGTTAAACTGAGAGTGACAACAGCACTGGTGACAAGATAAGCACCAAATGGTGGCACCTGATAAAGGAGTAAAGTGTTCTTGGAGCGCTGGTTATTTCAAAGAGATTTTGATTTTGCCAGCAGAAGTCAGGAAACTACAAGTTCTATTACTACATCCAGGATTTCCACATCATTGCAAGCTGTTTGTTTTGTTTTTTTTTTAGCTAACAAAAACAAAAGGATTATTTTAATCCTTAGTGTAATAAAACAGAACTGTGTAAAAAAAATATTTACAAATGGGAAAGAAAAAAAAAAACAACATTGGGTTGACGGCATTCCATTTAAAGCTCACAGAACATGACTGAAAGCATAGGAAGTCAAAAAGGTTCCAAACCCACTGTTTTGACTTTTTTAAGGTTTTATTAGTTATTTAAAATTTAGATTACTTGCAACTAGCTGGGTGAAACCCAGATGCAGGAGGGAAAGGCGAGCACTCACTCTTAATTGTATAAAAAGATTTAACTTCACCTCAACAGGTGCAAATGTTACCATGTAAGAAAAGAAATAAATTAGGAGGAGTAGAGAACACCACTGACTGTAACACTATCTCCTGAGTGATTCTTATTAAAATAAGATAAACCACTTGCAGGATTAAGTGAGAAGCAGAGCAAACCCAGAGCTAATCCAACAGCACAGTCACAAGTGAGATGCAGAGCTCACCAACACCTTCATTCAGTCCCATGTTAAAAGTCCCAGGTCTTTGTCAAAATTAAATGCAAGGTTTCATTCTTCCAGGGATGCTTTTTTATTAGTACTGCTAATAATTGGATGAAATGATCAAAGGAAGAGTTCAGCATTGGTCTCCTCTCGGTTTGTGTGATGGAGATTACTCACTGTCATGTGAGTGTCTGCACAGCAATCACTGAGCACCCTGAAATCTTGTGCAGAAAAATCAACATTTCAAAGCCAGCTTGGACACCCAGTGCCAGCAGGGAGGAAAGAGGCATTTCTCAGCTGTACAGATGGAGACTCCTTCTTCCCTCACTCCAAAACTATTCATCTCCAAGTCAAATTTCAATTAATAAGGAATTGAAGTCTTTTGACATCACAAAGAGCTTGTTCTACCCCTCAAGCCTAAATCAAATATCCACAACTTACAAATGCATATTTTAGAAGTTAAGGAAGGAAATACCTGAGAACTACTGTCTTTACTTGTGTGCATTTCCACATCAAAAGTTATCTGTCCATCGTCTTGAGGTGACGGGCTAAAGAAAAATGGATTTCATTATATCATTTTGTCAACTAAAGAACCATCAGTGTAGATAAACCTCAGCTGAATCATCTACTCACGCACTTCTGGACATCATTCAGCTGAGTTACAGACTGCACCACCCTTCAGATCCCAAATACCAGCATTAAAAAGTCTTCCCAACACCCCCCCCACCCATCTTCTCAATTTTTTTTTTTTAATTTATAATCCTACCTTTCTCGACAGCGTTAAAGCAAAGAAAGCACTGCCCAAAAAGTTCCTCTGCTACAGAAAAGAGGCAAATCCCTTTTTGCTCTTGCCAGCATTGTGAATTACATGTGTTTTTTGCATCATTACAAGTGGAAGCATCCACACAGCTACCACCAGCCAGCAACTATTCCAAACCACAGAAACTGAGAAAAAAACAAAACCCTTTACCCATCCCACAGGGCAATAAACTCCTTTACCTGTCACAGTGGGAACTACCTCTTGAACTGCTCTGTCCTGACTCGTGCTGGGCGTCCAGGAGGATTTTTTCCATGTCCCCATTGTGGATGGAGGAGGAGGAGGGCACGTGCTCCAGGCCCCCGTTCTTGCCGCTGCCGTTGCCGTTGTCGTTGCCATTCCCGTTCATCTGCAGCTCCACCCAGGAACCTGTGGGACAGCCACACGTCACCCAAGGTACACCCTGAACACCCCTTGGGGTTATCAGCTGCACCCAGAGAGGGACACCAGCAATGCTGGGGGCAGATAACACACACACACACACACACACTGAGCTGAGGGTTGCTCGTCAACACGGGGCAGGGACAGCAGTGATGGGGCTCTCCTGCTTTCCTCACCCCAAAAAGCTATTTTGTTGCTGGAGCTGCTCAAGGAAATGCCTCCTTTTCTCCCCAGTAATTAATACTTTAATCAGCCCCATCTCTCTCTTCAATTAAGTGTGGATCACTCCGTTACGCCTCACCCCGTTCTACTTTCTCCCAACAGAATTTTCAGCCCCGTGCCCCCTACTACAAAACTCTGTGCAGCTTTATATTCTCCTTTGCTTTACTTCCAAAGGCCTTGGGTCAATCCCTGGTTTTTCTATACAGGCTGCCATTCTCAGGTCCCATTCAGCTTGCTTTGCCCTGGCACAAACATCTCCCAAAAAGCACCAATTTACTGCTTTTCCCCCACTTTTTGGTAGTTTTACCTATGGGACATCTACACGTGCACTAAGATTCAACAAAGAGCAAGAGTGTACCATGGATGACAGGAGCAGCTGATAAAAAGTTCACATACTGCGTAGTTAAAGTGAGGATTTTTATTTTTAAATGCATTTCTCTTACATTTTATGTGCAGATTACCTAAATATGAGAGTGCATGTCCTGATCTATTCTTTGGTGATACGTTTCAATTGGAAACAAACAGGTTTTAGTGATATATGTCACCACAACTCCTAAATTTAGGTTTATTCCACCTGAAGACAGGAGCTTTCAGGGGTTTTTTTTTGTATTTGCTTGACTATTTTTTAAAGTTTAGACACGTTCCCCCACGAGGTAAAAACATCCAAGCAAGAAAAGCAAGCCTGAAGCTACAAACACCACACCCGAAACGACTTTTTGAGCATTATTTGTACAAGCTCTACATTTTAACACTGCTTTTTTGATTTCTAAAATGCACCTGGGAGCGCCTGCACTTATTTTTTGTAGCGTGGTTTACTCTCTGGGAGCTCCATCAGTGACAGAGAAAGGGATGTTGAATAATGAGCCTGTCTTCAACTTTGATTTGGTGAAGAATTCACCTTCGGTGCCAATTCTTCACGATGCCATTACAGTGATATCCAAGGAAGCATCATGCTCTGGTTGTTCCCAGCCTGGATTCACAAACAGGGAATTTTGGGAGTGCCCAGGCACCAGCTCAGCACTGCACATTTGGCTTTTCAGATAACCAAGTGTTAACTGGCAAGAGGCAGCTTTGCTCAGTCAGCATCAGACAGAGGCTGTGTTATTCTAGATCCAGCGATGATTGCTGCTGTCTGAATTCCTAAACAAATTCCTAAATAAAGCTGCCAAACTCTTGAAGAGCTTGGTCAGGAGGGTTGTTCTGCCTTGCAGCAGCAACAGGCCACACCTTGCAAAAAAAAGGCAGATGGCAAAATGCAGTCAGCAAGTGGTCAAAAGTTTGCCGGGTGAAAAAGCTTTATATTCCTAAATAAATTCCTAAATAAACCTGCCAAACTCTTTTTAAGAGCTTGGTCAGGAGGGTTGTTCTGCCTCGCAGCAGCAACAGGCCACACCTTGCAAAAAAAGGCAGGTGGCAAAATGCAGTCACAGCAAGCGGTCAAAAGTTTGCCAGGTAAAAAAAGCTTTATATTCCTAAATAAATTCCTAAATAAAGCTGCCAAACTCTTTAAGAGCTTGGTCAGGAGGGTTGTTCTGCCTTGCAGCAGCAACAGGCCACACCTTGCAAAAAAAGGCAGGTGGCAAAGTCAGCAAGTGGTCAAAAGTTTGCCAGGTGAAAAAGTTTTATATTCCTAAATAAATTCCTAAATAAAGCTGCCAAACTCTTTAAGAGCTTGGTCGGGAGGGTTGTTCTGCCTTGCAGCAGCAACAGGCCACACCATGCAAAGCATCCACCTGCAAAAAAAGGCAGGTGGCAAAATGCAGTCAGCAAGCGGTCAAAAGTTTGCCAGGTGAAAAAAGCTTTATATTCCCCTTTGGCTGCTGGAAAACCAGGACCTGCAAAGGCATCTGTGATTAAAAAAAATCAGCAGAGGGCAAAAATGTGTGAGGGGATGTGTTCCTCTGCCACTGGAACAACCAGAGGACGGCGATCAGATCTCCTTCCCCTGCCACAAATCACATTTTGATGGATTCACCTCAGGCTGACAAAAACTCTGTGTTTATCCAAAAGGCACCGTGGCTGTAACAGGAAGGAATCCCAAATGCTGCTGGGAGTGAGGAATCCCCAGGAGCTGAGCAGGAGCTGACATGAGGAGCAGCACGTTCATTCCCAGCTGACCTCAAGGGGGAATGACTCAAAAATACACTCAGGGATGCATAATCTGCCATCAAGCCCCAGCACGCTTTCTTTAAATGGGTGTAATTTTTTTTAGAGCTATGGAATTGGCAAGAGAGGTGTTGAAATTCTTGGCTTGCAGATGTTTCTGTCTATGGGTAAGGGAGAGATTAAAAAAATAAAATGGACAGTTCTAGTTGCATGTAGGTTTGTATATAAAGGTTGAGGGATTTGTAGGGAGAGGTTTATTTATTCTTGCAGGCTCTACTTGCAGTTTCTTAGTGTTTTGAGGGGTTTGTTTGTTGTTTTGTTTTTATTTGTTTGTTTTGGGTTTGTTTTTTTTGTGGATTTGTTGTTGTGGGTTTTTTGGGGGGGGCTTTTTTGGTTGTGGTTTTTTTTTTTGGTTTTTTTTTTGTTTGTTTGTTTGTTTTTGTTTTTTTTTTTTGGTTTGGTTTGGTTTTGGTTTTGTTTGTTTGTTGTTTTTTTTTTTTAATTCAACAAGCAGCCTGGCAAAGGCATAAACAAGCTAAGGAAATAAAGCATAATTTGACTTTTTTACCACAGCAACTAATAACTTTGCTATCAGAAATTGCATCAGAATTTATCAAAGCCCATTTAATCATGCATGGTTAATACTCAAGTTTAATTAGAAAATAAAGGTAAGGATTGTTCTTAAAATAAGGAGAGCAGGGAACACCGCTGGGTTCAAAGCCTGGTTAGAGGGACATAAATCTGTGTTTCTTTAAAGAGATGGGAGTTTCTGATGGGCAGGAATGGGCTGGAGAATAAGCTGCCCAAATAACAGAGAGTGGGGTTTGCCCTGAGGTTTTTTTTTTGGGGTTTTTTTTTGGAGAGCTTAAGGAAGTTACATGAATCACCTGGCTGAAAACTTTTTGATTTTAGCACGTTTCTACTGGGCAGTAAAACAGGAAGTGTGGTAGAATGAAGAGTGGGAGAATTAAGGGTAATAGAATTAAGAAAGGTGGCAGCATCTCCTCCCTTCACAAATCACAGAAAATACACTCTTGGGAGAAAAGGAAAAAACCTAAACAACCATTCATATGAATGGCATTTTTCTCCAAAATGGTTTGAATTTTGGCTTTGCTCTGTGGCTTATTATTTCACTATGAATTTATAGACACTGCCTTTAAATCTATGTTTTTCCACAACTTGGTGGACTGTTTTAACATCAGGAGCTAAACATGTTGGGGAGGATGGGTCTCATTTTGTTTATTCCCTCTGATTTCAGCTGGGTGCATGAAGTGGAAATATCAAAGGCAATATATAAATTAAATACCTGCATACATTTTATAGACATAAAAATACTCCAAAGTAGTAGTTCACAAGTAGTCTGAGGCATGATCAACCTGAATAAACTAATAAATATCACTTTTACAATGAAGTACAATATTAAGAGGGGAAAAAAAAAAGAAGAGGGAAAGGAAAAAAAGCCAAGCAGATTCCCACAATGGTAATTATTAAGCAGATTTTCCATGACAGAGCTAGATGGGCTCTTGCCTAAGGTGGGATTTCTTTTTGTCAATATGTAACAGAGCTTTATAATAATTAAAACACAGGAAACATCTCGAATTCCCAAAGCAAGCAAGTTGGGTTTTTTTGGTTTGTTTTTTTTTTTTTAATCTCTATGAACCCAACAGAGCACAGGTTACCAGTTTTTACTCCCAGCTCTTCTGCCCTCCAAGCGCTAAGGGATCTTTGAATAAAAGATCCCACAAACAACAGGCAGAACACCCTGAACAGGCGTCCGAGCTCCTTAACCTGCAAACTTCACTGAAAAGCTGAGAGAATGAGAATGTTATTTTAAGAACAATCCTTACCTTTATTTTCTAATTAAACTTGAGTATTACCATGCACGATTAAATGGGCTTTGATAAATTCTGATGCAATTTCTGATAGCAATGAGAATGCAGAAAACGCACCTCTCCCACCAAAGCATTGTGCACTGAACATCTGAAAGCATCACTAAGCCTGCCTGGAGCTGATGGGGTGAATTTATTTTGTTTTTCCCCCGGAGTGTCAAACATTTCCTCTTTGCCACCTTGTGCTCAGCTGTTACCGATACACTTTAGCTCGCTCGGTCTATTGCTCACAAAACACTAATGTGGTGGATGGCAAAATGGCATTTATTGAAACTTGCACAGAGTTTTTATAACTTTTTTGTTACTAAAACTCTACTTGTCTGCTTGTAGACGTTGAAAATTGAAAAGGGTGATGGATGAACACTGACTACTTTTTCTCTGCTATCTAACTAGGGTCTTCTGGATGCAATATATTTACCTCAAAATGACTACAAATTGCTAAACGTGCATGCTTTTTTATACGTGATATAAATTTTTTTATATGTGATTGGCTGACCTAGCAGGCCTACTAATGGAGAAGCCTAACTTTTATCACTTACTTGTACAGTTGAGATCTTTTGAGAACGCTTTTCTCCAACTGCTACACTCAGCAAAAAGCCCTGAGCTGGGTGAGCTGAGATCTCTCCGTGGGCAGATCAGATCCCTCATCCCCGGCTTACCCAGCTCGCAGATTAATGAGCCCCCCACGTCGCCAGAAATTAAAAATAAAACGCGCAGGAATAAAACACGGCCATTTCTGGAGTAAGCACCCAGTCAGGCGTGTCGCAACTCCGACGGCCTAATTGTTATTTAAGTGTAGCCGGCCTGAATAATTTGTCAGAATTATTGACTCAGGTAGCATTGTTTGAGGTGCCAGGGTTATCGCACCATGCAGCGTTGACCACAACACAATAGCAGCGCTTTATGAAATGGGCACAGTTTATTCTTTTCGTACAATTCCCATGGAGTGAGGGAAAAAACGACCGGGAGTTTATTTTTGTGGTCGGCTAAACTTCATCGGAAACCACGGAGGTTACAGTTAATCATTAATGCAATTTATTCACCTCTTCTAGCCTTAAAATTTAGAGATGAAAGGACACACCGAAAAGGAGCCGTTTGTAACGAAGGGAAAGCATTCGCCAAGTAAGTACCAGAAGCCTACATGATGTGCCTTACTAGTGTTATCCCAGGAACAAAAGGATGCAGCAAAGCAGCTGACAGAGATGCCGGATATAGAGGGAAATAGCTCACGTCAGTGCTATTGACTCAGCCACTGAACAAACTCATTCCCACAGCCACGCTCCTCCCCCTACCCCGCTGTATCCCCATCGTCGCTGCTCGGGTAAACTCCGTGTAACCACGCAACGAGCTCGGGCCGTTCCTCGGGGGACTCGATGGCCCTCAGTCCCCTGCGAGGGGCGGCGGGGCGGGTCCCGCCGGGCACAGCACTCTGGCAGCACCCGGAGCCCGTGTTATCCACCCCGGCAGTGCCGCCCGTCCCCTCAGCTCTGCCGGCCGCTGCGCGGTTCCGGTGCCGACCGGGCCCCCCTCAGGCTCCGCCGCCGCTGCCCCTCTGCCCCCTGCGGCCGCCGCCGGGCCATTTATACCCGCTCCGCCGCCGCCCATTGGCCCCCGGCGGCTCGCGCGGCGCGTCCTCCGCCAATGGCGGCCCGGAGCGGCGCGCGGGGGTCGCGGCCCTCAGGGCCCCTCAGGGCCCCCCGCGCCATTCCCCGCCCGCGCCCCCGCGGCCGCACTCACTGTTGAGGCCGGGCTCGCCCTGCGTCCCTTCCGCCGGCGGGTTGTTGTTGTTGTTGTGCTGCGGCGGCTCCTGAGGGCTGGACATGGCGGCGGCGGCGCGGCTGAGGCGACTGAGGAGCCGCTGGGGCAACAACAACAAACCCGGACTCGGTTTCGGGCCCGGCCGCCCCGCCCCGCCCCCCCCTCCTCCTCGCTACGCAGGCGCGGCGCGCGCCGCTCCCGCCCTCCGCCTCCATGGCGCGACCCGCGCCCGCGCACGTCCCGCGCGTGCGCAGGGCGGGCGCTGAGGGAGCGGCGGCGGCGTGAGGGGAGCGGGGACACGGGGAGGGGAATGGCAGCGGCACTCGGGCTGGGAAAGCCCCCCCAGCGGCGTGAGGGGAGCGGGGACACGGGGAGGGGAATGGCAGCGGCAGTCAGGCTGGGAAAGCCCCCCCAGCGGCCTGAGGGGAGCGGGGACACCGGGAAAGGGGAATGGCAGCAGCACTCAGGCTGGGAAAGCCCCCCCAGGCCACCGAGTCCCACCCCGACCGATCCCACCTCTGGTGGCACCAGAGCTCTGAGTGCCACCTCCAGCCTTCCTTGGACACCTCCAGGGATGGGGATCCAACCCTCCCTGGGCACTTCGAAGCCCTGAGCACCCTTTCCATGGGGAAATTCCTGCTGCTGCCCACCCTGAGCCTCCCCTGGCCCAGCCTGGGGCCGTTCCCTCCCCTCCTGTCCCTGTGCCCTGGGAGCAGAGCCCGACCCCCCCGGCTGTCCCCTCCTGGCAGGAGCTGTGCAGAGCCACCAGGGCCCCCCTGAGCCTCCTTTGCTCCAGGCTGAGCCCCTTCCCCAGCTCCCTCAGCCCCTCCTGGGGCTCCAGCCCCTTCCCAGCTCCCTCAGCCTCTCCTGGGGCTCCAGCCCCTTCCCAGCTCCCTCAGCCCCTTCTGGGGCTCCAGCCCCTTCCCCAGCTCCCTCAGCCCCTCCTGGAGCTCCAGCCCCTTCCCCAGCTCCCTCAGCCCCTCCTGGGGCTCCAGCCCCTTCCCCAGCTCCCTCAGCCCCTCCTGGCAGGAGCTGTGCAGAGCCACCAGGGCCTCCCTAATCCCCCATTTCATCTTATCTTCATTCTTTACACCACTTCAACTTTAAGGTTTATTTGGAGGCCTGGACTCCTTTTGGTGGAGTTTTGTGACTTCAGCCTCATCTCTCTCCCACATGAATCTGTATTTATGAACATTTTGTTTCCCAAAAGCTGTAAAGGAGCCTTTTACACCATGAAGTCCTCCCATCAACACCCATGAGAGTATAAATTGTGGTTTTTTTTTTTCATTACTGTACTCACTGTAAGAGTTCAGTGACAGCAACACCATCAGAGTGAAGCCACGCAGACACAACTGCAGTAGTGTTGTTTGTTTTATTCACATTACAAATGTGAAGAAATCACTTAATTTCTGTGTCAGGACTGTTTTAAACTAGAGAAAAAGCTTGTATGCACGAGTGTCACAATCATTCCTACGTACTACACTGCCTGCTTTAAATGTTTTTTGTTTTCATCTACAGTAATGTCGGATGTTTGAAATCCACCTTTTGTAACATCAACATTTCTCCTCAGTTTGCAGGCCTTTCATGATTGTACCAAATACCTAACGCTGTGGAAAATCTGGATTCTGGGAGAGAATTAGCTACATTAGCTAATTCTAATAAAGAATTTCTAAAAAAGAAAGCAGGAATTTAATTAATTTCATACACTATGTGTTTACAGGTAGAGGGGCTGCCGAAACATTTGAGATTGGAGTCAGAACAATGAGCTACTTGTGATTTTGAATTAAAAAAAACCTGCCCGGGTAACCCAATCCTACTTTGCAACCCTCAAATCACAGCCCAACGTGAGCATTTGTCACCACCCTCATTCAGGAAGCGTTTGCCACAACACTTTGTGGCATGAATATTTATCAGTCAAGTGGGACTATTAAAATTTCTGAGTCAGAAATAAATTGATCAAGATTATAGAGTGAGTCAATGCAGAGCCAGAAATAGCATTCACAAGGCCTGACTTTCAGCCCTGTGCTCAAACCACTACACAGGTTCCTTGAGGCATTTGAATGATGTAATTAATGTCTGCAATTTGGATCCCGGGATGGAAAATGCTGTGACAATGGCAGGGTTGGACAGACACAAAACCACATGTTAACAGAAGACAAACAATGGCCATAAATTCCTGGGAAAAGCTTTTTTGGACTGGAGAGCAATACAAACTTTTTTTTTTTTTTTTTTTTTTCCTTCTAGGAAAACAAAAATTAAAAAAAAAGCCTTTAAGTCAATTGAAATCAAACAATTAACGAGACTTGTGCCAAGACAGTCTCACTGGTTTATCTCGTGGTTCCAAGGTGTTCGAAATGTTTGAAACACGAAGGGAAGCTGTGGCTGCCCCTGGGATCCCCCAAGGCCAGGTTGGTTGGACACTGGGGCTTGGAGCACCCTGGGGCAGTGAAAGCTGCCCCTGCCCGTGGCATTAACCCCGAACATCCCACGATTCTCGAGTCTAAAACACGCCACCACTACTTTTATTTCCTT